>CM041776.1:214801071-215139881 GCA_023374045.1 Limonium bicolor | reverse complement strand
TTAAGTTACTTCCCAAAGGAATTTTGCTGTGAAATTTTAGCCACGTGTCAAGGATGGCAATTATGATTTTTCTGAAGTGGAATCGAATTTTTTAATTGTTGGAATATTTTTAAATTCAATTTCTCATCAGATTCAATCGGAAATTGCTAGAAAATTAGTGGAAATTCAAAAAATCAAAATTACAACGCCATTATGCTTAAAATGTCATCCTCTATCATGGGTTAAAATTTCAAAACATTCGGGGTTGATTTGAGCATCTTTTGGAGGAGAGAGAATGCCTATAGAGGTCTTATGAGCCTTATAAATTACGAAAACGCCCCTGACGATGACGAAACTGCTCCCAATGCCCCGGAATGCGCCGATCAGCCGGAATCCCTCATGACTTGATTGAAGTGCCTCTCACAACACCAAAGCCTTACAGACCCTAACCAGAGGGTCAAAATTTTGGGTATAACAGATTGCCCCCCGTCAACTAAACTTTGTAATGAATATGAAAAGTTTGGTTGATGCTTGAGTGATGCCCCAAAATTTCGGATCGTGAACAGACCCTGCATGCCATTGGAGACTAACAAGCCGCGTCGAGCTATTCTAAGGCGCTGACTACCTATAAGTAAAGTGAAATGAAGTAATGTCAAGCGATTCTAAGGTGTTGACAACCTAAAAAGTAAAATGAAATAATGTCAAGCGATTCTAAGGCGTTGACAACCTAAAATGTGAAAACTGGTTGGTATGCAAATGCAAGAATGTTGAAATGCTAATGATGCTGATGATGCTCGGATGCTTCTGGGGACCGAAAACCCGTGCCAATGCTCCTGGCTGGACCCAATGTGGACTTATTGCCATCGCCCCCAAGCCGGTGTGCAGGGATAACTCCTGGGAAAAACCCTGGGGACTTATTGCCTTCTCCCACCATTCACTGATCCCAAAGTAAGCTGACATAACACAGGAGGATTTATTGCCATCACCTCGCCAACTTTTCTGTCGCCAGGTCTTGTGACGCGCCTGGATAATGCAACTAGGTCTTATGAGCCTATATGAATGAGATGAATGCAATGTGTTTGATGAGAGTGGGTAAGCTAAAGGGTAATGTTAGGTCTTACTACGAGCCTAAGGGAATGTAACTAGGTCTTATGACGAGCCTAAAGGATGGTTCTAGGTCTTATGACGAGCCTTAAGGTATGCAACTAGGTCTTATGATGAGCCTAAAGGATGGTTCTAGGTCTTATGACGAGCCTAAAGGTATGCAACTAGGTCTTATGACGAGCCTAAAGGATGGTTCTAGGTCTTATGACGAGCCTAAAGATGGTTATAGGTCTTATGACGAGCCTAAAGTTATGCAACTAGGTCTTATGACGATCCTACAGATGGTTCTAGGTCTTATGACGAGCCTAAATATGGTTCTAGGTCTTATGACGAGCCTAAGGGATTGAGTTCTTTTACTCGGGTGAGTTCTGCTGCTCTGGTGAGTTCTACTCGGGTGAGCTCTGCTGCTCTGGTGAGTTCTTCTACTCGGGTGAGTTCTGCTACTCTTACTAGTTCTTCTACTCGGGTGAGTTCTGGTACTCGGGTGAGTTCTACTACTGGTGAGTTTTGCTACTCTGACGAGTTCTTCTACTCGGGTGAGAATCTGTACCTTTGAAGAATCTGTATCTTCGGGCGAGAATCTGTATCTCTGAAGAATCTGTATCTTTGACTGAGAATCTGTATCTCTGACTGAGAATCTGTATCTCCGTGGTGAGAATCTATATCTCTGATTTGTGACGAGGAGTCTCGTACGAATAGATGCAATGATCATGATGAAAGTTGATTATGAAAGTGCCAAACGTGGCAATGAGGATGTGCATGTCAAAATACAATCAACGTGTATGTAGGAAACTTGTCCAAAACAAGAAACTGTTGGAAAATGTGCCAAACATGGCAATGCTAAGGGTTGAAAATTGTCCAAAGCAAGACATTTCTAGAAAGTGTGCCAAATGTGGCCATGATGGGGTTTATGAAACCGAAGTGTTTGAAGGAAAGTTGTTCAAAACAAGAAATTATTAAAAGAGGTGCCAAACGTGGCAGTGTTTGAAAAATATTCTGTTTAATGAAAAGAAAGTGAAATTATCATTTCCTGACTATAGACTTCGGACTTGTAATTTATCTCCTAGGAGATGAACATGCCACCGGTGGGGTATGGTGTATGATGTGAAGGTAAGGGCTTATGTGGGCCTATGTAGTGGTGGTGTGGAGGTGAGGGCTTATTTGGGCCTGTGTGGTGTATGATGTGAAAGTAAGGGCTTATGCGAGCCGGTGGTGTATGATGGGAAAGGTAAGGGCTTATGCGGGCCGGTGGTGTGTGATGGTGGTGGTGATGTTTGAGCTTTGGGTTCCAATTGGTGTTGTCATAGCAATTGTTGGAACCAACAATTGCCCCCAGTATTTTTCCCTTAAGACAAGCTGAGCTAGAGTTCATGGCAATCGATCGGAACATCGATTGCCCCCAGTATTTTCTTTGATTAAACATGCGAACAAGTATCGTCCTCATAGGGTCAAGGCGTATGTTTTGATGTGGTGCTTCCTAACCTACACTCGACGTTTTGGTGTTTGCACTCGTTTCTCACTTACGGTCACAACTTCTAGACCATTGAATTTGATATTTTATGGATTTATGCATTCGATCTGTTACTTTCACGTGATTAGATACACAGCTATCAAGTCGGAAGTCTTTAAAGCTTATGTGGCCATGGGGTGTGATGAAAGACGACGGGACCATGGAGGGATATTTGAGGTATGTGGAGCTTAAATGGGTGACCAAAGCTGCACCTTGAGTCTTCTCTCGGATTCATCTTCCCTGTCTTGAAGTCGTCTAGCTGCTTTGTGTTGACGTTATTTTCAAGCTTCTGGACTTGTACTTTTGAAGTTGTCCTTTACACCATTCCTCTTCTTTTTGTCATTCGGATTTCCTCGAGGCATTTCGGGTTTGCCTCTTTGTTTTATCCTTTCTTGACTTTGCCTACGGGGTACTTGTGTCTCCCGGTTTTGGCTTCGAGAGCTGTTTTGATGTGAGCTCTTTCGATCCTGTGTCACTCTGGGACCATTTGTGGATCACTTCGTCATGCTGATAGCGGCGTTGCTTCTTTGGACTGATGAGAACGTTATCTGAGAGTCTGACTCCTCGCTTCCTTTGGTCACCGGGTCGAACGTTCATCATTGGTGGGTTATTTTGTGGAGTTCATAATATCGAAAAGGGATATATGAAAGGCTCAGCGGGGGTGCCTAAGGTTTAATGCCAGGGTTCACAAGCTTTTGGCTGTGTGGTGCTGTACCTAGGTGCTTCTTCGTCATTCCTGATAGTTGTGTATCCATTCTTTGTTACTTTTCATAGGTCTAAGCGTAAATTTACAAAGTATCTCCTTCGGTCGGAGTTAAGCCATTTGCCTCACTTTTGAATGTGGCCTCACTTGAGTCGTGTAAAATGACACGCTCTTTCACTCTTGGTTTTACCGCTCAAGGCACTCTCACGAAACGTTCACTCAGAGACTTATTCACACAATCGGACGAAAGAAACAATCGTTATTGGTCTTTAAACTCAGATTGCCCCCAGTATTGATCTGGGGTTTATGACAACAGTTAAGTAGATGTGGAATTTGAGCAGCTTTCTGGGTTGTTTTGGATGTTTTGTGATGGTGTTTGGACGGACATGTTCAACCTTTTGGAGACAAAAGACAAATCTTCATGCTCCATTGTCAGGAAATGTAACCTCATCTTGAAAGGCATTTTGAAATCGGACTTGAAAAAGTCATTTGTTGTGAAGATGATTTAGTAAAACCATTGTCATCTATTAATGATTTGAAAAACAGCCATTCTTTGAAAGCTTTAAATGATGCATTTGAAAGATGAACGTTATAGCAGGTTATGCATGTGGAGACTTTCAATGCTGAAGACTTGAGCTCTAGATCGTTGGGACGTCGTTGAGATGACCATGACCGCCTTCTTCTTGGATTGTGAGTAGGCTCTACAAAATGCCTCAACTACGAGTGCCCATGGATGACGCATGAAGCGCTTGGGCCTGAATCTTTTACGAACTGAATGTGAGGTGCATGGGCTGAAACGGTTTCATGAATGTGGATAGGCACTCGAGCCTGGATGGTGTCATGGATGTGGGTAGGCACTTGGGCCTAGATAAATTGAAAGTGAGGCACATGGGCCAGAAATATTCTAAGGATGTGGCGCTTGGGCCGGAGTGTTGTGAGAATGTGGCACTTGGGCTGGAATATTGTGAAGATGTGGCGCTTGGGCCAGAATGTTGTGAAGATGTGGCCCTTGGGCCAGAATGTTGTGAAGATGTGGCGCTTGGGCCGAAATGATTTGGGATTGTGGCGCTTGGGCCGGAAAGTGTTTGGGTTAGAAGTAAGACATATGGGCCTGAGGGACTTCTAGACTAGAATGGATGTGGGGCCCGAATGCCCTTAATCTGGAAGTGATACATACAGCTGAAGGAAGCCACATGAACTGTGAATGGGCCACTGGGCCGAGAGAGAAACTTTGAAGTCTAAGATTTGTTTGATGTTCCTGTTGGGCCTTGAGGCCAGAAACTAGAATGAATGAGTTACGAAAGACTACCTTGAATTAGAATGAGTTGAAACCTAAACAAATGGTTTGAGTGGGCCTAAAAGGTATGACACCTAGATCAAGGACTTTGGGCCAGGGCCCGAACAAAAAGTTTACCTAGACTAGAATGGGCCTTGGGCCGAAATGGAAAAGCCTGATTGATTTTCATGTCTTATGGACTGCTTTAGGTAGATTTGTTTTACATGGGCCTAGAACTAAATTGAAAATTCAAATTAGGCCGAAAGTCAAATCACCTAAGTCTAAACTTTTGGGCCAAAGCCCAAATGACTCACATATCAAACCAAATAGGGCCTCTGGGCCGCAAACAATACAACCGGGAATGGATCGATCCGGAGAGGTGATTGGGGGCATGGGCCTAGGTTGCCACAAAGGAATAGGGCTTGCACGATATTCTCTTTGGGCTTCCCCACTTTTTTCACATCACCGGAAGGTGTGCGTCTACGGTCGGGTCTTTGAATGACCAAACAAGGTTAGGTAATGACACTACCAGGAAAACGCTTAGGGCTAAAGCCCAGGTATTAAGGGGGTGTGGTTAGACGACACCCTCCTCTTTTCCCCCGCTTATTCGCATCACCTAAAAGGTGTGAGTCCCTGACAGGCGACCCTTGATGGGTCCCAGGGTGGAACCGGTTTGTGTGGACCCTCGCTCTCATATGATGCAAAGGTGCAGGAATTAAAGTGCGCACGAAAGTAAACAAACAAAGTAATAAAGCCATAAATAAACATTTTTTCGAGTTAAGCCTCTTTCTTAAAATTAAACAAGTTAATATTAAGAAGTTGTCCCCAGCAGAGTCGCCATTCTGTGAGCCTCGATTTTTAACCCTATCCTATGTTGATTAGATTAATTAGGATCTAGTCGGGTTTTAGGTCCACTTATAACCTAAGATTAATAACTATGTCATATAATAATAATTATTAAAACCTAAGCTAGCTCACTGGAACCTATTATGAGTCGCCACATAATTTTAACCTAGATCAAATTAGGAAAGGAGAGTTCGGGTTCAGGGGCTTGATATTCGACTTATTAAGGGTTCAATTACTTTCATTACCCCTCGAAGTCGTTTTTCCTCTACTTAGTTTAATTACGGCTTATTACAAGTCTTTCTAACCTAAGTGTGCGCTTCTGATTTTTTGGTATTTTAAACATTTTTTGACAGAAAATTAAAGTGAAATTAAAACTACCTAAACTAGGGTTTCGGAGACAGAATTAGGTCAAATTTTAATTATGTCCATAGCTACGGACCTAATGTCCGAGACCACGGACCCCAATTGAATTACAAAATTACGAAAATAGAACTAAAATAAAAACACAAACTTGAAAAGTCCGGGGCCACGGACAGGGTGTCCGTGGGCCCGGACATGTATTGTCAGAAACCCTAAAATTTGAAAAATTGGAAAATAAGAAATCCCGCCACCGTCCGTGGGTGTCCGTGGTCACGGACAACCCGTCAATGGTCCCGGACCATGCGTCCGAGGTCACCGACCACCCACGGACAGTGGGTTTTTGATGGTTCCCGACGGTGTTTTTAGCTCAAAATTTATGTACTTGTAGCCTGAAAGATGTACAAGATGTTAGTGCTTAAAAGTTTTCAATTTGAAATCGAATTTAATGTGAAACTTAACGAACAAGTAATTGGGCAGAAGCTTAAACAAACAGCAACTCAGAAGCTATGAAAGGTTAGTTTGAACCCAAATTTCGATATAAGATTGATAAAGTAGTAGGGAGTTAGGAAAGTGGAATTCCCACCTGTTTTACCTTCGGATTTACAATGATTCTTCACGTCGGGATTCGTCGAGTGTTTCGTTGATGGCAGACCCGAAAGGTTTTCGAACCAAGCTTCTGGTTGTTGGTTGTTCTTGCTGTTCTTCACGTTTTGGTGGTGTTTATGTGGGGTTTTGATGATTGTTTATGCTTTGAGAATTGGAAAACGAGTTTAGATGGTGATTTTGGGGGATTTTTGGTATGATCTTGGTGGCCGGGTGTTGAAAAACGTGAGAGAGAGAGCGGGAGGCTGTGCTTTCTGACTTCCTAGGGTTCTTGAGCTTATGAGATTCTGATTTGATCAAAATTTATCCTTTATATAGACTTTCTTAAAGATAAAGAAAATCTAGTAAAAGTAAGATTTTTTGGAATTTTAATTAAGTGACTTCCCAAAGGAATTTTACTGTGAAATTTTAGCCACGTGTCAAGGATGGCAATTATGATTTTTCTGAAGTGGAATCAAAAATTTTAAATGTTGGAATATTTTTAAATTCAATTTCTCATCAGATTCAATCGGAAATTGCTAGAAAATTATTGAAAATTCAAAAAATCAAAATTCCAACGCCATTATGCTTAAAATGTCATCCTATATCATGGGTTAAAATTTCAAAACATTCGGGGTTTATTTGAGCATCTTTTGGAGGAGAGAGAAAGCATATAGGAGGTCTTGGGAGCCTTAAAAATTACGAAAACACCCCTAACGATGACGAAACTGCTCCCAATCCCTGGGAATGCACCGATCATGCCGGAATCCCCCATGACTTGATTGAAGTGCCTCTCACAACACCAAAGCCTTACAGACCCTAACCAGGGGGTCAAAATTTTGGGTGTAACAGGCACCATATTTGTTTTGCAGGATAAGGATTGCAGACGTGGAGTGGCTCTAGGTTCTAGGTCTAGCATTTAATCTGTTATTTTGGATAAGGAACCCGGAATGTGTCTGTGCTTCCGTGGTATATGTTTTGGTAGTATCGGATTGGTTATGTTGGTTCGTTTATGTAAATATTATACTCGGTATAGTTGGTTGTGGTTTGTGGATGTTAGTGACTTTGCTCGGGAGTCTGTGTACATCAGACTGATACACTTGTATGTATTCAGCCTTGTTAGCCACGTGGGTGGCTAGCGACGTGTAACACTATCCCGTTTGGTTAATGTTTATGTTATCAGTTTCCACTATCGTTGTTGTTCAACGTTAAGTTTACAGTTGGGGTGTTACAAAAAGTGGTATCAAAGCGAAGTATCGCTCTGATGACCGGAATACCGAGCTTAGGAACATACCGAGTTAGGAAATTTAAGGATAGATGTGTGAGTGACAGTTATGGAGAGGTTAACCACTAACTAAGTGTGGATTTACCTTGACGTCGGAAAGACAATACAACCGATCGAACTAATAAGTTTTTAAGCACAATGCTAATGTATGTTTGTGTGAATTCAGATGGCAGGCCGACCATGGGGAGGAGGCCGCAGGCGCGGTACAGGAGGACCGGGGAATAACCCTACGGCACAAGTGATGGCCGACGCAGTGGCGGCCGCCGTAGCCCAGATGGTGCCTCAGCTTGTCGTTGCGATGCAGCAAGGGCAGCAGCCCGAGGTTCAGCCACAGCCACAGCCGCGCGAGACCAACTGGGTCAAGGCATTGGCAGATCTGAGACCCCCGTCATTTCAAGGGGAGACCGACCCTAGTAAGCTGGAGGCGTACATCTCCAAGCTGGAGACCGCCTACGAAACCCTGGATGTCCCTGCTGGAGCCAAGGTATGTATTGCCGCTTACTATCTGAAGGGTTCGGCGAGGAGTTGGTGGAAGCTGGTGCGTGAAGACAAGATCACAGATCCTGATTTCGATTGGATGGAGTACACGACTCTGCTGCGAGCCAAGTACTACCCGTTGCATGTACAGGAGGCTAAGCGCCTAGAGCTGGACAGCCTGAGACAAGGGGACAAGATGTCGGTCGATGCATACTATACCGCCTTCACCGACCTTATCCACCTGTTGCCGGACCTAGGTTACTCAAACCGGGTTCTAGTAAACCGGTTCTACAATGGACTCAGCCACCGCCTACGCTACGGGATGGGGCCAGCTGAATATACCACCTTGCAGGTAATTAGAATACCGCTTGATGTGAATAAGTGTACATAATGAGTAAGTGTGAATGTGAGTATGATTTTCGGGGCATAACTAACACCCTAAACTACAGGAGTGCTATCATGCTGCTGCTAAGGTCGAAATCACCGTCCGACTGAGGGACGAGGAGAACGCGCATAAGCGCAAGGCTTCGAGCGAGGGGCAAAACATGCAAGGGTACGGGGGAGGAAAGAAGAAGAAACCTTACCCCCAGTCCCAGAAAGGCCAGCAACAGGGCGGCAAGGGCCAAGCCTAGACCACCACTGCTGAGAGCCACTGCAGCTCACCTATGCCTATGCGGCTAAGCCCTTACGCTCTCACCCACCCAAGGGTAACTACTTAATTCCGAGTATTGAATTTAAATGTGTGTTGTTAAGTTGTGAAGTGTGTATTAATGGTGTAATGTGATAGCAGCTAGCGCGGGCTCTAGATCCGAGCGCCACTATTACTGCAAGTGGTGCAACGGAGACCACCCCGGCAAGGACTGCAAGGGTAATGATGTGCAGTGCCGCTACTTCAAAAAGATGAGGCACCGAGACTTCGAGTGCTACCAGAACCCCAACGGTAGGAACTACAGGCCTAAGGGGCAGTAGAAGGGAAAGGCTGCCGCGACCACTGAAGGCCCAAAGGCGACTAGTCAGCCATCCTCGGATCAGGGGAACACTATCTCCCAGAAGGGGAAAGGGTCGGGAGCTGGCAAGGCCACCCTGAATGTGGTAGACCGGTCAGAGGCAGCTGGACCCTCTTCTAGACCAGGTACTACTTAAACCGTCAAGTGAAATAATTGACTGCTTATCGCATTTCATGCATGAGAGTTAGCAAGGCTAGATGTACAACTACGTGAGTAATGAGTTAAAGTATAATGTATAATTCACCTAAGTTAGACAATTCTAAACCTTAGGAACCTTCAATATTTGCTATCCAATCCCTCCCACACTGAACCCCGAAGAAACCACCATGAGCATCACCGAATTCCCGATGGAGCAGTGTCAGGTCATCCAGCCAGGTATGATACTATTAAATGGATACCTGACACCCGAAGCGCAAATCCACATCATCCGACGATGCGATGAACTAGGAGCAGCACCTGGAGGTTTCTACACACCTGAATACCCGAGCGGATCAAAGATGAAGCTGAAGATGATGTGCATGGGTAAGGACTGGAATCCTTACACCAAGACATATCAAGACATGCGAGCGGAAGATGGAGCAACAGTACCGAGAATACCTGAGGAGTTCCTTGCGGTCATTAACCAAGCCGTGGGAATTGCTCAGCGAGTTGAATCGGATCCAATTCCGAGTGTTGAAGCAGATTTGTGTATTGTGGACTTCTACCAGAAAGGTGGACGGTTAGGCTTACACCAAGATAAGGACGAAACACCTGAGTCTCTGAGTAAGGGAGTACCCGTGGTGTCTTGGTCCATTGGTGATACCGTAGTATTTGTGTATGGCGAGCAGAAGCGTGCTGATCTCGCAAGGAAATTGGCGTTAAAGTCTGGAGATGTGTTAATCATGGGTGGGCAGTCAAGGATGCTGTATCACGGTATCAAGAAGATCAAGCTGAATACCACACCTCCGACAGTAATCAATGCCACACACATGAAACCCGGACGTTTGAATTTGACCTTTTGGCAGTTCTGAAGCTTTGTGTAATCATGTAATGTGTGAAGCCAGTTGTATGTTAAGGATGCTATATATTTAGCTATGTCGACACAATGTAAACCAACTTATGGTGTAAAGAGAGTGTTAATGAATAAAACGATGTTATTTGAGTATATCAACCGTGTTGTTACTGTGTACTTATAAAGTTTGTGAAATAAATTAGGATGTGCACTCGGAACGGGAGGTACACTGAGTGTGTGCAATGAGGCAGAAGCCGGCAAAAGCGGCACTATCCTCACCGGTACCTTCCCAGTTAATGGCGTGGACGCATCGATCTTGTTCGACTCTGGAGCCTCACACACATTTATCTCGCTTTCTTTTGCGAAGAGACTGGGGTTAGACGGTGAAGAGATGCCTGACTTTCTAGTCACTCTCCCGTCGAAAGAGCGGATCAAGTGTACCCGCTATCACCGAGATGCCATTGTACGAATCAAAGATGAAGAGTTTCCGATCGAGATGATAGAGTTTGAGGGACTCGGATTCGACGTAATCGTGGGGATGAACTGGTTGGAGCGGTACAAGGGTCGAATCCTATGTGCCAAGAATCGTTTGCTCCTTCGGAGTCCGACTGGGGTTACGATTTCATACCGTCAGAGGCCCAGGGAGCCTTTGACTCAGATCATCACCGCCATGGCTCTGAATCGTGAACTAGGATGAGAGAATGATGTGTACCTCTGCTATGTCCAGGACATAGAGAGAGAGATCCGGAGTTTAGCCCAGATGTGCCGGTAGTGTCGGAGTTTCCTGATGTCTTTCTTAAGGAACTGTCGGGCATGCCGCCAGCACGGGCAGTGGAGTTTGAAATTGAATTGGTGCCAGGTACCGGACCAATAGCGAAGGCGCCCTACCGTATGGCTCCAGCTGAGATGACAGAGCTCAAAGAGCAGCTGCGAGACCTACTTGACAAGGGATTCATTCGCCCGAGCGTTTCACCATGGGGAGCGCCGGTCCTCTTCGTGAAGAAGAAGGACGGTAGTCTCCGCCTCTGCATCAACTACAGAGAGTTGAATGCTGTTACGGTGAAGAATCGTTATCATTTACCACGTATCGACGATCTATTTGACCAACTAAAAGGGGCATCAGTATTCTCCAAGATCGACTTGAGATCGGGTTACCACCAGATTGCTATCCGGGAAGGTGACATTGAGAAGACCGCGTTCAGAACCAGATACGGTCACTACGAGTTCATGGTCATGCTGTTTGGTCTATCCAATGCACCAGTGAAGTTTATGAACTTAATGAACCGCTTGTTCCAAGATCAGTTGGACAAGTCAGTGGTAGTCTTCATCGATGATATTCTTGTATATTCAAACTCTAAGGATGAGCATGAAAGCCACCTGAGAAGTGTGTTGCAAACGTTGAGAGAGAACCAATTGTATGCAAAATTCTCCAAGTGTGAATTCTGGTTGAACCAAGTTTCATTCCTTGGTCATGTTATTTCTGAGGCTGGGATCGTTGTTGATCCGACCAAGATAGATGCAGTGCGCACCTGGCCTAGGCTGAAGATGGTTACCGACATCCGGAGCTTCCTCAGTCTGGCAGGATGTTATAGAAGGTTTGTGAAGAACTTCTCTAGTGTCTCGAAGCCGATGACTTCCTTGATGAAGAAGGATGCGCCATTCGAGTGGACAGATGACTGCGAGAGTTCCTTCTAGAGCCTCAAGGACGCTTTGACATCTCCACCAGTGCTGACTATACCAGACGGTACAGATGGTTTTGAGGTCTACTGCGACGCATCGGGTAGGGGTATGGGTTGTGTGTTGATGCAACACGGGAAGGTCGTGGCATACGCCTCCCAACAGCTGAAGAAGCATGAAGAAAACTACCCTACTCACGACTTAGAATAGGGTGCCATTGTCTTCGCCTTGAAGATATGGCGACATCATTTGTATGGGGTAAGCGTGACAATTTATTCGGATCATAAAAGTTTGAAGTACCTGTTCACTCAGAAAGAGTTGAACATGAGGCAAAGAAGGTGGGTCGAGTTCTTAAACGACTACGACATCAACCTTCAGTACAAGGAAGGCAAAGCAAATGTGGTAGCTGACGCATTGAGTCACCGAGCACACTCTCTCCATTCGCTAGTCTCTCACTCTAGCTTGGTTGAAGAGGTGCGAAGTGCTCAGATGTCGGACCAGTACATGCAAGAGATCAGGCAGAAGCTGATTGATGGCACATTCGAGAGTCAGAAGTACGACTTCCGACTCCACGATGATGACCTGATTAGGCTGAATGGCCGACTGTGTATTCCAAGAAGTAGCGCCGAGCTGAAAGAGCGCATACTGAGTGAATCCCATTGTTCTACTACTTCAATTCACCCCGAAGCTTCAAAGATGTATAAGGGTATGAAAAGATATTTTTGGTGGACTGGAATGAAAAAGGATGTAAATGACTATGTTGTAAGGTGTCTCACTTGTCAGAAAGTCAAGTTTGAGCACCAACGGCCTGGCGGTATGGTGCAGCCAATGCCAGTGCCAGAGTGGAAGTTCCATGACATTTCATGGACTTTGTAGTAGGGCTTCCGCCTGCAAGGGGAGGTCTGAATATGATATGGGTCGTTGTTGACCGACTGACCAAGGTGGCCCGATTCATTCCGATGAAGGACACTTGGAAAGTGGCAAAGCTAGCAGAGCTCTTCGACCGGGAGATTGTACGACATCATGGGGTACCGAAACTATTGTGTCTGATAAGGATACCAGATTCCTCTCGAGGTACTGGAAATTTACACGGGAAGCGCTTGGTACCGAGCTGAAGCTGAGTACGGCGTTCCACCCTCAGATAGATGGTCAGAGTGAGCGCACCATCCAGACGCTCGAAGATATGTTACGTGCATGTGCACTTGACTTTCAGACCAGCTGGATTGATAAGTTGCACTTGATCGAGTTTAGCTACAACAACAGTTACCATGCTTCGATCAAGATGTCTCCCTTCCAGGCTTTGTACAGTAGACCATGCCGTACGCCTTTATGCTGGGATGAGTCGAGTGAGACGGTCATTATAGGGCCTGAATATCTGGAGCAAGTACAAGCAGAAGTATGCCAGATCCGAGATAACATGAAGGCAGCTCAGGAAAGGCAGAAATCGTACGCGGATGTTCAACGACGTGACCTGGTGTTCACCGTAGGCGACCAGGTATTTCTTAGAGTTTCCCCCATGAAGGGAGTGTTTCGTTTTGGCCAGAAAGGCAAGTTGAGCCCAAAATATGTAGGGCCTTATGTAGTGACGGAGCGGATAGGCCCGGTAGCTTACAGGCTGGATCTGCCTGCTGAGCTGGGCAAGGTACATGATGTATTTCATGTATCGCAGTTGAAGAAGTATATGCCTCATCCGTCTCATGTACTTCAGCCCGAAAGGCTAACATTAGAACCCACCATGCGATCGGTGGAGACTCCCATACGGATTCTGGACACTAAGACTCGGGACACTCGCCATAAGTCTGTTCGACTGGTGAAGGTCCTCTGGTCTAACCAGGAAGTCAAGGAGGCCACTTGGGAGCTGGAAAATAAAATGAGGGCGAAGTACCCGTCGTTGTTTACTCCTTAGTATTTGTATGTATAGGGTACGGGGCGTACCCCTTTTTAAGGGGGTAGAGCCGTTTCGTTATGTATGTACGACATGTATTGCAATACATTGTCGATGTTATTTTGTTACACACCTTTGAGTCTGAATGATGTTATGTTACCCGGACCTTGAGTCCGAGGGTTGTTATGTAAAGTATGTTTGTTATGGAAGTTTTATCTACGAGTAATCCCCGTGTTCTAATTTAAATGATGTGTGGGAAGTGTGAACTTTGGGGACAAAGTTCTTTTAAGGGGGTACATTGAAATACCCCAAACCTTGATATGTTGTTTAAATATTAAACTATGGTATATTGAGGCTAAAAAGTGCCTTAGAAAAATTAGTGAACAATTTAAACCATAGAAAACACAATAAAGTACCACAAAGACAATTTGAGCAAAAACATGCTCTAAGCTTGGGATAACCTTGGTTAAGACTCAAAGAGCTTACCAAGACTTTATTAACATACTAATGGACATGTTAAACCAATTACTAAAGAAAACCAAGCTTGAAAACAAGTTAAAACACAAAATGTGCTTTAAGGAGTCTTAAAGCACATTTTTGAGAAATTGTCTTGGAAATGGATTTTGAGTGGCTAAATGCCAATCATTACTTTTTAATAAATATGTGTACTACTTAGTAACACATTAGGAAGTCTAAATCAATGGGAAATCAAAAATTTCACAATTATGTGCACTAGTTTGTGAATAGTGCTCAATGTGTGCTTAATTAGCATTAAGTCAACATAAGCTAATTAAATGGTCAACAAAGCCATAAAATAACCCAAGAGGGATAAGGGGGCCGGTTTTAAGTGTGACTCACCCCACTTGATAGTCAATGAGAAAGAAGAAAGAAGAATAAAGTAAAAACTTACCTTAAATATCTTAACAAAATACTACCTCTCACCTCCTTTCTTCATTCTCCTTTGTTCCCACCGTCTCCAACCTTCATCCTCCCTTCTCCACTGGTTTTGCTACAGCACCATCACCATTCTCTATCTTATTTTGCTTATAACTCCTAGCTCCATGCTCCAAAATTAATTCCAAGACTACCTTTCCTCTAGTTAGACCAAGCTCTACACTTCTATCTTTTCAAACCTTCAAGAACTCCATTTCGGTGCCATGAAGAATCACCATTGAAGGAGCAAGAACTCATCTTTTTATACCTTGTCATTCTCCCTTGCTTCAAGGTAAGGAAAACCAAAGAAAATGCACTTTTCCTCTTGTTTTTGTTCATGACCGAGAATCACCTCTTAATGGTGCCTTCTCTTGCTCTTTAATAGCTTCATTCAAAACTTAAAAGGACTATGAGGAGTCCTCTCTTGATACTTAACCAAACCCTCATTCAAATCCAAGGTAAACTTCCATTTTAGTGTTTTAAAACACTTATGTTAATCTAGGGTTTACTTATGAGTTTAAGTATGAAGCTTAATGCTCATTGCCCTTATATGTGTATTGGTTAGAAGATTGACAAGTGATCAAAGCTCCTTGCCGATTTTCAATCAAGAAAGAACAAGAGAAAATAAGTGAGAAAATTTGGAAGAGAAAGGTAAATGACCTCTCTTGATGTAGTCTTTGTGCTTTAGGAAAATGAGCTTATATTGCCTTATAAAACAACCTAAGGAGCCAAAGGGAAATGAGTTAGTGAATACCCATAAGGAGGTTATTAAGGGCATATGTGATGTTGTGTGTATTTGCAGGTTAAATGCATTTAATATGTGGGAAATTCAGTGTTTAAGACTTATGCAAATTAAGGGCCTAAGAGCCATGTTATTTAAGGGCCTAAGTGCCAAGCAATTTAAGTTATTGCACTATATTGTGATGTAGTGTATTTTAGTTCTAGTTTGTGTGTAAAGAACCTTCCTTGTGAAGGTGAATGTCTTTGATGGTTAAAGGGTGAAAAACCATGTGTTTGTGTGTAGGAATGTGTATTAAGGAATTGAGTGTTCTTGGTTGTCTAAAGGTGAAAACCTAGGTTTTGGATATAAGAAAGTGTTAGGGAAACTATGTCAAAATTTGGTGAGTAAACAAGGAGTTTGAGGTGTTTAAATGAAGTTTGATGACCTAGGTTGTGCTAGGAATTGTTAAGGCTTAAATTGGTGAAAGAAAGTGAACTAGAGTGTTCTTGAGTGTTAAAAAGGACTTATGAGTTGTCTTGAAGGATTTAGTGTCAAATGGGTGAATTTGATACACCAAGGTCATGGTGGGAGTGTAGTTAAGCTAGTGCAATTTTGGTGAACAAAGGAAGAATAATGCTTGTGAGGGTTTAAGTGTGAATTGGTGGGAAAATGGTAGGAGTATGTGTGATGGAGGTGCTGGGAAGAAATAATACTTATGGAGTAGTGGTAATGTTGATAAGGTAACATTTTGGTTAGTTAGTGTTGTAGGTTTAAAACTAACACTTAGAAACCTAAGGAAAATATTACAAATGTTAAGAGATTTTGTGAGAAATTGGGTAATAAGTTTAGAGAAGGAATTAGGCAAGTTTAAGATGTTATTTTGGGATTAGAATATGCCTAGGAACATGAGTGAAGTTTGGGTAAACAATGGATGAGGAGAACAAGTGAAACAAGACTTGGAAAATGCAAAAATGCAAAACCTGTAGTAGTGGTCCGGGACTTAGGTCCAGGGTAAAGTCCCGGACCACACCAAAAAAGGGGCGAGAGTGGATTCAACACCTTGGTCTGGGACTTAAGTCATGTATTAAGTCCGGACCACCCCTTATTTAACCCCCGAGAGTAGCAGCAAGTATTGGTCCGGGACTTAAGTCCCATGTAAAGTCCCGGACCACCCTAATAAATCAGTCAAGAGTATTGCCATGAGTTGGTCCGGGACTTAAGGTAAGGACCAAGTCCCAGACCACTCTAAAAATGTTGTTTAAGGTTGGTAAATGATATGTAATGATGGGGATTGATAAGTAATGATGTTATAAGGTTGTTTAAGACATGTTAGGTAAGTTATAATGACAATTAAGTAGGTGAAAAGTTGTAGTAAAATGTGAAAGTACAACAAGTTAGTAATGTGAAGTTATTTAACTAGACAACGAGATAAGTACGGTAATTAACCAACGTTACTAATTGTGTATAGGAGTTGCATTCGGTGGAAAACAAACGCAGCAGGGACCAAGGTATGGTTTTACTGCAGTCTGTTTGCTACCGGTTTACACCGGCTTGTGTGTTGTTTGTTTTCTGTGTGTTTATGACTTTGTAAGACTTAAACCATGAAATGAGTTTACAGTCATTGTTATTATTGTGGTGTGTGTGTACCGATACTGTTAACCTCAATTACGTGCTAACCCGTTAGTTAACCAAACTAGGATACGTAAGAGAGCGGTACTCGGTTTTAACGTTTCAACTAAAGGAACGTTCTAAGTACGGCTATATGTGAGTTAGTGGTGGTTTGTGTTGTAAATGTGTATCCCATCTCCCCTGTGTGCCTAACTTGACTTAAACACCCATGGTGCGAATTGATGTGTTAAGTTCCAACAAGGAACTGCTAACAAGTGAATAACCGGGGGTGAGGAATCCGGTCGTTCCGGTCACGCGTGTATGTACGGGGGTCGACATCTGAATCAGATTTGACTCTCTCCTTATGTTATGGTTGTTTTCCTTCTTGGATTACAGTCACCCGCAAGCTTAACCAAGGCCTACCTACCTGACTTTTGATCCGGCTAGGGGGATTATATGTACGGTGTGCTTGGATCACTATATCCGACACATCTTTGGGTTGAGTTATTCGTTCGACAATCAGAACGGTAACGAGTTATGTAACATGTTTAATATGAGTTTGGAATCATTCTCTAGGCATACCAAGTTTGGCTAACTATGTTTTGGTTCGTTTCCTAAAGTGAAACGTTCCCGTTGTGTTGTGTGTTGTTGTTGCTATGCAATGTTGAATGCTACGCTTATGTATGTTGTATGTTAAATTAATGTCATGTTATCATGACAATTAGTTGCGTGTATCCCGGTAGCCGACGGGCTGCACGTTAATCATACCAGCCAAGGGTTGCTGAGCCCCTTTGGGGCACCATATTTGTTTTGCAGGATGAGGATTGCAGACGCGGAGTGGCTCTAGGTTCTAGGTCTAGCGTTTAATCTGTTATTTTGGATAAGGAACCCGGAATGCGCTTGTGCTTCTGTGGTATATGTTTTGGTAGTATCGGATTGGTTATGTTGGTTTGTTTATGTAAATATTATACTCGATATAGTTGGTTGTGGTTTGTGGATGTTAGTGACTTTGCTCGGGAGCCTGTGTACATATTCAGCCTTGTTAGTCATGTGGGTGGCTAGCGGCGTGTAACACCGTCCCGTTTGGTTAATGTTTATGTTATCAGTTTCCGCTATCGTTGTTGTTCACCGTTATATTTACAGTTGGGGTGTTACAAACAGTTCCTTAATTCTTACAATAGACAGCTCCATTAAACTTCCCCCAGCACATGTATCAACCAACAACCGGCTAGAAGGATCCAAGTCTTTGTAAAAAGACTGCAGTACTACCTCTTATCCCAAACCATGATGTGGTACTATTCTTACTGTCCCTTTAAAACGCTTTCATGCTTCAGATAAAGTCTCACCAGCAAACTGCTTGAAATTAGTAATCTCTCCTCTCATGGTTAACATCCGAGAAGGAAGAAAATACTTCGCCAAAAACGCATTAGCTAAACCTTCCCAAGTAGTAATGTTGTCGGGCGCCAATGAGTTCAACCATTCAGCTGCTCTATCCCTCAGGGAGAATGGAAAAAGAGTAAGTCTAGCAACCTCTTGAGAAGCTGGTGTTGAACAAGCTGCTACCAATCTCAGGAAAGTGGTGAGATGAACATTGGGGTCTTCAGTGGATGTCCCGCTGAACTGAGGTGCATTCATAACCATGGTCACATAGTGCGTCTTGAATTGCCACTGCACCCCTACTGGTAACGCAGGAATTACTATCGGCGAAACCAGACCCTCAACGCTTAGACGAGTGTAGTCCCTCATTTGCCTCTGATTGTCAGCCATGTTAACTACTGGTTGAATGTCCGGAACCTCGTTAGTAACAGGTGGTTCAGGAACCTTCTCCTCAATTGGTGAATCTAGATTCAAACCTTGACGAATCTGCCTTGCTAATCTTTCAATCTCGAGGTTGAGTTCGAATTCAGGTTCACCTGCAAAGCGGACCAGCCTCTAAAAACCACCGAGAATTCGACTCCACGCATGGTCCAAGACTTAGGATGTGTATCAAGTCCCGGACCTGTTCTTAAAACTGGTCGAGAATCAAGCCTAGTTATGGTCTGGGACTTAGGGTGTGTATCAAGTCCCGGACCAGTCTTTAAATCTGGTCGAGAGTCAAGCCTATGGTTGGTCCGGGACTTAGGGTCTGTGCAAGGTCCCGGACCCAACCTAAAATTGAAGAATAATGCATGTCTTCACTCTGTTCAACTTGTTTGAGAGTCCAAAATACCACTACAATGATCGGGAACGCGTTTTCTTGAGATTTTCGCCTGAAATAACACATAAACTCATCATAGAAGACAATTGCAACAATAAGCATAAAAATAACCATAAGGAATTTAATAATAGATAACAACGAATTAAGAATAAATAAACCCCATAGACAAAGATAAATTCCCGACTTATCAGTAAGCTCCTTCGCACATTGCCTTTTGTGTGTCTTTGAGCTCTTTTCTCTTGCATTTGTTAAAGTTTTGCTGTGATTGCTCAACGTGGAAGGAAGTCATAGAGGAATTATAGTTGGTTAACTGATCTTGGGGTGCAAAATTTTGAAATTCTTCTTGTTTTTAATTGTTGAATTGAAGTCTTTGTTCTGAAAATGCTGAAACAAATGAGAATATTCTCCATCTGAACCTTGCTTTTAGCTTTGAGCCTTGGAATTAACTGGTTTGAAATGGTTGAAAAGAACAAGGCAAGGTACTCCGCGGATCCTAAGCATGCTAATTCTAATTTTGATCTAAAATCAGGCCTCGTCCACTTGGTTATTAAGTCCTTTGGGGTACTTTATCACCTTCTACCTAAGGTCCTTGTGATCTGGGATAGTTGACCCAAAGCCGTTACATGGGTGGAGAGAAAAGTCTGTGGTGAAAGAAATTTAAAGTGCTTTAGTTGAAATATTTATGCAAGTGCTATGCTGAATATAGATTGTTTTCTCTTGTGGATCAAGAGTATGTGGCATTTAAAGGTATGATGGAACATGATCTTACTTCATGCCCCTTGTCGTTTCTGTGGTTTGTGAAGGAAAAGGTGGATTGGCTCAAGGTTAAAGGCAAGGCTCTTATGTTTTTTTTCTCTTATTTGTTAACTCTAAATGACTTCATGTTTATGGGAAGAATGAATTGTTAGAATAATTTGAATTGCCCCTTGATTGGTAAGGCTAGCAATACCTTTCTTCTGTGCTTTTCCTTTTCTATTGAGTTCCATTAGCTTGGCTTTACTTGAGCTTGAGAGTTTTGCTTATGGACAAGCAAAAGGCTAAGTGTGGGGTGATTTGATAAGAGTGAAATCAGCATAGTTTTATAGGTGTTAAATGCTTACTTTATGCAACATTTTAGACGCTTACTGACACTTATCCTATGTTTTCCTGATTATTAATTTAGGCAAGAACTGATGCCAATTTATATATTTAAAGCAGGAAATGATGATAATAATGCATAGTTCTTCTCAAGAGCTTTCCAACGCCGCAAACGGGGAGCAAATCGGAGATCAAACGAAGAATCTGGACCCTGTCGAAGTTCGCAGAGAAAAGGAACACAAATATACACATGTCCAGATCTACGTCCGACCCTATGGTCCGGACACCTCAAAATTGCATTTTTTACTCACCGGATCTCTGTCCGGCTAAGTGACCCGGACGCGTTGTTCCTGCCCGGTTAACTGACCCGAACGGAGACTCAGACGCACCCAGAATATTGCTTTCGAATCTATCACGTGTCCGGATGATGTGTCTCACCTTGTGACCCAGACGTACTCAGAAAGACAGAAATATTTACGACCATGAGCGCAGCGCCGCGGGATTTCTATTATATATTCGTCCAAGACTGTCCGGCTAACTAACCCAGACGTAGAGCCGGACGTCTCACAACTCCAAATTCCTCGCCTGATGCGCTATCTCTTGTCCGGCTGAGCTCACCCGGACGCATGTATTTTATGTCCAAAATCTTTACTTAAGCAGGCAACGCGAAGCAGAAAAGAGGAACTCAATTTTTCACGAACATACGCCGCGCCTATTTCATTCTCTTGGCCCTGCCACAACCATTTCTACACCGGGGAAGAAGATTTCTGCTCCAGATTCGCTCATCTGCTCAACCTTTCATCTGGAAACTTTCAGAACTAATATCAAGATGATTTCTACTCTCTCTTCTTGTATTTGTTCTTTGATTATCCTCGGTTATGAGGGTTAGACTCCGGGATGGTTATCTAACTAAAATGATTTTGTAACTCCTCTTACTTGTCGGTTTGAGATTTTATGTCGATTGTTGCAGGTTAAGCTATCTATGCGCTTTCAATAAAAGTAGTTAATTTGTTGATTGCTTTACGAATTCCGTTTTGTGTGAGATTTGTGATAAAACAGAATGGTCAATTAACCTGTTAACTTGTGGAAAATAATACTGGATAGGTTAGATTTTCCCTCAAGTGCAAAAAAATAAATCGTCGTGCTCATTTTGTCTATTCTTGTTATGTTAAATCAGGATTAGATTTAGTGTGTTCTGCTAGGCAAGTTCTTGAGGCTAGGATTTAGTCTCTAGAAAAATTTTAAGAATTTTGCCAATCGACATCTCAAACTAACCAGCAGGAATTGCATAATCTGATAGTCGAAAAAGATAACCTGGCATGGAGTTCCATTTCATGTTTTCATCGAATTTATTTGCTCATTTATTTTCTAGTTTTCTCGTTATTTTAATTCACGAAACCAAAACAACCGACAACCCTTCCATTTTGCTATTTTCCTAGGATTAAATTTAATCACAAAGTCCCTGTGGATTTGACCTCGGTAACTTGCTTAATTTACTTTATTATTGCGACCGGGTATTTTACAACCTGTAGGGATTTAATTTACCAAATTCTAGGATTAATTTCTTAGCTTTTAGTAGGTTAAATTTCCCGTTTGCAATTGTCCCATTTACCCATGTCTGCTACCACCGATTCCTGCTGCATGCTAAGAGTAACACAGGCGAGGGAACTGTGATTTGAGCACCCCAGCATTTGTCCACCTATCATGCCAGAACAGCACATCCCAACCACTATTTATGATGATTTTAACTTTCTCATCAATAAACACGCGCGTCACTGCATGGTTGTTCGTGGCCTTCACAATCGAGTTCCATACACCCCGTGTCCCTTTCCAGTCTTTCGGCACCTCCCCCGTATGTATACCACCCCTCATTATGTATATAGAATGCACCATTCTCTTCCAAAGGGGCTAGTATTTTTTGCAAAATTATACCTCCATTTGGCAAGGAAGGCTAAGTTCTTCTTTTGGAGATCGGTGAATCCAATACCACCCAACTCTTTTGGGCGTGTCATTTTTTTCCACTAAACAGTAGTCAAAATTTTGTTGGAGTTCTTGCCCCAAAAAAATTGCCTTTGAATAGAGACTAGCTGTTTTCTCACCACCTTCACCGGTATTACAAACATACTAGCATAATATAATGGGATGGCATCAAGTACAGACCTGATAAGAACTGCTCGACCAGCTTTGGAGAGACTTGTGGCTTTCCAAGTTGCTAGTTTTCTTATTACCTTCTGAATAATCGGCTCCCAAGTCGAGGCTCTCCTCATATTAGCGCCTAAAGGGCACCCCAAATACGTTGCCGGTAGTTAACTTGTTTGGCAGCTAATATGAACTGGTTAAAGCCCATAACTAGCTAGTTGACTAGTCATAAGAGATTGGGACAACCATATGATTGAAATGTTGGGTAGTTAGGTCCATTCCATTACAAAAATTTGAAGCATACCAAAATCTATAGAGCCTAAGATCATACTTTAAGACCTGGAGCTGAACCGGTTCAAAATAGACCCAAGAAAGCGCATGACTAGTCTTTCTATTCACAACATAGTCATTACACCTTGACGTAGAGAATTTGTACGATCACAGTTCTGTACTTATTTTTATTTTATATAATCTAAGTGTCTTGATAACTATGTAAAACTATATAATCATTAAAATATGAAATATAACCTTAGACAAAAAGGTTTTTAAGGTCAACACCAAAGTCGTTTCAAGCGGGTCTTGTGGGGAGCTTTGGGCAGTTCAGTTCCAAGAGCTTGTAGCTTAGATCATGAGATGGTTAGAGCTAGGGGATAGGGATCGATACCAGGTTCATCTCAAAATGTGGCCAGCTCTAACTAGAAGTTTAATATAAGTGTATATATACAATGTACTAAGGTATTGTCCTTTTTGTTTCTTTTTGTGGAGTGACCATTGAGATTGACAAATAATGATACATATACATGTAAAGACTATATTATAAGTTAGGGCTTTGAGATTGGGCAGAGGAAATGAAATGCAATCAGGAAATGAGGCTTGGAAGAAATTTCACTGAATTTGTAAAGGAAATGTAAATAGTCAATGGCATTTGGTCATTAGTTGCCGGAAAATGGCCTCTAGTCACCTATCAACATTCGTGAGCAACTGGTCAATGACCACCAACATTCCCTTTGGGAGGTAGCGATAATCAAGTTAGAGAAATTTGGGGTAATCTAATTATCTTTTCCTTCCTAAAAATAGGGTAATGTGGTTATAAAAATATATTATAATCAAACTTACACCTTTTACTTTCCTAATCCTTTAAAAGATTCCCTCTTACTATTAATTTTTTTTAAAAAAAATATGTGTTTGTGACTTATGAAAATGATAGATTGGACTAGAAAAATCAAAATCTTTAGTTCTCAAACTTTTAGCTTGTGTTTCTTGGAGTTTCTTTGCCTTTAACAGGGGTGCATGGGACAGTTTAGTTCTTCTCTTTTTAGTTTGGCTCTACCATCAAATATTGTATACATATACTTGAGATCTTCTCTAAGATGTAGTATGCTCTGTGTTCTTCTCTACCATCGAGATATGGTGTGTGGTTCATCCCCTTTTACTACAAAATTAAGATATCCTCTTTGACAACTTTGTTTTCTGTTTTGGTTTTAAAACAATTGTGCACTGTGGTTTTAACGATCTTCAGCTTTGTCAAGTCCTTTAGTTGTCTCTTATTTTTATTGAGGCCCGCATATGTCTCTATATTTCTTGTGTTTTTCTTATTGGTTATGTTGCTCCTCATAAATGGATGAGTGAATAATTCTGGTGTATTCCCCTTTTGGTAGAGGTTATCTTGGTCCTCATGCCAAGTTTAGAATGGTTTTGGTGTGACTAGAACCATTTTGGCACCTTCTCCTTTCTCTTAAGGTTAACATAATTCTTATGCCAGAAGACAATTTTGGTGTGATCAAAACCTACATTTCCCAAGTGTTTGAAAATGTTTTTTTAAATGCTAATGAGAATACGCTAATGTTGGTGGAGTGGATTTTGGTTTTCTTTTGTCACATTCTTCTTAATACCAAAAAGATTATTTTTGCACTATTATTTACTTATGTTGTTGTTGTTTGAATGTTCATGTTGATAGTTTCATTGACAATAATGGAAATACCCTATTTTCCTCTTTGTAGGGGTATCAATGATGTATGGTTGATACCTAAAAAGATTGCTCTATGTATTAAATTGTTCTTTTGTACATTGTCTTGATGCCTATGTGCAACATGCCCTTCCCTCACTAGTTCATATCTTCTTCTCAAACCATGCTATGATTCCTAATTCCTTGCTTCTTGATGTTGAATGGAATTTTGTTCTATTTTTCATCACCAAGATTTGGGTTGAGTAGGCCTAGGTTAGTGTGATCCTACATGGTGATTTCAAGTTATGTACTGGGAGTCAAATCTCTCCCTTGTTGTATTAGTTCTTTTTATTTTAAGGATTTTTATTAGGACATGATTTTTTCATGCTTCTTAGTTTTATGATTATTTAGTTGAAGTAGTGATTATTTGAACTCAAAGGTTGCTCCTTGAACAATATTCACTTCTAGCTTCTTCAATCAAATGGGAAGGCTTTGGAAGTCTCTCTTTATTGTTATTTCTAATTATGTTTTCACTTATGTAAGATTCAAAGTTTAATTAGGTCCAAATATTTTACAAGTTTTTGTCTTATGTAATTCAAAGTTTAAAAAGGTCCAAAATTTTGCAAGTTGGGAGCTAACATCAACTGTTTAAAGAAAAGTAAGGATTAAATTTATGTGAAAAAGATACATTCTTGATGTCAGTGATATGAGTGATTAGTGTGACAATAGGCTCCGTTCATTGTAACTTATGACAAAGCTTAAGTTTTATTTATAAGCTCACTACACTTGTCATCTTATTAACAGGGTAGCTCATAAAACGAGCCCATCACAATCTTACCATGATCCACATGATAGCTTGTGTGTAGTTACCAATAGTTATACAATAGGTTTTGAAAAATATGGACATACTGGTGTTTGGCTAGCTCTATCGAACATCCTCATAAAAAGGAAAAAAAAGTTGGATGATAAGTTCATATCCCATAAACCTATAAAGAGTTAAACCTAAACAAAGTACAAAGTGGACTTATAAAGTCGCAAGTGACAGTAAGATGTTACCATATCACATTAACACAATCAAAAGATCCAATCATGAACTCTTTTCTAGTTAGTAATAAAAGGAATATGTGTTAGTGGTCAGTTTCTTTTGACATTGTCCAACATTTTTTTTGGAATTAAGGTGTCAGTCTTCTTTAACCTTATGGGATCTTTATAAAACTTTTTTGCAAAATTAATCATTAATTTATATAGAAAAGTGAAAAATAAGGATAAGTGCATAACATTTTTTGTTGTGTCAATAAGTATACAAACTTCTAAAACAAATTACAAATGAAAATAATGAAAATAATAAGGAGGACATTTGTGTTTGGGTAATCATGAAAGAAAATCAGAATGAATTTGTTTCATGTT
The DNA here is from genome assembly GCA_023374045.1 of Limonium bicolor. Lineage (NCBI taxonomy): Eukaryota > Viridiplantae > Streptophyta > Magnoliopsida > Caryophyllales > Plumbaginaceae > Limonium > Limonium bicolor. The sequence goes on along the minus strand of CM041776.1, from coordinate 215,114,172 downwards.
GTTTGTTTAGCCAGTTTTTTCCTAGGGAAAGAGAATGAGATTACCTCTAAACCCTCTAAGTTGATTCCCCGCCCTACTAGGGAATGATACTCTCTTTCCCCAGTACACTTTGATCAGCGAGATATGACCAGTGCCGATGACTAATGACCATTGATTGGTGACCGGCGAATGTTGACCAGCAATTGATGGTCGATGACAAGCGGCTAGAAGCCGTTGAGCATTGACCGGCGCCCATTAACCGGTTATTAATTTCATTTTCCCAACACAAGCAAACAACCATGAAAATCAAAGGGAATTCTTTTTCGTTCCTCTTCATTCTCTTTTCTTGATTTCATTTTGATTCTCTTGCTCAAAGCCAATGCCCCCTAAAGTTAACCGTAGATATTTGAAACATTCAAATTACACACTTACAAATGGCCCTAAATGAAAATATATAATTAAATTTGTCAGAATCCAGGTGCGAAGCTGTTGAATAGAAGACTAATTAAACTTTTAGCCAAAATCTTTATCTTAAAAAAACAGGGAAAATTACTTCCTCACCCGTGGCGTTTGGTAAAATTACACACCCCACCCATGAGGTTTTAACAATTACTTTCCCCACCCATGTGGTTTCTCCGGTTTTATATCCGGTAACTTTTCTATTTTTTGTTCAACTTTAAAGATGCTAAAATGTTGTCCAAAATTGATGAAACTTTATTTGAATGATGCTAAAGTGTTATATTTTGGTTTAGTGCCAAATTTAAAGTTTTTTAAGCTCATATGTGAAATGTGGACCCAATAAAAACAAGTTCACATGTCACATGTTTCATTGTGTCCCACATATCATATGTGATCTTAAAAAACTTTTGATTTGATATTGGACCTAAATATAACACTTTTGCATCGTCCATGTAAAGTCTAATCAATTTCAAAAAACATTTAAACATCTTCTAAGTTGAATGAAAATTAGAAAAATTGTCAGATGTAAAAGAGGGAAATCACATGGATGAGATAAATAATTTTTGAAACCTAATGAGTGTGGTATGTAATTTCACCAAACACCCTGGGTGGGTATATAATTTTCTGTAAAAAAATATTATGCCAAAAGGTCGTGAAGCGTTCTAAAGAAAGAAAACACCACCTACCCTAGTTACAATTGCTATTAAGAAGCTAGTTGGTGAGTAAACTTTTGCAGTGTCGAACGAGCTTCCCTCTTTGGGATAAAAATACCGCCAGCCCGTCCCCATCGAATATGTTTTGACCTTTCTGATCTACTTAATACTCCGTATATAATATGCCTTCAATGTGAACCAGCGGATAGGTAGCAGCAAGCAGAGAGAGACACAGGAAGCGATACAGAAAGAGAGAGCGAGCGACAGAGGTACAGCTGCGCCTCGGTGTAGCAAATCCTCTTCCGTTTCTTCGTCCACTGCATCAAGCTTGGTTCAAGATGAGTTTATCCGTTGTGCAGGTCACTCTCCATTGCTGCTGCTTCTTTTTCTGCTAATTCTATTTGTCTCCGTCTTAGGATTGACAAGATTTGTTTTCAACTTTTTGGAAATTGGTGTGATCAGGGGTTTACTAAATCCTTAGTCATGACTGTGCTGTCCGAGATCGGTGACAAGACTTTCATTGCAGCAGCGGTGCGTTCCTTCCTTCAACAACTTTTTTGCTTACTTCTCTATGTCTTCAGTTTCTTTCACATATTCGTCTGATTTTTGCTCGTTCGTCTTCCTTAAATTGAAGTTTGGTACATCCTTAGTTTGGCAAAAAGTTGTAGCCTTTGTCCTTCAGTCATCTGTGGATCTCTGCGGAAGTATTACTAATATTAATAGCCTGCTAATTGCTGTTGAGTGATCAGCTAAAGTCCTTTTCCTATATATTAAAACAGTTCTGAGATGAAAATCTTGAGCAATTTCTAATTAGATTCCTGCAAGGGTTCGAAGGCGGGGAAGTATCAAGTCAGCTGTCCGAACTTAAACGATTTATGATTATTGGAGTTTAGATGCAGTTATATTAGACACGTTGGTGTTTTTTTGAGTAAATTTTGTGTTGCTGCTGTGCGTGGAGTATCACGCTTTTTGCTTTGAAACAAAGCTACTGCGACTGTTGCTTGAAACATTATTGATTACTGTTTAGAGGGAACCGATCGATTCCCTGTGCTTGATTCTCGGGGATCGGTCCTTTAAAAAGAAAAGAATAACACAGTACTTCAAAGGAGCCTCTTTTACTTTAAATATTGGTTATCAGTAGGTTCTGTATTTGGATGCTGATGACGTCCTCTCCACCATCTAAATACTTTCTTAGCTCCTTGCTTTGCGAATCACAAGAGAAAGGGCCTTTCTTTAGGACGAATTTTTTGCATACATCTATAACTGCAGCCAGGGGTGGACCAAGGTGGTGTCACATGGGGTCACGTGACCCCATGACTTTTGTAAAAAAAATTAATTATAGTAAGTTTTAATGTAATTTTTTATAAAATAGTAGATATTTTATGTGTTAGTGACCCCATAAATATCATAAAATTTAACTATAGAAATTTTTATTTGCAGTGACCCCATAATTTTCAATCTCTGGGTCCGCCACTGACTGCAGCTGCTACCATATGCTAGCGAGTATATGGTAGGTTGCTGTTGTGGTGACTTTTAACTGTGCTTTTATTTTAGCTCAATTCACACAATATAGGTCTATTTCTGAAATAGCCAGAAATTTCTGTGAGATAATGCTTCGATAAAAGTCAGCTCTCCTGTGCCTTCTAGCTATATCTTTTCTTTCTGTTTTCCCTTTTATTAGTTCGATGGTGAGCTCTATCTTGCCACCCTAAGGCTGATGCTCTTTGATATTATTGTTAATGTGGCTGAAAAGGTTACTTCTATTGTTTATGGTGTAGTCTCTAATGTCCCATATAATCGGCCTCTTGTAATGTTCTGTAGATCTTAGCTATGCGCCATCCAAGGAGACTTGTTCTCACCGGCTGCCTATCAGCTTTAATTGTGAGTCACGATTTTTGTATTACCTTCTATCTCCTTTCCATTAAGGTTTTGGTAAATTTCTCCGAGTTGTATTTTCAAAGAAAATGTTTCCTTGTTTGTAGGTGATGACTATTCTCTCTGTTGTTGTTGGCTGGGCTGCTCCCAATCTGGTTAGACTCATATATTAAAAAGCCTTCAGAATTTTGGAGGCTTACTGCACATTGTTGATTCATCTGGTGATGAGATTTGTCAATTAGTTTACTTATTGTGGGGATTGTTTGTAAAAATGATCAGATCTCTCGCAAGTTGACCCATCATGTAACCACAGTTTTGTTTTTCGGATTCGGATTATGGTCACTGTGGGATGCTTTCCACGAGGGGTATAATCTCTAATCTCAATCAAAATTTCTGCTCGTTCTGTCTTTAAATTTTGTGCTTTTTCTCTTACTGAATGGATATCTATGTGCAATAAATTAATCGACCTGTCAGGCAATCCATTAGTTTTGCTCATACTAGGTATTTTATGTACAGGGAGGATAATGAATTGGCCGAAGTTGAAAAGCAGCTGGTTTGTTATCATACTTGTTTTTCTTAAGCGTATGTATGTACCTTGTGATGTTCCCTGCCTTAACTTTGTCTTGCTTTACTGCTCTGCTTTAGGATGATGATTGGAAGAAAAGTGCTGGAGCAACTAAAGATACATCCAAGGTCAAAATTTGTGTAATTTGGAAATTCATGATCCTGCATTGATGAGTCCATATGGACCTTCTTGCTCTATTTTTCTTCTCTCTCTTTATTCGGCTGGATTTATACCTTCCATCTCTTGAGCACAATATGTGATAAGCTTTCATCGGTTTGAAAGCATTTCTGCTTGTGTATTCCTTGCGTACAACTTCCTTTAAATCTTTTATGTGAAACTTTTAACTCATTCTACAAATTGCATGCACCATCACCATTCTTATTAGGTAATTCATCTGTCTATTCAGTGAGCAATACCCCTCCTATTTGTTTCAACATAACAAACTGGTTATTATAAAACTAAGCGAGAGCTATAAATTAATTGCAGCAGAGCAAAAATCCGTAATGCAAGACCAAAATATCTTCCTGTTCTTATCTGATAAACAATAACCAATGAAAGTAAACAAGTCTTGTAACAATGGTGTCAATATCTTATGAACAAGTGAAATGGGCCATTATCATTTGTAACAGCCAGTGGTGGTAGCTTCCTTGATGAGTTTCAGAACTTATTCATCGAAATCATTTTAGATATTATATCCTTAGTAACTGTTTTCCTTTCTATTATAATTTTACTCATGTATGCTCTGTTTATTGGTTTATAGTGGTGATCCTAATATTTTTCTTATATATGGGTAATGTGTTTCAGGATGGCGATCAATTGAAGAAAGAAAAGAGGCCATTTCTCACACAATTTTTTTCACCTATTCTCTTGAAGGTATACTTGCTAGCTGACTTTGCAGCCCTTAGAATTTCCATCTAAAGTTTAACATGATTGGTCATGTGTAAGATACTTTTTTTCTGCAGGCGTTTTCCATCACTTTCTTTGGTGAGTGGGGTGATAAGAGCCAGGTAAGATATGTTCTATTAGAGTTTTTTTCTTCTTTTGCTTTGAATGCACTGATTTTTATACTGGGCAAACATTATGATTTCAGCTCGCTACCATTGGTTTGGCTGCAGATGAAAATCCGCTTGGGGTTGTTCTTGGTGGGGTGATGTAAGTTTATCTGATCATATATACTGTATTATTAGCTTCACTGGTGTGCTATTGTTGATACCATCATTCTACTTTTGTAAGAGGGCAAGCTTTGTGCACAACTGCTGCTGTCCTTGGAGGAAAGAGCTTGGCTTCACAAATATCGGAGAAGATGGTAAGATATAAATAAAACATGCGCTTTGCATTCATTCGAACTTTCTATTACGTAATTCTCAAGATGATTCCTCCATCTGCCTAATTTTCTTCATTTTAGGTCTCCCTTTCTGGTGGTTTGCTATTTATTGTTTTTGGTATTCAGTCCATGCTCTCCACCGTACAATGATGATGCTGTTGGTAGCCTTTCATAGGTAGTACCTCAGACGCCCACACCCCCTCCCTCCCTTTTCTGGCAACTTTTGTTTTATTGGGTATTATGTCGTAGCTAGAAGGTGATGATGGTGTGTTTGGTTGCAGAATAGGATTCTCTTTGTCTGAGCATGCCAACCATACAGAGGAGGAAGCAGGCCCTCAGTAGCACAGCAAACAGTCATGTGAAAGATTATTATTGTTATATAATGCGAGATGAATGCCCTGCTTTCTATTAATTAGAAATTCCAAACATTGAAGCTAGTTTTACAGGGTGGTTGGGGTTGAAATCATTAATCTGTTGAACTAAATAACCGTTCATTTCAACCTCACCCTTGACTAGCTATACATGTCAAGTGTCAGCAGCAGCAGCTCCCTCTTTTTTCTTGTGTTAATAACATTTATGATACAGCTGCCTCTTCTTTGATCTAGTCATATTTTCTTAGAGTAAATGATTACAGCCGCACCAGTGACTCGATATGCAACTGTCCTGCTCGTGAGTGTTATCTATCTAGGCTTGAAAGAACTGGAGTGGATGGTTAAGCCGGTTGAATCGAAACTCGGTTCAAAACGGATTTTAGTATAAAAACTATGCCAATTTTATATTCGGATCTTGTAGTCATAAAATAATAATCTTCAAAATCAACAGGACTGATTTACTTTAAAATGATCCGTTTCGTATCTAACCTAGCCTTTTGCTTTCTTACTGAGAAATGCTTAATTGAACTCAACTGTTGGCTGTTCAAGTGATGCAACCAATTACATTATGATAACCTTGGTTTAATATTACGTGATGCATTAAGGGGCATTATGGCTCATGGTTGCATTTAGGCTACTATAATGAGATGGTGCATAAAGTGGGGTGATCGCATTTTGTCGTTGATGTGATCATTTTTATAATATTACCCATGATTGATGTGATATACCATACAAAATGCATGTCATTAAACTTTAAATCTTCATCCCAAGTGCTTAAAGGCCACATTTAAAAAGTAATCCACTAATTGCTAGAATTCTAAAAGCTGTCAATCAATGACAGTGACACAATCATGCAATACAGTACTTAGACTCCAAAGCTAATCAATATTGACGCAAGACAATACGCGGTGGTAAAACTTAAATTTTAGAACAAAGCTCATCACTGTTTCTTATTCCAATATGATGATACACGACCGACATTTTTAGAGGGCATAATATATGGGAAAAGAGAATTCATAAATTATTGAATAAGATGTAAAATTCACTATAAACATATTTATTTATAACATTCTTCTCCTCGAAAAAAACTTGTCTTGTTAAAAGCTCATCTAGCAAAATAATAGGGGATAATACTCCGATAAGAGAAAAAAAAGACTATAATCTTACAATCACTTCAAATAGCTACCACTTTGCTTCACCCAAATATGTCTTCAATACCAAGTGTCAAGTGTTGTGACAAACATCAAAATCAAGAATAAACAAAAGGAATAAACTGACATAGAGATTTAACGTGGTTCACTATCAATGTTTTTAGCTAATTCACGGGTTTAAAGAAGACAACTTTATTATTGATGAGAGAGTCAGGTTATAGTTTCCAGATTGTGAGACAAACAGAATAAGAGTCGACATGAGAGTTTATATGAACCTTCTCTACTCAATTATGAACCCTAAAAGGTCTAACCTACCCTAATTGGACCTAAGCCCAAAACAGAAACTGAGGGCCTCGATAACAAATTCAAGCCATATTCAACAAATCATCACCTTGACTTGAATTCTCTAACAGATAACAGGTGTATCATACACAATAAGCATTGCTAGATGTGATAGGATCAGACCCTATCCTGTTAAGTAACTCCACCGAAGTTGCCAAGTAACTCCACTGAAGTGGCCAATATCCTCTCAAAGAGACCAAAATACATTCAATTCATCGATGTCTTTGCTTACAACCCCCGAGGGGCGGACCCAGAGATTGAAAGTTGTGGGGTCATTGACAAATAAAATTTACTATAGTTATTTTTTTCTAAAATTATGGGGTTACTGACACATAAAACATGTACTATATAATAAAAAAACTACATTAGAACTTACTATAATTAATTTTTTTTCACAAAAGCCATGGGGTCACGTGACCCCGGGTGCACCCCCTTAGATCCGCCCCTGCAACCCCCAACCCTTATTTATACTAACATACTAGCCAAAATCCTAAACCTGTTCAAACTATCAATAAATGTTATTCAAACTTACAATAAATGTTATTCAAACTTACAATAAGTGCTATTCAAACTTACAATAAATGCTAACATAATATCTATCCTAATAAAATGCTAAAAGATCATAATCCTGTTCAAACTAATAATAAATGTTAACATTCTAATCCTATTCAAACTAATAATAAAAGCTATTCAAACTTACAATAAATACTAATGACAACAAATACTAATATTAATAATCCCTAGAACTTCCTAAACTACCCTAACTACTATGACTTATCATTACCTACACCCTCAAACAAACTTGTCCCTAAGGTTGAAAAAAAACTAGAGTTAGAGATAGAGCGATTCTCGAGTGCGTTGAAAATCTTTACTTTCTTCTTTTTCTTTAACCACCTCCTCCTTTCTCTCTTCAGTCGTTCAAGTTTTCTTTGCTTCAATCTTCTTTTAGTTTCTTGAACTCCTGGTAGAAGATTTATTGTCTTCGTCTGTAGCTCACAGTCCCAATCCCTCTTGTTCTTCTTTGCTTTTCGTCTCATCCGCTTTCTATTTCCTTATGCTCTTCTAATCAACACCATGTTCATCGTAATTGGAACTTTTAAATCCTCCAATTTTGATTCTCTCGCCATCCCTTTGACTTCTGATTCTTCAATCTGAAATACAATCTCATCATTCACCTTGATCATTTCTGTCCATTGAACTTTAACTTTCTTCTCTGATTGGTTCGATCGATCAAGCTTTCTCTCATTTACTTCATCAATGGTGATTTCTCCCCCCACATCTTCGGCCTTTAATTCCGCATCTGGAACAATTTCCTTTATCGGTGGGGGCAAAAGACCTATCTGTGATTCGGACTCGAAGAAGTCCTTCACCGGATCAGTTTTCCATTCTGAACTGAAGGAATCCTTCAGATCTGAATCACAATACTGAGCCGATTGATTACACTTCATGTTTGATAACGAACCATGACCGATTATTTCTTGCATTTCTTCCAACCTCCGCTGTATGCGCTCAAGAATCTCAATGCACAACTCTTCATCTTCCATTTTTTTTGTTTTGGAATCTCCCAACCTCTGTTGTATGCGCTCAAGTCCTTCGCTGATGAAGGCTGGTATCGTTCCATCAAGAATTCTTGAAATTTTTTCCAAGAAAGCTTTCCAAACGACATCCAAAGCCATTAAAACCACTGTTTCACTTCCCTTTCCATGCAAAAACCGGCTTGCCATGAACCATTAATCTTTTTCAATGCCATTTTATGGTGAAATAAGACGGCATTCTACTGAGCCAACCTCGCGGGTCAACACTTCAAAAACTGGCGGTTCGAGATCGTCAGTAAAACTTTATCACTCGGTTTCTGCCCTTCCAATTACCCCTTGGCCCTGGACGAGATCTGATACCAACTAAGATCAAACCTATCTTGCTAAGTAACTCCACCGAAGTGGCTAAGTAACTCCACCGAAGTGGCCAAGTAACTTCATCGAAGTGGCCATTATCCTCTCAAAGAGGCCAAAATACTGTTAATTCATCGATGCCTTTACTTACAACCCCCAACCCTTATTATACTAACATACTAGCCAAAATCCTAAACTGATTCAAATTATCAATGAATGCTATTCAAACATACAAAATGATAACTATAATATATATCCTAATAAATGCTATGATCCTAATCCTATTCAAACTAATAATAAATGCTAAGATTCTAATCCTATTCAAACTAATAATAAAAGTTATTCAAACTTACAATAAATACAAAAGGAAATAAATACATATTGATAACCCTAGAACTTCCTAAACTACCCTAACTACTATGACTTATCAAGATGTACCTAGATTATCATTGAAGTGGCAATAAATTCAAGGCATATTCAACAAATCTTTACCTTGACTTAAATTCTCTCACATAGACACAGATGTACTAGATGCAATAAGCATTACCAGATGTAACGATGCAATAAGCATTGCTAGATGTACCAGATGCAATAAGTATTGCCAGATATACCAGATCTTCCATCTACCTTAGACTGCCTCAAAGGGCCTAGATCAACAACTTAGAACATTCAGCTAGTCCAAGCAATGTTGGAATGTGCCATGCGGAACCTTAGATGATGCAACATTAGCAAAACCTGTTATAGTAAAACAATGTAGAGTATATAGAGTACCACACTTCACACCTCCCAAAACCACCGTAGAACCTTGCAGACATCTAAAACTTCACCTTTACCATTGATAATGAAACCCTTACTATCAAGCCGACTCATGGATATTAGATTCTTCGTCATCAGTGAAACATGTCTAACTTCGTTCATGGTGCGAATAGAACCATCACGTGTCTGTAACCTGATTGAGCCAATCCTAACAGATTTGCAGACGACATCGTTTCCCATTGTAACATTGCCTTCATCTATATGCTCATACGTTGAGAACCACTCCCTGCTTAGACAAATATGGTAATACACCCTAATATCAAGAACCCATACATCTTTATAGTGTGTCTGGTCATTAGCGACTAAGACCAAATCTTCTTCAACATAGACCCGGCCCGGCGGCCCAACCCGACCCGGCCCGGAAATAAAGTCTGAAAAGCCCGTCCAGAAAAATTTTCGGGCGGGTATGGACAACAAATCAGGCCCGAATGAAAAACCGAACCGGGCTTCGGCAAAATTTTAGGCCCGTAACTAAGCCCGGCCCGGCCCGGTTTATTATTATTATATATTTATTTATAAATATAATATAATATTCCCTTTTGTTTTCAGTATATGATTGTTGGATCCTTTCACTATTTTCAAAATAGAAGATGTTCTAGCCTTTTTATGATCTTCTTTCCAATTCTACCCTCTCATATTTTATTTTACAACTCTAATTTTCAAATTTATTCAATTCTCAATGCAAAAAATAAGGGTAAAATAGTCTAAAATTTTCCTCTTTAATTCTTAAAACCTAGAGTTAGAAAATCAAGTATTAAGAATGGAGGAAGTATATATTTAAATTAATTTTATATAATACATTTTACTACTTATTTAAATATATACTCCCTCCGTCCTGAATTGACCGTCCTGTACACTATTTGGATATATCATTTGATTTCAATTTTTAACATATAAGATAAAATAATTTTTAAAATTTAATTTTTGTATATGATTCCTTACATGTTAAGCTATATATTACAAAATTTAGTTTTATAAAATTATTTTATCTTATATGCTTAATATTGAAGTGAAAAAAAGTGTCATAAAGTAAACAGATGATCAATTCAGAACGGAGGGAGTAATACTATTAATATTACATAAACATTATTCACTAGTAGAAAAAATGTTTTTAATGACGGCGTTTAAACCACGGTTAAATGGAAAACCGTGGTTTAAAGTTTATAAACCACGGTTTTAAAAGAACTGTCGTTTAAGGTGCATACCAGAGCGCATATACCACGGTTTTGGAACCGTCGTATATAGGTTAGTTATATACCACGGTTTTCAGGGCAACCGGGTATATAGTACATGCCGGAGTGAATATAGCACGGTTCTTGGAGAACCGTCGTATATAGGGTTTCTATATACCACGGTTTTGTTAAAACCGTCGTTTTTAGTCGTGGTCAAAGAACTTTAAATGAGGTTCCTTGTTAGAACCGTGGTATATAGTCTAAGCAGGAATTCAAATTTTCACCGAAAATTAACGCGGCTCTTTCTCTTTCTCTTATTATATATATTTTCTCCCACTCTTTTACAACCTACACTGTGAACAAGGATGCTCTACAACTCTTCTCCTTTTCTTCTTCTTTGTGCCTCTATAATTTTTCAAACCCACCGGTGAACATGCATGCTCTTCGCATACTGGAAAACAAGGAACACATGTTGCGCCTCTGTAATTTTTGCAAACCTAACCGGCGAACAAGGACATGCTCTGCGCCTCTGTAATTTTTGTAAATCGCCGCGAACAATGACATGCTTGCGCCTCTTGTTTTTCACGAGTAATTTTGTGCAACCCTAACCGGCGCTTCGCCCTCTCTCATTCTCTTTCACGGTAATTTTGCAAACCTACCGACGAACAAGGAACATAATGTAACTTCACTCATTATTTAGCAACCCTAATAACACAAACAAGTAACATACATGTTCTGGCCTGTTTCAGTCTCTTTTGTTTGCGCTCTCTGTTGAGAAATTACATCGAAGGCGGCGGCGCTAAAGCGCCGACGAACTGGGAAAAAAATCGACAGATATAAACCACGGTTCTACATATAACCGTGGTTTATTGTTGATTTCTATAGACTTTATACGACGGTTTTAAGTAAAACCGTCATTTATAATGCACTATATACCACGGTTCAGACTCACAACCTTGGTATAAAGTCAGTGAATGTTCGGGGAGAAGGGGTCTTAAACGACGGTTTCGACAAACCGTGGTTTTTCGCTCACTTTAAACCACGGTTATGAACCGTCGTTTATCTCAATTTGTGAATATACGACGCGAGCATAAACCACGGTTACTAACCGTGGTATATAGTCAAAAGAACCGTGGTTAAAAACATTTTCCACTAGTGATTCATATTATATTTAATATATATTAATTATATAGTCTATATTTTTCAAAAAAACTAACAATATTGAAAAAAATTATAAAATGGGCCGGGCAGGCCGGGGGGCAATGGCAAAGATTAAAATAAATCCGGGCCTAGCCCGGCTCGGCCCGAAAAAATTTAAAACGGGCTTGGACAAAAATGTAGGCCCGTTCGAGCCTAAAATTCAATGTCGGCCCGACCCGCCCACTAGGGGTGGCAAAACGGGTTCGCGGGTCGTGTTAGGCTAAACCCAAACCCACCCGTTTATTAAACGGGTTGACCCGACCCAACTCGTTTAATTAATCGTGTCAAAATGAAACCCAAACCCGACCCGTTTATCAAACGGGTTGACCCGTCTGACCCAATTAACTAATTATGTCCAAATTTAAAACTCAAATCCGCATATATTTAACTCAAACCTAACATGTTTAGTTATATAAAAGAAAATAATTTGATTAATTAACATTAGATTTGTCATTCTATGATATTATTAACTTTAATTTAGTTAAATACTTAATTTTAATATTATATATCTTATTTATATTAAAATTTGATAATAAAAAATGAATAATCTATAATTTATAATATATATTTATTTAATATAAATTACTTAAACGGGTTAGCGGGTTACATACCTTAAACCCAAACCCGACACGGTTATTAAACGAGTCGTGTTCGGTTGACCCGTTTATTTAATCGTGTCAAATTTTAAAACTCAAACCCGCTAACTTCGTGTCGGGTTCGTGTTGGTCAAACGGGTCGTGTTGAAATTGCCACCCCTACCGCCCACCCATTTGATCAACTCTAGGTAGAACCTTCTTTCTTTTCTTGCTGCTTTCTTCTCTTAGGACATTAGTTACATATACCAAATTTCCCTTGTCTTTTATCTTCTGTAGCCACCAGCCCAGATGCGTGATATTCTGTACTCGAACCAAACGCTTTATGACGGACCTCCCTGGTATGAAGCGCAGATACTACTTCCTCTAGAGTCGGACTGTTTTTCCCAACGATGAAGGATTCCCCGAAATTCTCACCTGAAAAGGGCAAAAAGACACCAACATAATTAAAGCAACATCCTCAACTTCTACCTTAACATCAATATTGTGAAGATCCAACACAATCTTATTCAACTAATCCAAATGATCCCTCAAAGATGTACCTTCTTGCATTCGCAGGCTGAACAGTCATTGCTTCAGGAGCAACTTATTGGTTAAAGACTTCGTCATGTTTAGACTTTCGAGCTTCAACCATAGACCAACGACAATCTCTTCATCAACGACCTCGGTGATAATGTCATCAGCCATACACAACATAATTGTCGAGTGAGCCTTCTCCTCCTCGTCCAGACTATTTTTCGATGCGTCAACTTCCACAACGGAGTCCTTCTCCTTCGGTTTCTTAGCCAACAGCGCTCATAAACCCTGTTGGTTTAGCAAAACTCGCATCTTGATCTATCATAAGCCAAAACTGTTTTGCTCAGTGAATTTGTCGATCTTTATATTCAAAGCAGACATCTTTAAAACTCAAAATGTAGATTAGGATAACCAAAGCTCTAATACCCGTTTGTTGTGACAAACAGCAAAATCGAGAATTGAAGAATATAAAAGAATAAACCATCACAAAGATTTAATATCAGTAACAATGTGTTAGCTAATCCATGGACAAAAACAAAAAAAAAATTATTATTAATGAGAGAGACAAATTACAAATTTCCAGATAATGAGGCAAAACAGAATAGAAGACAGCAAAAACGTTTATATGAAACTTCTTTGCTCAACCTGAATTCCTAAAAGACCTAACTTAGCCTAATTGGACCTAAGCCCAAAATAGAATGACCTAGATAACAAATTCAAGTCATATTCAACCCCAACTAATCACATTGACTTCTAATTGCCATTTTTGTAGCTATGCACGATGCACCCACCGAGCGATGGGCACCAGTAATTTCCTAATCTCAACTTTATATTCACAAATGCGTGGACAAACAAACGTGCCCGGTCGGAGGCTAATTATCCACACATGCCAAGTTCAAATGCAACCATATTCATATAGTGAAACAGGGGACAACTCTGCTAGTACTCTATACACCTTATCTGTAGATGCATAATATCCAGCCACAAGATTCATGTCAGTCCACAACAAGATTCATACTAGTATCCATTTATGACACATAATATGCACAGTTTTAACACGATGATTATGGAAGATTTTTCTCCTCCACTTCAGCAGCCACCAGTTTCAGGTTCAATACTGCTAAGAAGACCATTGTTGCGAAGCCTGGTACAGTGTTCCTCAGCATCAGCCTGAGCACACACAATCACCACTGCTAAACCGTGGAAGTCAGCTTCTTGCATGATGCTGAATGCGTTGTCGAGTGTCATTGCTGGTATGACCTTTAGAAGGACCTTAACAACATAGTCCCTCCTGTTGAAGTTGTCGTTGTGAAGGATTACTCGATACGGTGGAGCCAATTTCCTTGATGTTCTAGGCAAGAAGGAAAACAGATAATAAATAAGTAGATTTGAAAGATAATTGGTCAATACTAGTAGAACACTGCTTAGTTGATGCCCTGAAGTACAGGATGCTGTAATAGTTTAGATGCACTAACTCCAAGCGAATCACTACAGATGTGCTTGACCAAGTAGGTACAGTATATGATACAGCAGACACGAAAAAAACAGCTTATCAAAGACAATATGGCATTAATAGAGCAAACAAGGCTGCTCCAAGCATGAGAGATCGGCTAGAAACATTAGTCCGTTAATCTAGTTCTAGGAGATGATGAGCTTGAGATGTCATCAAAACTCACTAGTTTCAGCGAGGAGATGAGGACCTACTAAGTTGACTAACAGTCCATGGTTCATCCTTTCATTATGTTGAACTAGAACTTAATATGTTCTCCATAAACCAACTTTACTAAGATAAATGATTTATTAGCCCAGAGTAACATTTAATTGAGCACTTCAAATTTGCCGAGCGAAAGTAGATGAGAATGACTGTTTCCACCTCAGATTGAACTCAGAATCACGGCCAGGAGTAGGTTTCTCTTTTACAGGCTTGTCTAGCACCCCAGTTCTGCCTGGACCAGTAGTTACAGAAACAATCATCCCCTGGTAATTGCATGTCTCTTTACAAAAACATGGCTTCTCTCCTGCCACACAAACCACACAGGTCAATCCAACAACTAAAATTTTACTTTTTTCAGGAATTTGGTTTCTCCATGCAGGCTTCAAAAAGTACTTGCATATCAATTAGAACCAATATGTTTCTAACCAAGGAAAAGGGTTTGCAGGGGAATCTGATAATCACTGTACTTCTAAGAATTATGATAGACTGAGTGGTTCTTGGAATATATCACTTTTGTTATTTCAATACAAATGGCAGAGAATCAACACACTTTCATCCGAGCTAGAAAAGCAGTGAAGTTGTAAACCTATTTTTTACATGGAAGGGAGAATAAAATCAGTTCTCTGAACCTTAAAAGGGACTTTGCCCCAACATGAACATGAAAGTGATCGAGAAATCCAGCTATTGAATGGAAGCTATACATGATGAACGAGAAAGGACTCGATGAGAATCTATTGACAATGAGAAGTTAAATATCTACAGTGCGTCTTGCAGACATTGACTATTTGTACATTCATTAGTCGAATAATAGAAATAGGTATGTATATTCCAACTTCGGCGATGGACATGTGTCTCCATGGACATAATTAAGGAACAAAAGCAACATCATGCCTATCCATTCCATTCATTTAAGCTGACAATCCAAACGTGTATAACCTATCTAAACAGATTCTCCAGAAGTAGTTTAATAAGTTGAGAAAGAAGAAAGGCTTGCCTTCCCAGGCAAGCTTGCTTTGACAAACATGAAGACAGAGCGAAACGGTAAAGAAAAAAAATCTTAACCAAAGAGAAGGGAGAAAAGTAAAAAACGAAAGACAGAGATTAAACAAAGATTCTCTGCTTGAATTAAAAGCCGTAATACAGAAGAGCCATTGAGAAGCTTTTAATATCCATCGTAGAAAGTGTTTTGCGCTCAACCACCCGAAAAATTCTGGAATCTATATAGGACAGGCCAAGAAAAGCGGAACCCGAAAAGGGGAGAAAGAGGATGAGTGAGCTAGCAAATCAATATAGAATCGAAAGTACTCTAAGTGCAGTATCAAATTCAAAGAGATAAGCACTTGACACTACCAATTGCAATAATTGAACGAAATTAATCAAAAGTCCCTTCGAATCCCTCCACATCAAATTGAGCAACTGTAAGCCAGTGAAAGCAGATTGGTTCAACATATTTCAACAAAGAAGGATATTTGAAACATTGCGCCGTGGCGAATCGTGATTCATGGTGATTAGACAGATGTTGAGTACCTGATTTGGAGTTGAAGACATAGTTGGGCGAGAGAGGCAGTCTCCCAACCATGGCAGTCTCCATTGCCTCTCTCTCCCTCCCCCTGCGTGTCTCAATTTCAGTCTCTCTGATTATTGTGTGTTTTTCTGTCTATCAAGAGAGGCCAGTCGCAAACCGGTCAATTTGCTAATTTTATGTCGGTAATTTTAAGAGTGTTCGTTTAATTCACGATATATCTCTGTATTTTTAAATTTATATAGGATAATATTAAGTTTTTTTATTTTATCATATAACACTTTATCTCATATTTTTTTAAACATTTCGTTAATATTCGAGGAAAATGACTAAACTATCCCTATTATTAATTAACAACTTGAAAGTGATTTGTCATGTTGATAAATTTCATAAGATACCACTTTTATTTAACTATTTATATGGGTAGTTTAGTCTTTTTTTCTAGAAATATTAATGGATCATTTAACAAAATATGAGACAAAGTGTTA
This sequence comes from Limonium bicolor, assembly GCA_023374045.1. NCBI lineage: Eukaryota > Viridiplantae > Streptophyta > Magnoliopsida > Caryophyllales > Plumbaginaceae > Limonium > Limonium bicolor. The sequence continues at coordinate 215,097,543 of CM041776.1, read as the reverse complement.
TCTAGTGAAATAAATAAAAACTTAGTGTTATCATGTGTAATTTCAAAAACACATGAATTAAACAAAAACTTAATGATATATTGTGAAAATTCCCTTTTTGTTTTCTATTGCCATTTCTAATCATTGGGGCAATTTATGAGGATGAAATAAATGTTAGAATATAAAATGTTACTAGTTTAGTAATTTTTTTTAACACCACACACCGATCATATCATTGCATTAAAGCAATCATATTTTTATTAAAGCAATTGCATAATACATTCGAAAGTGCTACTAACCCAACACCACATCCCTCTTCTTCTTGTATTGTATCTATTTTTTTTTTTTTTTGCAACATTGTATTGTATCTATTCCCACCGTTCATGAGTATAAACATTATATTCCCTATTTACCAACAATTATTCTTGGCTACAAGCATATATAGTTATATTTGTCTACATTTAAAATTGTACAGTTTGTATAGTGTAAAAGTACAGGTTTTGTAAGTTTATTGTATAGTTTAAGAAGTCAGTGTGTAAATCTAGTAGAATTTCAGTAATATTAGAATTCAATGTATAACTTTACATATACATCCGTACAGTTTTTATTTACCAACTGTACAATTTTTATAGAACAAATGTATATGTATGTAGCCATCTATAACTACATTTGGATGTAGCCAAGAAATTGTCATTTACCAAACACCTAAATCTGTGGCCAACAAACAATCACACACAGGGGCCACAAGGCACAAACCAGAAAACGTCAGCAAAGCTGAGTAAATCCTACTTCAACTTGTAAAGTTCATTTGAATAAATCCTTTGATACAATAAAAGAACACACAATAATTCAAACACAACATTTCATCCAGGACCACCACAACTGATTCATCAGAATCACCACAATTAATTCATCAGTATAACCGCACCTTTCGCAGTCCACCTGTCACAAAACAATGGTATAAATCATAATCACAGTAATACCACCAAAGTTAAAATTCCACTTGTTCCACCAAAGTTATAGTTCCACTTGTTCCACCTTGTGCCATGGATTATATATAACAGTTTCCTTCAAAATAATTCCACCAATCCTCAAGCACCGGTCTTTCGACAAAGAGTTCCACACTCTCAGCCCTTTGGACAAATACCACCTCACCCTATGTCCTTAAGTGTGCATACCCCCTAGGGTAGAGAACTCCCAGAGTAGATCATAGTGGCTTAGCCCCCAATACAATGGTAGTGGGAAATAATCAGTAATCGGCCAAATCGGCTCACCAGTATCCATGTTCACATGTTCCATAAACATTATAAGATTCCAAGTGAATTAGTCGCCTTTCCAATGAGATTAAAACAGAAAGTCACACACCCATTCATCAGTAACATTCGTTCACCACCACAAGAGCAATAAACAAGCTCATTCACACACTTAACATGCTTATATTTCATGCTTGAATCAAAACAATCTTTAGGTCAAACCAAGTTGACTTAGAACCCCATCTTTATATAAGTTCAAAAAAATGAATTTAGGGTCATTTACCCACGAAATAATGAGTTCATACACTCAGTTTCACACACAAAGTCTCAATGGACACGCATAAGCCTTAAAACACATTTTTCACTTATAACTTGTCAAATATCACACTATAGGCCAACACACGAACCTGGATTAATGGTTATTCACCATTTTAGGCACAAATATACATTCCTAACTCAAGAGGAACTTCCATAACAATTTCTTCCAAGTTAAATCACTAGAAAAAGCTATAAAATCATCTTTAGCCATTTTTCTTGTTTAAGGAGTTATATAAACGTTTTTCCAATGATTCCTTCACCAAAATGTCTTAAACGATCTTAGTTTTTACCTATAAAATTTTTAGGAAAATATCCTAACCGTTTGAACACTAAGGCCTTAAAACACCTTTTTGAGTAAAAATCAGCACTACAACAAACAAGTGTTGAACATAGGACTTATATTCCCTCAACTTTACTTCACTAACACCTTGGAGATTATATCCCTTGAACTCCTTCAATAGATCACCCCACCTTGGTCACTTTTCCTTCACTTTTCTTCACTTTCCTTCAAGTTTTCTCTTCTTCCTTTGCTCTCTTTTTGGCTAATTAATTTTGCTCACCTTTTGATCTCATTACTCACGTGTTAGTAGGGTTAAATAAAGCTGGAGACTTTGCTTAAGTCGAATGCCTAGCCTCCTGAAAGTTACTTTTCTTACTCTACCTTAATTATTACTTATGCCACTTTTCTAACTCTAATTGGTCTAGATTCTAAAGCAATCATATTAGGACACATATAGGGGTTATTTGGCAGCCAAGGAACCGTCCACATGTGGCTAGATAAGGGTTGAATCATAATAAATGAAAAAGTTACTTTTTAAGGATTTTGTGGGTCCCACCATATATGGCTTTGTTTGGTTACTCAAAAATTTGACACCAAAGTGTAACTTAGGGCTAAAATGAAGCATTTTGATCCTATATTTTTTTCCACCCCTAGCCATGATCATAAGGTCATTTCTCTTTATGTTAAAGGTACCTAAATTGCCTTATAATTGTACATATAACGCCTATTAAAAATTACAAAGTTTAATTGCATATAATTGCCTAAAGTTGATATTAATTGTGTACTAAAGTGTTAGGCATGTGTAACTCTTACTAAATAGCCATTTCTACAATTTACAAGTTACAATTTATATACCCTAAGGAAGAAAATTACCTAAAATACCTTAAAGCATATTTTTGGGTTCTCTAAGGTTCTCTAGGGTTTTCTATCAATCCCCATAGCTTCTAGTGTCTTAAGTTAAGTTTCCATTCTTAAAGATAATTTCTAGGGTTTTCTGGAACCATTTCCGGCACTTCCGGGGCTTTCAGTGTTTTCATGACTTTTGAGGTTTCTAACATTTCAGGACTTAGAGTTTCTCTCATTTTCGGGTATTTCAATACACATGCCATAAACTGAGCTTCCAAAATCATCAGCATCTAACCCTGCCAATTTTGAAGTCGGCCCTAACTTCTCCTTCACCTCTTTCCTGTCCTTGACTCGAAATTGTCCACATAACCCAGAAATTAAAGGTAAATAACACGCCACTGGCTTCCCACCTATCAACCTCGATTTATCGTGGCCCTGTGCCCCTAGATCACAAATTATAAGACACGGGCAAGTTGCACCATACACAGTATGGTCCATCCACTTGGCAGTCCAGTCAGTAGCTAACTGGACTTTTTGCTGTCTGTGCTGTCTTTTTACTATATTAACTTTAAATGGTTGTAACTTTTAATATATAAGTCCAAAATGAAAAAAAAATGATATCACTGTTCACCTAAATTCAAGCTCTTCAAAACAAGACTAGTTATGGATATGTTTTGACAACTTGGAAAAAAATCTATTTTTACATGTGTATGATGATATACTAAAATGATATGATTCATTAATTTTGATATTATGATTCTTCAAAACTGATATTATCATTCATTAACTAATAAGTGGTGAATTAGATTATAAATTTTAGAACCAATAAAAATTATTATTGTTTTGTAGTGTACTATTATTGTTGTGTGGTGTATTATTTTTCATACATACCAAATATTGTTTTGTGTTATATTATTGTTTATTTTTTTATTTTTATATGTTTACTTTGATACACTAAAATGATGATATGATTCATTAAATTTGATATTATGATTCATTAAAATTGATATTATGATTCATTAATTAATAAGTGGTGAATTAGATAACAAACTACAAAACCGATAAAAATCATTATTGTTTTGTAGTGTATTATAATTGTTGTATGGTGTATTTTAAACCTTCTATGGTGAATCATGTATTTTCATACATACCAAATATTATTTTGTGTTGTATTATTGTTTAAATTATTTTTATTTTCATATGTTTATGATGATACACTAAAGTGAAGATATGATTCATTAATTTTGATATTATGATTCATTAAAATAGATATTATGATACACTAAAATGATGTTATGTGTTTACAATGATACACTAAATTGATGTTATGAATCATAAGTCTCATTGATATATATATGGATATATTCATGTAATTAATATAAATTTTTAAACTTCTCAAAACATATTCATGTCTGGTCTTGTTATGAAGAACTTGAATTTAGATGAATAATGGTGTAATTTTTTTAAATTTGGACTTATATTTTAAAAGATGTAATAATTTAAAGTTAATGGCTACGTTCGGCTTCATTTTTGTTGGTAGTTTTGGTCTGCTTGTTTTGGTTGGTTGTTTTGTGGTAGTTTTGTTGGTAGTTTTGTGTTGGTTGTTTTGTGGCTATTTTGAAAACTAGTGTTCGGCAGACGGCGGTTTCATCTGTCTGTTTTGAATAAGTTAGTTTTGTGCGGTGCGTTTACCTTTTTCATTATTACAATTAAAAATTTTATATTACATTTTAAAACAATTTTTTGTTAATAAAGTTAAAATATATGTAGATATTCGATTATAGCCTTAATAATAATAATAATAATAATAATAATAATTCTTTATTAATATTTTAGTGACAATTAATTTATAATATGTATACATATTAATTTATAAATAATTTTTTTACATATATTTCAAAAAATAAAGAAATAAACCATTTAGAGTAAATATATTAGATGTTATATATAAAAATAAAATTTTACGGATTATATATTAGTATTTAATATAACATTTCAAATGTATTAATACTTAAGAGTATTTTAGTTTTTAATCAAAAAAATAATATCATTGAAATGAAAAAGCAATTTTTTATAATAATAAAATAATTGACTGTAAGCGAATATATATATAGCTATCACTTATTATTTTTTTTATTTGTAGTTAAAACAATATATTCTATTCAATTAAATATTATTTAATAAAATTCAAAAACATAAATTTAAATTTAATACTAGATATGTCAAGAAATGAAAAATAACGTATATTCGCATATAAAATCATTCTTTAATTATTAAGCACGGTATAAAACATATAATAACTTTTATATACTGACAAACCATAATAGTTTGTACAAACAGTTTTGTAATTAATTATTACTTATCAAGTTGAATACTTATAATTGATAATTCTGAATCATACTAAAAATAGTTTGTACTCTAATAATTTTGATATAATTGAAAGTTTACATCGTAATTTTTATTAGTTTGCTATTTTCCTTGTAGAATATTTTATTAGAATTAATAGATAGTAATAGTTTTAAGAGACTATTTATCCGTATCTAAATAAACAATTTAGAAAAACACTACTAGTTTAAAACTATTATTCTGTATTATTTTCATTAATTTATAATTTAGTACACCAATCTTTATAAAAAAGCTAAAAATAAAAAAGGGAAAATAAACTAATTTATAATATATTAATCTATATATTTCAATTTTAATTTAATTTTGTCAAATTTAATAATAATATCATTTTTAAAATGTAATTATAAATATTGAAAATTTAAATTAATTTATTAAAAAATAATATTATTAAAATATTTTCACCCCCAAAATTATAGTTTTCTGGCTCCGCTTCTGTTTACGGTATTCATTATATTTGCTGCATAAATTGTTGGTTGTTTTGTGGTTGTTTTGTGCTGGTATATTTGTGACTGTTTTGAAAATTGGTGTCGGTGATGGTGTTTGATATTTTTTTCAAAAATGCCAAACTCAAAAATGCCACATTTATACCACATATATGCTATGTCCGAACACAGCCTATAAACAAAACGTAACCCAGTCAGTCAGCTAGATATTGACTGGGTTGCCAACTCAGTTACCTGCCCAAACATTGTGCGATCACACGCTGCACCATATCCGGTCCCCTAGATAGTTTGTGGTACCAAAACCACCAAGACATTAGCACCATGTTGTAGATGGCTTCGTTCGGCTCCCGCATAAGTGTGGCATATTTCACGCTTTTGCTTCTTGGCATATTTGTCAAAAAGACAGTCATCTCCCTTGACTATTCGGTGAGCGCTGTTTGAGCTAGGGCATTTTTATGCGCCCTTCCTGCGCTGTGAATCATTCCCGCCATTCTCCCGTTTTCTTCCTTCGTTCTTCTTCCTCCTGCGTTCTTCTCCGTTCTGCATTCTCGATTGAGCTTCGATTGCTATGTTGCTCTTTTGAGTCACCTCTATTTGTTGAGGTAACCCACCTGCTCGGGTTGTTTTTCCCTTCTCTGTTTGTTCTTCGCCCTCCCGTTTCTGTGTGAGCTTCGTTCGAAGAAAATCGACGCCAGGTAAAGTAAGGTAAGTTATTTCTTCCGTAATCTCCCTTCTGCTCTTCTCTGAGCTCCTTCTCCCCGATCTCTGCTCGACCACTGGTGGATTTCTGTTGCTCCCTTCTCCAACACTTCCTCTGCTTCATCTAGCTCACCTCCGTGGTTGATGCGCCGTCCCTGTTGCCCATTCTCTCGATTCGGTCGAATATTGACCTTCACTAGACCTGCTCCCCCTCTGAATTACCGATATTTGTTGGTGGTTGTAGCTTTGTGGCTTTCTGTCGATGTTTGAATCGCAACTGGGGTTGGGTTTTGCATGCGCCTTGGTCGGAACTTGTGCTTCACCTGATTGTGAGTTTGGATATGCACGAACTGCATATTTTTTTGGTTGTCGGATGTCTGTGTTGTTATCAGTGTAACTCATTTGCTTGATCTGGAGCTGATTTGCGTAATTGATGTGTTTTCCCTGATGGAACTTGGCTTTTGTTAGTCGAGGCTTGAGTTCCTTATGCTGTTACTGGAATTGATTTGGCTTCTGTTAGAAGGGACTTGAGTACCTTCTTGCTTGTGATGATGTTGCTATTATTGCTTACCCTTACTGGAATTGATTTGGCTGAGTACCTTCGGTATAACTTGTGATGTTGTTAGTAGAACACATACCCTTACTGGAACTGATTTGGCTATTGTTAGCCGACAGTTGGATAACTTTCTGTGTATCTTGTGATGCTGTTACTACCATGGCCTACCCTTACTGAATGAAGCAGTTCCATCCGATTTGAATTGGATTTGTGACCTGAAATTTGAGTAGCTACTGCTGTTATTACTTGTGTGGGTTCATTGTGCTTGTTCGAACATGCTCTAATTAGTCGGTGCAATATTCAGGAACTGAATATCGTGTTAAGATTAAATTGCCCATATAAATGTGGACAAGTGTATGGACCCATCACTTGCGTTAGTTAGGTGCAGATTAATCTATAACAACCGCTCCATCATAGGATCTACCTAAATGATCTTGGCCCGGTTATGAAAACGATGATAAGAACAGATAACACATAAAGGTAGACATATTGTGGTAGTTATAGGTTAAGTCGTACCTGACTTTGTAAGTGGTTGTGTGTCTGCACTTGTCTGCCCAGCGATGATGAGGGCAAAACCTCTGAGCTGGATAGTCCCGAATAACAAAAAACAAAAGCAATGATGAGGACAAAATTTACTCTGAGCTTTACATTTAAAAAAAAACATTGGCGCGAAGTTGACGACTGGAGACGAGACGATGGAATGAACGACATCAACAACACTCTATGGATCTAAAGAGAAGGCGAAGCAAGGACGGAGCGGTGGCGGGCTACTAGCTATTAGCATTGCACTAGTGCAATGATGTAACTTATTATTGTACAAAATCAATTTAACACATGTAAAGTCGTTGTTAGAACGTTGTATTATTTACAAGTTAGTTTTGAAATAAATAATATGTCAACATACATTTTATGCACACATTTATTTTAATCGTTCAAGTTTAATTGCCCAATCGATTTTCGTAATTGATACTTAATTAAATAATATCTCAACATAGAATTCATGCATATATAAATATTAAAATTGTCCAATAACAATTGACCACACATTGGTAGTTGATACTAAATTGAATTCCAATTTTATCTACTTATAGATGGCCGATGAACAACGCAAAAAAACATCTAAGGGAAAGATGGGAAAGACAATAGATGGTGGTGAAAGTAGCCGTACCAATGTCACGTGGGACGATCAACAAACAAGTTGCCTGATTACACTAATGGGTCGACACTATGCACACTCTCTTGGACGAAATGGAGAGGTAGTAAGCAGAACAGTTAAATGGCCAAATGTTTTGAAGGAATTCAATGCCATCTTCAAGAAGGAATACACTTACGCCAATTTCAAGTCCAAAAGGGAAGGAATTAGACATCAGTGGGTGGATTGGAAAAGGCTGAAGGGTTCAGGCACTATGGGCATTGGGTGGTCCGCTAGCAAGCGTATGATTGACGCTCCTGATGAGTGGTGGGACGCTAAAATAGCGGTACACACAATTCATTAGTTAACATTCTAAATTGTTTTTTTTTCATTTGAACATGACTAATTGTTTTTGTATTCCGTAGGAGGATAGCTCGTTCTTGCGCTCAGGACTAGGGGCTTCAGCCCTGAAGAAGAGGACTACCTCCAGCTAGTATTCGGTGACTGTGATGCGAAGGGAAAGAACAAGTTCAGTGAAATACCCCGACCTTAAATATGGCGACTAAATTATCCAAATAGGTATTTAAAAGCCTAATAATGCCTAAGTAATGTTGGTAAGGAAAAATAAATCCAAAAGAAATAAAGAAGCGCTTAAAAAGCGGAAAACACTAAGTAAACGTTAATAACCATAGGAGGCATGAAACCTCGTTTAGCGAATTGTAAGGACTCTAAGGCTTAAATTAAGTCTAAATAAATATGAGGAACAAATCCCGAAGAAAACGGATCCTTAAAATGGATTAAAATCACTAATGAACATTAAAGCGCGTTCTTCGAGGTAACCGGGAAAACGTGTCTTTAAGCGGGTCAAATAGACTCGTAACAATTTTGGTCAACTAAATAATCATTAATAAATATTAGTGAAGCCTTGGGACCAATAAAATCAATAAAACGAGAGATTAGTAAAAACTGTCAAAAACGGAAAGTTGTGGGGTAGAAGTATAAATAGCACAAACTTATGTGTCCAATATTGTAAATAAAATTTTAAAACCCCCTTGGTCTATGTGTGCTGTCCGATTTTACATATATACACACACACACTCTCTCATTTTCCTTATTTGTGTCTAATACACTAGAGGACAAAACATAAAGAGAGTAAAAAACAAATATTTTCCTCTCTCTCTCTCCTACTCCCTCCTAGTCTCACGTGAACACACCCCTCTCACCCTCTCTTTTCTTTCTTCCCCTACCTCATGCGATTTCCATGGCTGCTTGAGAGAACCCCCACAAGCTCTACCTTCTCTCCTCTTGTTACTCCCTCAAAACTCTTCCAAAATTATAAAAACTACACCATTGGAATCCTCTCACCAAGGGCTACATTTCTATCTTTCAAAATTCGAAAACACCCATTTTCGTTTTATGGGTATGTACCATTTGGAGTTCCAAGACCACCATTAGAAGGCCCTTGTTATCCTTGTTCTTTTGAGGTAAAAATCTCTTCAAAACTCCATTGTTTTCTAGCCTCAAAGGCAAAACGAAAACCTAGCTAAAACCTTGTTTGGTTTCTTTGCACTCTAGCCGATTTTGGCTTGTTGAAGGGGTTGGAGATCTTGTTCTTGAACCACTCCAAACAGCACTTGCACTCTTGTAAGGTAATAAATTTTCTAAACCTAAAACCTAGATTAAAGCTTGATTAATGGTGAGGGTTAGTTCATAGTATTGAAAGGTGTATGTGAATGGTTGTAGTGCTAGTGGATTGAGACTTCAAAATCGTTAGAGAAAGAAGAAGGAAGAAGAGAAAGAAAAGCTAGAGAAAAGCAAGGTAAGATTGCTCTTTTGTGTAGCTTGATATATGTATGTATGTAACAGTTTTTAGAGGATTGAAATGAGTATTGGAAATGGTAATGCATTAGTAGTACAATGTGTAAAAGAGTGCAAGTATTTTAAACCTTAAAAGACCTTTTAAAACTGTCAAAACAGATTGGGAATTGAATGTTAAGTGCAGGAATTTTTAAGTGATTGTTTAGTATTGGTGTAATGTATGGGAGCTTGTATATTGATGTCTATTGCAACAGGTGGGATAAGCATTGAAATGTGAATTAGAATGTGTGGTGAGAGTGTAAAATTATAGGGGAGGTTATGGCAAAATCTGCCTAAGATTAGAACACTTAGTGAATAAAAAAAACTAGGTGAATAAAGTGTGTTGTAACAGATTTTGATTAAGGAAAATAGAGGGTAAGTTGAGAGAGATAGAGAGTGTATTCTAATGCATTGGGAGTGCTAGAAATGACATAGAAGAGGAGTGTAAATGACAAAATCTGTAGCAAAAAGTATTTAAGTGCATTGTGGAAACTAGGAGGAATGAGTGTACAAGATTTGGTAAAATGAATGTTGGACTTGGGTATAGATGGTACAATCGCTTGGAAGTGAATTGGCTTGGTAAGAGGAGGTATTTGGGATGCTAGAAGTGACATTGGTAGAGGAAGTATTGGATGTAAGAAATTGGAACAAAATCTGTAGCATTGGAGGATGAAAAACTGTTGTAAGTGTGGAAAGGAAGTAAGGAATTGTGTAAGTTGATTGATGGATTTAGTAAGGAGTTTGGTGAATGAACTAAGGTGTATTAGGAGGTTTAATTAGTGTCATAATAGGTGGGACTAAGTGTAGGAACAATGGGGAAGTATTGGGTAAAAGAGGGGACTGAAAACAGAAATTAAAATGCAAATACTGGGCCGGACCGAACTTGCGACCGGACTTGCAAGTTCGGTCGAGCCCAGATTTACAAAGACGGGTGAGCTACTGGAATCGACCGAACTTGCGACCGGACTTGCAAGTTCGGTCGGACCAGAAAGATTTCCCCCGTCTGTAACCTACTGGAATCGACCGAACTTGCGACCGGACTTGCAAGTTCGGTCGGCCAGAAATTTCGAGGATACTACTGGAATCGACCGGACTTGCGACCGGACACGCAAGTTCGGTCGGTCCAGAAAAATTTCCCGAGGATAGCTACGGAATCGACCGAACTTGCGACCGGACTTGCAAGTTCGGTCGGGCCAGAAATTTCCGGTGTAGATAGCTACTGGAATGGACCAGACTTGCAGGGTCGGTCGCAAGTCCGGTCCAGTCAAAAAAAAAAATTATTATTTCAATTAAATAATAATTATATATATATGTATATATATGTATACCCACATATATATATAAATGTACATGTATGAAGCATGCTAATAGTAAGTAAGAAAATAAACTTAAGGCAATGAAATAAGTAAGTAATGGTGTAAGTGTAGGAAGCTTAAGGACTTAGTAAGTATGAATCAGTAAACATAGTAGGAGCAATTGAGTAAGATAATGATAGTTAGATTTAATCATTCAATTGCATGTACATAATAGGAATTGATTTATGAACACCGGAGGAACGTTGGGATACAAGTACAACAGTGAAAGGTATGATTTCTTCATGCCCTGTATCCTAATCTGGTTACCCCGATTTGTGTGCTTATTTGATCACCTACTATAAGATAAAGCATGAATCGGACTATATTGCACCTACTTGTGCTTGGTTACATTGTTCTTGATATTTGTCTTGAACAATCGTTTGTATAACGCATGAAACATATGAATGATGATGAAGTGTATCATACTTGTAGTGTACTTGTATATTGTAATGTATTTGTATGTAAGTGTATATGGGTATTGTATTATTGTGGCTTGGATGTTGACTTGTACTAATTCCTAACTATCTAACTCCTAACTTAAGTGAGTAAATTGGAATGAGTACAAGTCCGATATAGCTTCGGCCACGCGTGAGGATGCGGAGTCACAAGAGGTTGGCTGCAATTCCTGACTCTTAACATTCAATTCCCAATCTGTTTTGACAGTTTTAAAAGTCTTTTAAGTTTAAAATAAAGAAGCGCTTAAAAAGCGGGAAAACACAAGTAAACGTTAATAACCATAGGAGGCATGAAACCTCGGTTAGCGAATTGTAAGGACTCTAAAGGCTTAAATTAAGTCTAAATAAATATGAGGAACAAATCCCGAAGAAAACGGATCCTTAAAATGGATTAAAATCACTAATGAACATTAAAGCGCGTTCTTCGAGGTAACCGGGAAAACGTGTCTTTAAGCGGGTCAATAGACTCGTAACAATTTTGGTCAACTAAATAATCATTAATAAATATTAGTGAAGCCTTGGGACCAATAAAATCAATAAAACGAGAGATTAGTAAAAACTGTCAAAAACGGGAAGTTGTGGGGTAGAAGTATAAATAGCACAAACTTATGTGTCCAATATTGTAAATAAAATTTTAAAACCCCCTTGGTCTATGTGTGCTGTCCGATTTTTACATATATACACACACCACTCTCTCATTTTCCTTATTTGTGTCTAATACACTAGAGGACAAAACCATAAAGAGAGTAAAAAGCAAATATTCCTCTCTCTCTCCTACTCCCTCCTAGTCCACACTTGGACACTACGAGAACCCAAGGGAAGGTACCCCTCGTTAACCAAAGACCACTAATGCGGTGATGATGTGAAACCTTAGAAAAGACTTCCATCTACTATAACAATAAAACCAAGCAATAGATATTGCCAAAGAGTGAAGGAATAAGGAAATGAGATTTCCAAACCATTACGACTTAAAGGAGTAAGCATACTCCATGTGCATCCATATATATAATGGACCATTGTGTAAACATCAACATGGCAAACCTTGTCATTAAACCTATGAGTGGAGACAAACCCTCAACAAGAACCTTCACTTGTCAGTGATAGAATACCCTCCCTTTGGAGAACGGGACCAGAAAACCCTTGAAGTTTCATGGGATGTCCTGGTAGTATACAAACAAGCAAACTACACAGCCAGAGCCTATCATTAGTGCCCAGCACTGGAAAGACAGTAATTGTCAAAACAATCAATGTGAATACACATCGAGACCATGAATGACCAACACTCAAGAGAGCTAGTAACCCGATAAACTACTTCATCCATTGTCAACCAAGACACTTGGTAAATTGTATCACAAATGATGATAGATGTGAGGTAAGCTAACCTACACATGAACCTAATTGGGAACAGAACATCTCCACAATGGGAAGATGATAACGTACAGTATTCTACGACAACCGTCATACACACGAACACTAGGAACCTCCTAGTGTACACACCATAAGGAAATGGTGCCAATGACAATGGCAATGAGTAAAGAGAAACTATCACAGTAACAGAAACAGTAAAGACAATGTTGTACAGTGAGTAAGAACACGGTGCGCAACAAGCGACCGCTATGAGGAAGTAGCTAAGCAATAACACAGAGTATAAGTATGAGATGACACACAGAAATATTCTTTCCTATCACATAAGTGACTTACTGTCAAGCGTTTACGCCTCTGCACTCTGTAGGACTGAGTGTTTTGGTATTGCGTTTAGGCAGCTAATGATCTAATGGGATGGCTAGGGATATGGAGAATGTAAACCGTAGTAACCTTTCTTTTCACCAACAAACATCATGGCACTAGCCAGTTAAGCAAGCTTAGCACTAAACCGTGCAGCCTAAGGCCAAAGAAGCACGAAGAGTGTACAATACACTAACAATCACAAAGTGTGAATTCCAATGGAATGAGGAGCGAAAAGAGACTTAAGGAAGTCACTAGGACCGACGCATAGAAATGCAAGGTCATACAAGTAAAGAACACTTGTACTGAACCAGAGAAACTGGTAGAATTCAGAAGCTAGTGACACCAGAGGAAGCACTACAACTAAGCAGTGACTTAACCTCGCCCGACAATAAGTCGGAGGAGCTTAACGAATAATCGTAGAAGCACGAATAGCATGTGCAGAAGATTACCAGAGAGAGCTGGTTATAAACCTTAACTCATTGAGTTCAAACACGGTAAAGAATACCGCATTTGTTTAATAAACCTTATGCCCATAATAGACGGATAAAGGTGATGCATAGTACATTAAGGATAGCACGAAGGGTAAATAACCTGAGTTATCAGGGTCGCGCAGCAGAAGCTAGTGGGCCCCAGCTAGTAAGTATAGCAAAATGGCTATTAATACCTTGAAGCCTAATAGGCTAGAACCGAATTAATGATGAGTTAAATAAACTCATATAGAAATCTTTGGTGCAAAGACTAAACCATTGGTATGGTTGAGACCTTTGACCAGAGTGTATTGTATAATGTACCGTAGTGAAGCTAAACGCTTCAGATTGCCCAAATTGATTAAACCAATGTTTAATAATAATAACACATGGTAGATTACGTGGGCGTAATCCCTTTTAAGGGGGTAGAGCGAAAACCGCTTAATGCAAGTTTTATAAATAAAACACATAAAACTATAATGTGCATAACACAAATGAGAAATTATTCGATGAGTGGTACCTACGTCATATAAACATACGTATTCATTCATATTGAATTGTGGTAAGTAAGCATTAGACATGCAAATACCATAGGGTGAATATACCCATCTTGTAACACCAGTGTAAGAGTATTGGTAAAGAAGAGTAACGAGTAGTGGACGGAGCTCCACAAGTATTGTAACCACCGAAGAAGTAGCACGAAATGAATGAGGATAGTAGATGAATGAAGTCATGAGTAGTGGAATCGTAAGTAAAATATTTGAAACAATTGTAGTCAATTAAATCTTATAAAGGTAGTATTCTTAGTTAGAATATAGGATATGATGGTGAGTAATGGACGGAAGTAGTGAAGGTTGATGAAATGAGCATTAGGATTGAACCATGGAGTAAAGCATTTGGGAAATAGAGTGAGGATGATTGATGGACTGATTCCATCCCTTGGAGATGTATGAATTCGTAATCACGACTAGAAAGAATAAAGGATAGAAGATGAAAATAACTAAATTAATTGCTTGTTTGAACCTGATGTGGGAAGTCGAACTCGATCCTGATCAGATCGAGGGAAACCAAACACAAATTGGGGTGGAAAGATAGTTCAACACTGATGCTGATCACATCAGGGTCGAATGATTCTTGAAGCTCCCCTTAAGTGGTCACAAAAATCACACATAGGATAGAAGCAATGTATATGTATTGGACTTTGGAGTTATGTGTTTTAGAAAATTTCTAATTGGTAGTAGTGAAGTATTTCCCTTAGACTGAAGGTTAAGAATTTGTGAGAAGCTTGTACCGGAGAAGACAGTAATGTAGTATGTTGTATTATTCCAAGGGCAGCGGGACATAGAGGAGTCCGTGTCTAGAGGACCTGAATGCCTGCGGGTTGTGATGTGTATTGCATTGCTTTGGGGATAGCTTTGCACTGTATGTACGTATAATGTGGTAATGAGGAACCGGATGGTAAGTAGTAATATGAATTGGAATAGGTATTGTACATTGGTATGGTATGGGAAGGAGAAACCTTGAGTAACGAGTCTGGGAATTGTAAGGAGGAGGAATGTATGGCTTTGGTATTAGGCAAGTATAAATGAGTAAGTACAGTAATCCCATAACCTCGAACAACTTTGAGGACAAGTTCTTAAGGGGGGTAGATTGAAATACCCCGACCTTAAATATGGCGACTAAATTATCCAAATAGGTATTTAAGAGCCTAATAATGCCTAAGTAATGTTGGTAAGGAAAAATAAATCCAAAAGAAATAAAGAAGCGCTTAAAAAGCGGGAAAACACTAAGTAAACGTTAATAACCATAGGAGGCATGAAACCTCGGTTAGCGAATTGTAAGGACTCTAAAGGCTTAAATTAAGTCTAAATAAATATGAGGGAACAAATCCGAAGAAAACGGATCCTTAAAATGGATTAAAATCACTAATGAACATTAAAGTGCGTTCTTCGAGGTAACCGGGAAAACGTGTCTTTAAGCGGGTCAAATAGACTCGTAACAATTTTGGTCAACTAAATAATCATTAATAAATATTAGTGAAGCCTTGGGACCAATAAAATCAATAAAACGAGAGATTAGTAAAAACTGTCAAAAACGGGAAGTTGTGGGGTAGAAGTATATAAATAGCACAAACTTATGTGTCCAATATTGTAAATAAAATTTAAAACCCCCTTGGTCTATGTGTGCTGTCCCGATTTTTACATATATACACACAACCACTCTCTCATTTTCCTTATTTGTGTCTAATACACTAGAGGACAAAACCATAAAGAGAGTAAAAAGCAAATATTCCTCTCTCTCTCTCCTCTCCTCCTACCCTCCTAGTCTCACGTGAACACACCCTCTCACCCTCTCTTTTCTTTCTTTCTTCTTCCCCTACCTCATGCGATTTCCATGGCTGCTTGAGAGAACCCCCACAAGCTCTACCTTCTCTCCTCTTGTTACTCCCTCAAAACTCTTCCAAAATTATAAAAACACCATTGGAATCCTCTCACCAAGGGCTACATTTCTATCTTTCCAAAATTCGAAAACACCCATTTTCGTTTTTATGGGTATGTACCATTTGGAGTTCCAAGACCACCATTAGAAGGCCCTTGTTATCCTTGTTCTTTTGAGGTAAAATCTCTTCAAAACTCCATTGTTTTTCTAGCCTCAAAGGCAAAACGAAAACCTAGCTAAAACCTTGTTTGGTTTCTTTGCACTCTAGCCGATTTTGGCTTGTTGAAGGGGTGGAGATCTGTTTGTTCTTGTTCTTGACCACCCAACAGCACTTGCACTCTTGTAAGGTAATAAATTTTCTAAACCCTAAAACCCTAGATTAAAGCTTGATTAATGTTGAGGGTTAGTTCATAGTATTGAAAGGTGTATGTGAATGGTTGTAGTGCTAGTGGATTGAGACTTCAAAATCGGTAGAGAAAGAAGAAGGAAGAAGAAAAGAAAAGCTAGAGAAAAAAGCAAGGTAAGATTGCTCTTTTGTGTAGCTTGATATATGTATGTATGTAACAGTTTTTAGAGGATTGAAATGAGTATTGGAAATGGTATGCATTAGTAGTACAATGTGTAAAAGTGCAAGTATTTTAAACCTTAAAAGACCTTTTAAAACTGTCAAAACAGATTGGGAATTGAATGTTAAGTGCAGGAATTTTTAAGTGATTGTTTAGTATTGGTGTAATGTATGGGAGCTTGTATATTGATGTCTATTGCAACAGGTGGGATAAGCATTGAATGTGAATTAGAATGTGTGGTGAGAGTGTAAAATTATAGGGGAGGTTATGGCAAAATCTGCCTAAGATTAGAACACTTAGTGAATCAAAAAACTAGGTGAATAAGTGTGTGTAACAGATTTTGATTAAGGAAAATAGAGGGTAAGTTGAGAGAGATAGAGAGTGTATTCTAATGCATTGGGAGTGCTAGAAATGACATAGAAGAGGAGTGTAAATGACAAAATCTGTAGCAAAAAGTATTTAAGTGCATTGTGGAAACTAGGAGGAATGAGTGTACAAGATTTGGTAAATGAATGTTGGACTTGGTATAGATGGTACAATCGCTTGGAAGTGAATTGGCTTGGTAAGAGGAGGTATTGGGATGCTAGAAGTGACATGGTAGAGGAAGTATTGGATGTAAGAAATTGGAACAAAATCTGTAGCATTGGAGGATGAAAACTGTGTAAGTGTGGAAAGGAAGTAAGGAATTGTGTAAGTTGATTGATGGATTTAGTAAGGAGTTTGGTGAATGAACTAAGGTGTATTAGGAGGTTTAATTAGTGTCATAATAGGTGGGACTAAGTGTAGGAACAATGGGGAAGTATTGGGTAAAAGAGGGGACTGAAAACAGAAATTAAAATGCAAAACTGGGCCGGACCGAACTTGCGACCGGACTTGCAAGTTCGGTCGAGCCCCAGATTTACAAAGACGGGTGAGCTACTGGAATCGACCGAACTTGCGACCGGACTTGCAAGTTCGGTCGGACCAGAAATTTTCCCCCGTCTGTAACCTACTGGAATCGACCGAACTTGCGACCGGACTTGCAAGTTCGGTCGGCCAGAAAATTTTCCGAGGATACCTACTGGAATCGACCGGACTTGCGACCGGACATGCAAGTTCGGTCGGTCCAGAAAAATTTCCCGAGGATGCTACTACTGGAATCGACCGAACTTGCGACCGGACTTGCAAGTTCGGTCGGGCCAGAAATTTCCGGTGTAGATAGCTACTGGAATGGACCGGACTTGCAGGGTCGGTCGCAAGTCCGGTCCAGTCAAAAAAAAAAAAAATTATTATTTCAATTAATAATAATTATATATATATATGTATATATATGTATACCCACATATATATATAAATGTACATGTATGAAGCATGCTAATAGTAAGTAAGAAAATAAAACTTAAGGCAATGAAAATAAGTAAGTAATGTGTAAGTGTAGGAAGCTTAAGGACTTAGTAAGTATGAATCAGTAAACATAGTAGGAGCAATTGAGTTAAGATAATGATAGTTAGATTTAATCATTCAATTGCATGTACATAATAGGAATTGATTTATGAACACCGGAGGAACGTTGGGATACAAGTACAACAGTGAAAGGTATGATTTCTTCATGCCCTGTATCCTAATCTGGTTACCCCGATTTGTGTGCTTATTTGATCACCTAATAAGATAAATGCATGAATCGGACTATATTGCACCTACTTGTGCTTGGTTACATTGTTCTTGATATTTGTCTTGAACAATCGTTTGTATAACGCATGAAACATATGAATGATGATGAAGTGTATCATACTTGTAGTGTACTTGTATATTGTAATGTATTTGTATGTAAGTGTATATGGGTATTGTATTATTGTGGCTTGGATGTTGACTTGTACTAATTCCTAACTATCTAACTCCTAACTTAAGTGAGTAAATTGGATGAGTACAAGTCCGATATAGCTTCGGCCACGCGTGAGGATGCGGAGTCACAAGAGGTTGGCTGCAATTCCTGACTCTTAACTGGTCCGCGGCCCAAATCCCTTAATGGGTAGCATCCCGGATTGGTGAGTCAAGTAAATCCCGGAGGTGGGACGGTGTAGTCCCCAGGGCCGGAGGTCCCGACGACTTAACTTGAGTAAGAGTAAGAAGTAAGTATGTATGAGTATGAGTATGAGTATGAGTATGTATGCGTCTGTATGGAATAATGAGTAAAAGAGTAACTCTCACCCGATTAACCCGGGTGGACCAATGAAGCTAACAAGAACTGTACTTGTGTATGTACTGAGTATGTGTATTCGGAGAAGGTAAGTATGTATTGGATGGTTATATTGTATTCCCTGTATGCAATGAAGTGTATGTATGTATGCTTGCGTAAGTATTCTTGTATTGTGTATAAGAGCATGTATGCATGTATGTTTGAATGAAATCAACCGCATGTATTCGACCAAGTGGTCGGCGTACCCTCACTAGTACGCGGGGTATGCGGTTATCATGCTCGGCAAAGCTGACCCCTTCGGGGGACATTTTTTTAGTGTGCAGGTACCCGAAGCGATGTGGTCAAGGCACGAGACCGGCGACTACATTGGATAGTAGTAGTAGAATGTAGAGGTATATCAACTAGCACACCCCTTGTAGTTAGAAAGTAATGTAGTAGTGAGGATGGGTAGACATAGACTCATAATGAGTACCTATGAACTTGGAGGAAACATTGTATTTGTATTGAGAACCTAGTAAACTCGGTTATGTATATTGCATGGTATGGTATTGTAAAGGAGTAACGTGTTGAACGGAATATAGTAGTATTGAACTGGAGAATGGAGTATGTATTGTAGATGTGT
The DNA here is from genome assembly GCA_023374045.1 of Limonium bicolor. Classification (NCBI taxonomy): domain Eukaryota; kingdom Viridiplantae; phylum Streptophyta; class Magnoliopsida; order Caryophyllales; family Plumbaginaceae; genus Limonium; species Limonium bicolor. Next base: position 215,077,966 of record CM041776.1, on the reverse strand, counting down.
AATACTCGGGATTCCGGTCCATCAGACCGATGCTGTATGTAGAAGTAGTAGCCTTGTTAGTCACGTGGGTGACTAACGGCATTGTATCACCCATTGTATGTAAGTAAGTATCCGCTGCGTGTATCTGATATGAAAGGAGACTGGACGGTAAGCACTGTATTATGGTAGGGGTGTTACATTCAGTATGGGAACTCCCATCCCGACGTCAGACGTCGGCGATACTGAAGGAGAACTCGATGGTTATCGGCCTTCGTTCCACCACGACTACACCGATGGGAGCGAGTCCTTCATCAACAACATGGGGCGATCAACTTGGACGATGACTTCGTCCCCATGCCAGCTTACGATGGCATAGAGACTCTGACACCTACTTCTACCCCTACCGGGCCAGCTGCGTCATCTCTTCTAGGAAAAAGGTCTTCTGAGTCTGATGATTCTTCCGGATGTAAGAAGCAGAAGAGGGTTAGGAAGAAGGACCGACATGCGATATAGTTGGACATGATTGCAGAGCGCGGTTCTGCTACACAATCTGCGCTTCACAGATCAAATCAGTTGTTGGAGGCTTTTACACAGCAAGCTATCAGTATTCAAGATGATCAGTGGACCAAAAATGAAGCCGCTAAAGTTCTGCACAGTATACCAGAGGTGAGGGATAATGAGGAGTTGCTCGCAGATGCCGCAGTGGCCCTGGAGGTTCCGAGCCGTAGGAAAATGTTCAAGGGCAAGATGGAACAGGGAGGAAAAAAATCTGCCCTAGCATACATCAACTCCCTTGTGCGGAGTCAACGCTCTCTAGGTCTTAGTTTGTTTGTTACTCTTATCTTCGGAGGGATGTACTTTGTTTATTTGTAGAACTATATCGGCTTGTATTAATTGTACTCTCGTGTGGATGTTGGACTTTGTTTTCCTAGAACTAGATTTGCTTGTAGTAGTACTAGTATTTTTTTTCCACAAATGCGCATCATTTTGGGAACTTGTATTATATAAGTACATGTGTGTGTAGTTTATGCGCATACCTGTTTGTGTGTTGATTTTTTTACATTCCTTAATGAATTTGATTATGCATTATTATTGTTTTCTTGTTCTAGTAAATTATCGAAATTCTTTTAACAGATATCATGGCTGACCAAGATTTTGTTACACGTATATTGAACGATCCACAAGCATTTTTGCAATTTGTAACCGCGATGAGAGGTATTCACCAAGAGGCAGTTAACCTGATTGATGAGACCACCTTAATACTTGCATCACACCGACACAACATTCCCCTACCTATTCCCATGCATGACAATGAATTCACCGGGGAAATGTGGGTTAATGCTCTACTTAGGAGCAACCCAAAAAGAATTCACAATGCCTTAAGGATGGATAAGGATTCGTTCCTCCGTTTGTGCGAGATGATGGAAGTAAAGTATGGGCTGAAGCGCACACAACATGTCAGCATTCAAGTTGACATAGCACTGTTCTTGTATATACTAGCACACAAAGCATCGAACCGAGACGCTTGTGAGAGATTCAGCCTGAGTCCAGAGAGTATTAGCCACCACTTCAAGAGGGTATTGGGTTTGATGTGGGCATTCGGACACGACTACGTGAAGCCTAATACTGACGAATGGGCTACAATTCATCCAAAGCTTGCTGAGGACCCTCGTTACGACCCGTACTTTAAGGTATCGGATTAATCACCTCATGAGACTATGTGCGTTTCATTCAAATGGTTAATTATGTGTTATATTTTCCCCAAATAATTGGCAGGATGCCCTTGGAGCGTTGGATGGTACCCACATTAGCGTCATCATACCAGGACCGCTGCAATTGGAGTACCGTGGTAGGAGCGGCCACCCAACGATGAACGTGCTCGGGTGTGTGACTTCAACATGTTATTTACGTTTGTGCTTACAGGATGTGAGGGATCAATGCATGATGCCCGTGTCCTTCACGAAGCACGATCTGACCTCAGCATGTGTTTCCCTGAACCACCACCAGGTATGATAATCGTGACTTACCAAACTATGAATAATATGTTAGTGTTAATATTGGGTAACCAAAAAAGGTGCTTTGCAGGAAAATACTACTTAGGTGATAAGGGATACACAAATCGTAATGGTGTAATGGCCCCATACTTCAATAACGCTGCTCACCCCACCCAATTTAGAGGGGCTCCACCAACGACCGTAAAAGAGCACTTTAATAGATCGCATTCATCACTAAGAAGTGTCATTGAGAGATGTTATGGAGCGCTGAAGAAAAATGGAAGATACTGGCCAACGTTCCACCGTATGATGTCAATGACCAGAGTCAGATTATAAGTGCGTGTTTCGCATTGCATAACTATGTGATGTTGAACAAACCTGCCTCGGACACCTCAGCCAGTGTTGAAGGGGGAGGAGGAGAAGGAGGGGGAGAAGGATCCAGTGCTGATGATGATGATGATGAAGACGAAGAACACTTGTCCGATGAGGACCCAGATGAGCTTGCCGATCCTTTGAGCATGACTAATTAATATGCGTAACCAGATCGCTGATGCTATATATGCTAATGTTAGGCGTTGAATTCTCAAAAAACAATATTTTATGCCGTATGAACTTTTATTGTATTAAATTAATCGACGTTTGGGTAAGAAGAACACTACGACGGTAACAACTGTTGTTTAAGTTTGAGTTTATGTTTTTGAATTTCATTAAATAATATTTGCTTAGACTCAATTGTTGTATTACTAGAATGAATTGCCTTTTCATTGAACTTAAAAATTAATAAAGAATAATAATAATTAATGGCTATAATTGAATATCTGCATATATTTTAACTTCACTAACAACATTGTTTTTTAAATGTAATATAAATATGTTGATGTGAATAGCATGTAGTTGTTTATTCTTTACAAATATATGTTAAATTTTATTCATAAATTAATACGTATACGTATTATAAATTAATTGTCAATAAAAAATGAATAAATAATAATAATAATTAATGGCTATAATTGAATATGTTCATATATTTTAACTTCACTAATAAAAAATAGTTTTTAAATGTAGTATGAAATATGTTGCTCTGAGTAGCATCATTTGTTTCTTCTTCACAAATATATGTTACAATTTTATTCATAAATTAATATGTACACATATTATAAATTAATTGTCAATATAAAATTAAAAGAATAATAATAATTAATGGCTATAATTGAATATCTGCATATATTTTAACTTCACTAACAACAAATTGTTTTTAAATGTAATATAAAATATGTTGATGTGAATAGCATGTAGCTGTTTATTCTTTACAAATATATGTTAAAATTTTATTTCATACGTATTATAATTAATTGTCAATAAAAAATTAATAATAATAATAATAATAAATGGCTATAATTGAATATGTCATATATTTTAACTTCACTAATAAAAAATAGTTTTTAATGTAATATGAAATATGTTACTCTGAGTAGCATGGTTTGTTTCATCTTCACAAGTATATGTTACAATTTTATTCATAAATATGTACACACATTATAAATTAATTGTCATTATAAAATAATAAAAAATAATAATAATTAACGGCTATATTTAATTTCAACATATATTTTAACTTCACTACAATTTTTTTTTTTAAAACACTACTTAAAAAATTTATTTGTAACACACCGAAAACAGTAAACGCACTGCACATAACTAACATAACTAACTTTATTCAAAACAGCCAGACGAAACCGCCGCCTGCCTAACACTTTTTTCAAAACAATCATAAAACAACCAACATAAAACAACCAACAAAACAACCACAAAACAGCCAACCAAAACAACCAGACCAAAACTACCATATTTCTACCATCAATTTGGCAAAGGAACGCAGCCGATTGTTCACTTGCATTCATAAACTTCTTCCAAAAAAACACCTTGCCATCACCGCTGGCGCAACTAACCAAATAAAAAACAACATCCATTCTTAACCGATCCCTTAAACATAACACAACCACCGCAAATAGTATTGCTGCTTCAGCTAAAATTAAAAAAAAAACGAGCGACTGCCAGAACAAGCTCCAACAACCCTTAGCTGTCGGGTCACCAAGTCCCTCAGAATTAGTCTCCAAAATTTTGTTTTCATAAGCCACTAGTATACTTTTGGTAACGGTTTAAACATCGTTGTCATATCTTTTTATTAGTGACAAATATTTTGTTACCAAATATAAATACTAAAGACTTAAAAAAATTTGAGATTGCCGATAACTTTTACAAAATCATATTTTAGTAACGACATAACTTTTAATAACGAATAATTCATTACAAACGGGTACACCATCTCACATAACACATATAACAACTTTTGTCATTACAATAAATTGGATTAATAACGATTTTGATTTTTTGGTAAAGATCTTTTGTTGGTACCAAAAACCTATATTCTATTAGTGAGCAACCCCAGTCTTCCACCAAGGTCGCCGCTTGTGCATGTTGTGGACTAAAGAAAGACCATGGACTACGATTGGGAACAACATGCAACATATCTTTTTCCTTAAATTCAAACAAAAAACAGGTCTTCTCCCTACATGTAGCAAGCACACAACCACGACAAGAAAGAGGAAGAAAACCGTGCGCAGAGAAGAACCAGCTACAAATTCAACCGACTGTGTAACAATGAAGCACGGGGACGCCAATCTAGTGGCGTTTGACGTTTGGAAACGTTTCGAAATAGGAACCGCCACCGAAACGTCTTTGAAACGTTTCGGAGATCCTTATTTATTTCTGAAACGTTCCAAAAATTTGAAACGTTTCCCACCATACAATTTGAACTATTTAAACGTTTCGGCATTTATTTTTGCAGTGGTTATTTGAAAATTTAAAAGTGCAATGATTAAAAAATAACTCAAAATAATTAAATAATACATCAAATACACTTTCCAATAATAGTCCTGTGTGTGCGAAGTAGTCTCTACAAGTGGCTGTTGCCATAGTCGATTGAAGGACTATTTTTCTTCTTAATTTGCTTACTTAATCCGGTAAGAACAAAATATATCTTTTTAATGTATTTGTAACTAATTAAAACAGTATTTGCGAGTGAGGACTCATCAATTATATTTTATTGTCACTTCATCTCTACTGAGATCATTTTTTTAGCTATTTTATGATATGGTCTTATTAGTTATAGTTTAACTTATCATAATATATTTAGAAAAATTATAATTTTTATATTTATGTCACCGTCCCCGTTTCTCCATATTTTAAAATTACCGTTTCGCCGTCCCGAAACGTCCCCGTCCCCAAACTTGGAAACGTTTCCATGCAACATAGCTGTGTAATATCCCCAACCCCCAGAAGGGAAACAGAGAAAAAAGCTCATCCCCCACTGAAAAGGGGACAATTTGGATTCTTCGTATCAATGAATTCCTTGAGGTGTCGGTAGTCCATCCACTGTGATCGAGCACCACCTAGACCATATCGAGCAGATGGAGACAGAGCAAACCGACATATTGAGGGCAAATGAGACGGAAGAAGACTACAGCTGCGTATCGACCGAAGAAGCACCGCTAGAAAAAAAACCGAGAGAAAGCATAACCCCAACCGAAGAGGGAACTAAAGGAATGTTTGTTACTATGTTGAATACCACTTACAGAGCTTTTTAGTTTAATTTCACTTGCATTTCTATTCTTCTATTAATAATCAATCCATGTTTTTTTTTAAAAAGTGACCCCTCATATAGTTTTAATAAGATATGAGTATAAATATAGTTTTAAGGACATTAGAAACTATATGTTATAAAAGGGGTATTTGGTGAATATGGAAAGTAAAGGGTTGGAAATAAAAATAAAACAGACCTAGGGTCTGTTCGGCTATTTAGTACATTTATAACTATAATTATATTAAGGGTAAAAATGTTATAATATAAGGTATATGTTATAAGTGTAGCAACATAATAACATTAGGGTTATTATGTAATTTCTGAAAGAGTATGGGAAATTAATTAAAACCGACAGCTTTGTGGGTTGTTTGGTATTTTATGACATATTATAACTATAGGTTATAAATGGTATAAGAATATAAATGTCATAATATATGTTATATTATATAATGTAACATTATATAATTAATGTGGTGGTTTGTGAATAAAAGAAATATAAGGGCTGTTGCGGTAATAAGGGATATTTAGGATTGAAAATTTATAATATGGTTTATAATGTTATAACGGTTGTAACATTTATAATATAAGAAATATTCATTAAGGAAGAATGAATATATTATAAAGACTTACCATATAATAAATGGTCCCATAAACATATATAAAAAATAATATGTTATGGAGTGAGAAATATGATATGGTTCAATAATCATATAATATCATAAGTGAGATGAATAAGATAAGGAGGAGAGAGAGAATTATAAACATTAGTTAAGGGAATTCTAATGTATGTGTGTACATATAAGGAACTATATAATTCAAGTATTTTAAATATGAATTATACAACATTTTACACTTGGATAAACTAACCTTAGAAAAAAAAATACTAAGGTAGGATGTATAAATATGATCAAGATTATACATGCAATATGGTGACAACTATATAATATACAAGGGTATAGCTATATGCAGGAGGACGTAACCATGCATGCAATAATAAGCTTACGAAATTAATCCGAAAACCATAAGAAACGGAATTATTAAACGACGGGGAATAAAACGAGATGGATTAGCAACGGTACGGGGTGTACGTAGTGTATTGTTAGTATGAGATGCTGATTGCGTAGTGTGAAAATATATTAGATTGTTAAAGGCGACTCGAGGGGCATCGGATCTAGCTTGATTCATACTCCACGGTCCTATGTTCTGGTGCACGGTAGTTATAGTGCTGATTGTCTCGAGGATTTCCTCAGTTCCGACATTGGTGGAAAATCTGTGTAAATATTGACTGTCTTGTAACACCCCTACTCTAATCGGCTCCTAAACATCTTACTTAACGTTATAATCGCAGCGTAATCTCATCAATTGAACTACTGGTGTCACCGTTCTTACTCGCCCATACGAGTAATAACGTGCTTACTGATATATTCTTAAGTACGAAACGATTTCCCACAGTGACAACAAGAGATAGATCTAACCTTCCCAAACCAATATAAAATACATTCACAGTGAGCGTTCTAAGTATCCCAATCCTATACACGTTACTAAGTTCGTATCAAATGCAACAGTGCATATTAAAACAACTGTAATTAAACTACCCAGCGCGTCCCTCTCTTTGCTGACACCGGAAGCTGCATACCTGCAAAAATGGTTGTTTGTGGTATGGAATCAGCCCCTGCTGAGTATGTTACTACATGACTGTCATGCCCCCTCGGACCCTCAGTCATTTGGTCGAGAGCATGCAATTCATTTTCATGCAAGTAGTTTAATGTTAAAACTGTAAAGCAACAATATATATTGCAGTAAACTCAAATAAAAACAAGCCCCGGCTTCACACATCGCATCGTAATAAACCACTGAAAGCGTTACAACGCTTTTATGAGTACAGAGACTCCATTCCAACAAACACTTAATAGTTCATAATTGAGTTCGGCGACTCACCCGACCCAACAATCCACCATAATCCACACATGAGTACAGCGACTCGACACAACCAGTTCACAACACACAATATGAGCACAATGGCTCGTTCAAACAAATCCACCACACATAACCACAAAGTACAACCAATGAACAACAAGGCGAAACAACGAGAATTATAAACGAGTATAAACTCTCGTCTTTGGCATGCAAGCCCAAATAATGTTCGCCTAATGTACGAGTTAATATAGTCTTTCGTAATTGTTCAGTCATGTCTAATGACAACGTCTCGTTAGAACGACGTGTCTCTAAGTTACCCATCTCTTATGGCGGGTCACCCACGGCAGTAGCCACTCCAGCGGTAGAGTCTCCGACCTACGAACAATCTGTAGTTCGTTGGAAATTTATCCTGATACTTACGGTTACCACACGGTATCCTAGTATCGTTAATGGATCACAGTTCACAGCAAGAGCCACATCCTCTTGATAAACTTATCTATACCATCGCATCGTTTTATTATTTTTCCTAACACAACAGACTAAGGTCGTTAGTCCAATCCTGAGTATGTCGACTCGGGATCCAGTGTTAAATACGAGAGCGGCGTTAAAGAGGCCAATGCTCCGTATATAAGTCTCAGGTAATATATATATCTTATTATCCTGATGCTACAACGTTTTACTTACGTTCCTTATGTTACACATATAAGATAGCATCATTGCCGCTAGTTCGTTTTATAATATGTTCATATATACGAACGGTACTGTTATCGTACAACAGTAATAATAAGGCAGCATTAATACACAACTCAAGCATATTAATTCACACAAGCAGACATTCAATCTTATCAGATTTTCACACAATGTCTGAACTGAGGAAATCCTCAGAGACAATCAAGCCACATAAATAACATACCGTTCACCCTGAAAGTATTACGGTGGAGTATGATTCAGCTAGATCCGATGCTCCTCGTGTCGTCTCTAACAATCTATCAATATGCATCACACTATGCATCAGCATCTCATACTAACAATACACTACGGCACCCCGTACCGTTACTAATCCATCCCGGTTTATTCCCCGTTGCTAACTAATAACGTTTGTCGGGTTTTCGGTTTAACTCGGGATTAGGAGAGACGTTATACTTCATGCGTGGTTACGTTGAGTATATTAATATACTTATCTTTAAACGTTTGTTATCACATGTAATTTAATACACATTTGTATATTATATAGCTTGTCACTATATTGCATGTATAATCCTAATCATTTGTTATACATCCCACCTTAGTATTTATTTTCCTAAGGTTTGTTTTTCCACCATCCATTTTAATACATGGTTTCTAACCATAATATATATCATCCTTATATACATTTTTCTTGTATATGTATATATTTACCACATAGGTAATTCCATGAGTTATAAACTCTTATATTATATGTTACATTTTTATCATCTTTTATTAGATGACTTTTCCTTTAGTTGTACTATATTGTACGACTTATATTAAGATTATTATCCTAATAGTATGTAACATTTTATGTTGTATTAACAACTCCCAAGATTTAATTAACAACTTCCTTGGTTTATGAATCCTATTTATTTATAGTTTGTCACATTACTTAATGTGAATATTCTTACTTTTATTAATCCCATCTAAACATATAATTGTTATAACATTATAACATTATAGACCTTAGTCTAGAATTCATTTTCCAACCTTTATATTTCGGTACAGCCCTTGAATTTATTTAAATTCTATTTTGACCACTTAACATTATGTAATGTTATACCATATACTAATATCATATATTATGATATTTTTATTCCCTTTAATTTATAACCTATAGTTTTTATACAAAACTATTATATATTGCCGCATAGGCACATATATTAAACCTTATTCTTTTCCATAAACCATAGTTTCTTTTATTTACAAAATCACCCCATTATTAATACCATGTTATATATACCATTTAATATAACACTTCTAACTTATAAAAGGGTATAACCTATGGTTATATTTTTGTAAATTCCGAACAGACCTCAATACATTCTATAATTGTCATTTGGCCCAATTTATAACATATAGTTTAATAATTCATTAAAACTATATATTATACATATATCTTAATAAATACTCTTATACCATTCTAAAAATCACCAAATTTCACCAAAGGGTTATAATTAATATTATCAACCCATATACTCTCGGTATTTACCATTCCACCATCTATATTTCTCCAAAGTGTCATAATGACATAATAACCATATATTATACATATATAGTTTATTTTAATTCCAAAAACAACCCAATAAACTCCTAAAATTCCTAATAGCCCATGGGTGTTTATAATACCATTATACACCCTTTATTTTCGGTAATAACATATTCACCACATATGTTATAAAGTTGTTACACTTAAATACTTATCTTATTATAAAACCTTAAATAAGTTATCTAACTTATTTAATTTGGTCAAAACCTACCATATGGTCAAGGTTGACCACCTTAATATTTCCTTGACCATTAATTTCCATTTTATACGGTTTATACCCTTATCTTTTAGAAATTACCATTTAACCCAAAACTTTATAAAATCTTATAAACTTTATTTTAAATCCTTTTTAACTTCTAATTTTCGGCCTTATTATTATAAAGCCCCCAAATTTAATTTAATTACACTATAACCCCAATTCCTTGCGGTAATTCATTTTTAGCACCTAAACTTAATTAAAAGCTTATAAATGCATAAATAAAATGGCCTAAAGTACATGGCCTTATTACAAACATTGGCTTATAAATAAATTACACATAAATGCCCAAAAATGCTGTAAACTCTCGGCCCTCACCATATATTTTTATTAATTACCAATTTTCCACATAATGTCTTAAATTTGACAATTATGCTAATTAATTAGTTATAAAATTTATTAAACCATTCCTTAATCACCTAAGGTCAAAATAAGACCTTAATAAACTTGTTCACTCACGGCATATATGTATATATATGTATAACACATATTAATATACCAAGTGTAAGTTTAAGTGATTTATACCTTGTTCTTGCCTAGATAAGGCCTTGTTTGGCCACGGCCTGCTTAGGATAAAGTTTCCACAGCATCATTTACATGTTTTTACACAGCAATTAAGGCATGGTTAGTCTCCAAGCAAGATCTAACCATAAGAAGTGTTTAATGTAATTTTCAAGGTATAATTTACCTTGGAATACCAAGGCAAACAAGGATGCTCCACGGCCTGTTTTTACAGTAGCTAAAGAGTGTCAAAAGAGCTACTAAAACCAAGCTTTAAACTGGTATAACTCAGATTAGAAGATGGCTAATCTTTACCTTGTTTAAAATGCCTAAAATGGTGTTTTTGGCTTGGATCTGGTTATACTTCGAAGCTCTTGATGTACCAACTGGATAAGTATGTTAAGATGAAGATTATAAGCTTAGAAACAAAGTTTCACAGCCGAATTTGAAGGGAATCAAAAGATATGTGCTTAAAGCACATTTTTATACCTTAAGAACAAGATTAGCTTTCTCCACCTTCTTCCCTTGTTAAGGCCGAGATACACCCTCCATTTAACCTCCAAAACAACCTAAGAACATTGATGAAAGTGGTTGATGCTTTGCTCCTTTGAAAGAGGAAAGAATTGTGAAGAAAATGAACATTTCAAGGCTTAATTAGCTTACCAAGATTAATTGATGTTCTCTTCTGTTCTTGGTGAGTTAGCCACGACTTGGAGAAGCCAAAGGGAGGTTTGGAGCTGCTGGTGTCGGCAGGCAAGAAGGCAAATGAGAGAGGTGAGTCAATTTTGCCTTATAAGTCAATTATTGTTACTTTAATTTGCTTTTTGAATTGGCAATTAGGTGACTCATCATAACAGCTGGTTAATTGATTGAAGATTGATAATCAAGTGGGCAAGACAGCTGTAGGGGGGCGGCAGCCTTTGGTCAAGGCAATAGGTGAGCTTTGACCATGATTTAAGTTAAGTTAAGTAATTAGTTGTTATTTTTCGGGTACTATTCATACTAAATTGCCAATTTTGATTTTTATTTTTAAACTTTGATTTAGACTTTATAATATAGTCTATCATGTCACATTAATGTTATAAAGAACTTATTATAGTCTTTACAGTGACAAAAAGTCATTATCTTAGAGCTCATAGACAAAAACGTGCTTTAAGGAATTTTAGTGCACATTTTGAGTCGCAGGGTGTTTCTGAGCTCTGTTTTCTTTGAGAACGGTTTTGTTGTGTTCCTTACATGATATTTATCATGGTATCCAATTTTATATCATTTAGAGGTCATTAGACCCTTAAGGTATTCTTAGAGCACATTTTTGCCCTTCTTGACCTTGAAGCATGTAAATGCCCGTTCTTTGTGTTGGAGTGTTTTCCAACAATTGTAACATGTTTAGTAATGTGTTAGTAAGCTTAGGACGAAATCTTAGGTCCTAAGAAGTTCATTTGGGTATTTATTTACCCTAAACAGTCAAAGGGTGCGACATCTTGCTTTGTGTTGACCACTGTTGTTCTCAGTTGACTTTTAAGGCATGTTTAGGCCTTAATCAATGTGATTAAATATTTAATCCATATTTTATTAGTTTGGGGTATTTCAGTCTACCCCCCTTAAAAGACTTCGTCCCGAAGTCCTTGCCCATCTACAGTTCACCTAAGGAATCAAGTTCCACTAAGTAATCACAGACAGATCATCACTAGGGAGTACATTCCACTACATTCAGGCCTAGTCTATATGTATCACATTTGATACAGCATCCATCTCATTCCATATAGTCAATAATCATGACATTCATTCATAAACAGCACTAAACAAGGTGCAAAACTCATAGTACACAGCACTAGACAAGGCAAAACTCATAGTACACACACTAGACAAGGTGCAAATCATAGTACACAGCACTAGACAAGGTGCAAATCTCATAGTACACAGCACTAGACAAGGTGCAAATCTCATAGTACACAGCACTAGACAAGGTGCAAATCTCATAAAGTACTCAAAGGTGTTTGCAAGGGATACTCCACGCATCCCTATCTACATGTTAGTATCTCGCGAGGATACTCACACATCATTCCACATGTATGTGTGCACATATAGTTAACGTTGACAAATCACAGGGAAGCAGTCTTAAAGACCAGGACTTGACGATCCCCAACCCCATGCTAACCAACGTCTACTACCCGCGGACACACCGGTTTAATAACGAAGGACACTGCGGTCCACGGCTCCTCGGACAGTATCACCTTATTTCCTTAGTCACCCACAGACACACCGGTCTAATGACAAAGGGCTCTGCGGTCCACGGCTCTCTGGGTGATGTCACTCGCAGACACACCGGTCTAATGACGAAGGACTCCACGGTCCACGGCTCTTCGAGTGACGCCCTAAATTCCAATTTCTATTCATATCTGTGTCCACTTGTAGGAAGTTTCGAGAGTCATTCAACCCCGACGTGGTCAGCGTCAGTGTTGAACTATCTCTCACCTCAATTTGTGTTCGGTTTCCCTTGATCGGACCAGGATCAAGTTCAACTTCCCACGTCAATTTCACTCAATCAATTGTTTATTCACTTCTAATCTTGTTTCCTCTTGATATTTGCCACCTTGTGTTCTATAGATACACAAGTCAACTAGTGTAATTAATCTAGTCATTGGCATATAGGATCATGTATCCTAACCATGTACCAAGTTCACTCGACTTATAATTATTCATACAATTCCTAGAGGTTTTACCTCCACTAGGTTACACATCGGTCTCATGTCGAGTCACAAATCATATAGTATGGAGCTTTCTACTCCTTCTATTTGACATCTCCCACCAAAGCTACCAGATATGCCTACTTGAACTCTCAACGGAGCTAACAAGTTAGGCGTTTATGTGTTTAATGTTCGCAACGTTTGCATAAATAATCGGAAATAGAATAAGAACACTCTATCTGTTCTCCCTTTCCTATTCGCCACAACAATGCGAACTAAAATATATATATATATTCATACACATAATACATCATAATATTACCTCGAGTAATATAACACAGTCATAATACTTGTACTCTACGTACAATAATAGTTTGCAGCATGTGTATCATGCGCTACGTACTCCTACGTACGGTATATTTTAAGCGTGCGAAATCGCTCTACCCCCCTTAAAAATGATTACGCCCACGTAATCTACGAATATATCATCTTGAAACAATAAGTTTAAGACGTTCCACTTCAGTGGAATTATTCGTTCACTAATGTGCTACACATTTCATTACCCCCTTTTTGTAGGGTCGGGTTTATCTTGGTTACGTGTATGTGTTTTTATATACGGTTTGATCGGGAGATGTAAACACATCATTGTGTTCCCCAAACCTGCTAGGTATGTCAAACCTAAGCAATATGGGCCCACTCGCTCCGCAAGCAGTATGCCCAACTACTTTATGGTTAGTTTATCCCTCTTAGGTAGTGGTTTCATGTCGGTTTCAACTCCACGTGACGGTGTTTTCTGCACGGTCTTCCATAATTATGGGAATGGATTAATTTATTTCGTTGCGTGGTATCGTTGTCACACACGCTCATTATTTCAACTAGTTATTCTATTCAGTCTTCCTGAATTCTATACATGCTCATGGTATACTCTCAAGAGTTCATGCCACTCTACCGAACTAACCTTCGGTATGCTCTAGCACATAGTGCTTGTAGTAATTTCCTTAAAATGTCAAACGAGTCTGATATGCGCAACTAACTGGCGCCTCATGACTCCAAGTTATTTTCTTCTAAGATGGGTTTATTCCTTTGGTACCTTATAGGTCCTCTTTTACTGGTGTGAACTCGTATCCCTCGTGTGTTGGTATTTTAGTATCCACATATATGGTTCATCCCTCTTCTCGATTTGGGGAATCCATTTGTTTATCTGATCTTCCACCTTCTGATTCTCACCAGCATAATTCGGTTAACAGTTATTATAATGGTTGCTTTGTTGCGCACCATATACCAGTCGATTGGACGGTTATCCGTCATTGCGGTTTGCATGGAGTATCTAATCTCCAGCTTAGAGTATCTCTTGTAATGCTCGCTTTTGCCCTTCGTCTGTTGTAAACATACAATACGACTGTGGGTTTTAGCTTGGCATTTGTTTTCTGTTCAACCCTAATTGGTACTAACATACTAACGTTTTATGGCTTGAGCATGTGGTTATTATTATTTAATGCGATATCATCGCAGCGCCCTCAGCGCGTGGTATAACTCTCTCTGTGCCCCCTTTTCGGGTAGCATCTATTACCACAAAGGTTCCTCTAATATAACTTCTTTAGATACCACAATCCCTCTTCTCATTCATGGGTTCAACTTGCCATTACCATTAAATTGGCCTTGGTTTCCTTGTTTACTAAAATCCCCAAAACTTATGTTCTAACTCCTCCACTGTGGAGTTGCGACCTTATGTCACTTTATTATCAAGCTATCCTTGATTTTTCCTAACCTTGTTAGTTTGACTGAGGTCTCTCTCGTCAATACATGGTTTACCTAGTCAGGGTTCCATTCGCTGACTTAGACACAGAGTTGACTACCTCCTGGGTCCTTACACTATTCGTTTACATACATGGGGTACCATACTGATACATTACTACTTACCCAACTAACTTAATGTGAGTTTTGTCAGGCCCACAAGCTCCTAGGAGTGCGGTCGTCCCATGTCTCGTTTAGTGCACTCGTAGCGTTCGTACCGGTGGTTATCGTACTCTTAGTCCTGGTAATTTATGTTTAAGTAATTATGCTGCCAATTCTTAACCTTTAATTGAGAATGGCCCTAATACTAGGTTCCATGGTTTCCTTGATTAATGTGTAATTCCTTTACCTTCACTAAGATAGGTGTTTGTGACTTATCGCCCTAATTTTGGTTTCCACATGCTCGTCGTCTGGTATCTGTGAGTGGGGATCAGTTACTACTTATTATCTCTCCCATTCACTCCTAGGCTGCTAACGCCTTCAGATATGAGTTTTCAGTTCTAGATCTCCACCCAATCCATTGGGTTACACCCTCAGGTGTAGTCCGGACTCCATGATAAAGGTTGGCACCTCGTGTTTCCCCTACCTTATGGCAGTCCCTCTTTAGCCTGATATTAATCAGTATTAGTGATTCATCACCTTTGTTCTCCTAGCTTTGGGTCATTTTTGGTGGTACTAAGGGTATCCTTCGTAGGCCTATGCCATACGATATTCAGGCTCAGTACTTATTCTGATAGCTAGATGATTGTTGGTCTTGTTATTTAATTTATTCCTAGTTGGTTCTAATACTTTTCTACTAAGGTTACAATTGGATATCCATAACTTAATGGTTTCCGCCAATCATTGCTCTTCATTGTGTAATCCTTACTCTTATTCAACTCATTTTTTTCCTCCATCCTCTTCGAGGTAACGGTATCTTCCGTCATGAGGCAATTTTCACTTTCTAGTTTATATCCACTGCCCTCCATACGGGAGTCTAGCAGCATAATGGATCAACAACACCTCCGGTGTGTGTGGTGCGGGCATATCATCGGCCCTTTTATTGCACGTTCACATCTGCCTATTAATTATTTTTTTAAAAGTCCTGACTCGTATAGCTCACTTCTTGCCCTCTGGCAATGTTTAATGGTAGTGGTTTAGCCACGAGTGTCGCGCACTCTCTAAATACGGTTATGCTGGTCCTGAAGACTTGTCCCTCCCCACCGGTAATGATTGACGTTTAATGTCCATACCGGCACTGGGGTTAGGCTTGTCGGCACTAATTATTGTTATTCTCATTTACTCCCCTTTTAATATTCTACTAATTGGTGTATTATTTTCAGGTTTAATGGTTAGACCGGCTAGGTCTTCCCGAGGTTTTATCGACCTCCAACCCAAGGGTTTTGTATCCTGCCTATAAGAAGGCTATGTCTCGCTTCATTGCATTACGGACTCACGTAAAAGTTTAGTGCTTATTGGTAACTGCCTGGACCACTCGGTCTTTTAGGGTTAGTTTATCGTTGCTGCACTTGCTGTGGCAAGTGCGCAAGGCAGGTTGAAATTTAATATTTTGGTTAATGTGGCACTTGCAGTGGCAAGTGCGCCATGCAGACTGAGCCACCAGTACGGTGTGTCAGTGCAGTGTTATTCCCTAATCGGGTTCCTGTTCTGGTCAAAAGTTCTTATTCAAATTAATACAGTCTCACTCCCGCACTCGTTCCCACAAGTTTACCGTGGTAGTAAGGTCTCACTTTCCTCACGAGGCGTTGCATGATAGCGACTTAGCGAGTTCTTGTTTCTACAGCTCTCATAATCTCTCCTCATACACATCAGGCCATTTTGAACCTTCAGTATTGCATGGATATAGTTACTCGCTTCGGGTGAGACTTCTAAAGGTAATTCCTCCCGTCTGTTACATATCTCATAACTAATCATTACTCGTCATTTCCACTTTCTTTCCCCCAAGCGCACTAATCAGTGTTCCTGGATGTAGGACAGGGTCGCCTTGCTTATAGCAAGCTAGCCCCATTAGTCCTACAGGAATTTTCTTCTCAAACTTGGTTTATTATTTATCTCATCCTCATATGGTAGACATTATGTCATTACCAGGACTCCCGGTCCTAAACATTATATCAAAACACAAAGTCTTATTTTCTACTTTTAACATAATCCTCTTAACATCCACATCTGGTCTTTCCGATCAGGAGAGTTATCTCCGTGGTGTTTCTCATTTCATTGTCTCACTAGATAGTACTCGAGATACGGGCTGCGGCGGGTGGGGTACCATTGCAAATTTCCCGGGATGCTCTCCCATCGAGTGCGAGCGGTTCATACCATCTTCGCGTTACTTGGGGTTGCTGGACCTTCACCACCTTCCGCTGCTCCGTGTTCTTCCTTAGTACTGTTACCCAGACCTCTCTCTGACATAAGTCAAGAGGACGGGTTAGACCTTTGCTCGGTCTAATACCGTAGTCTCGGTCATTTAATATTGAAGTGCCTCCACGGCTATGGTGTGCAAGCTTTAAGCATTGCATCAACCCCGCAAGGTCACGTATCCTCACAACGTTTCCCGTATTCCCAAAACCTATGCTCACTGTACAAATCCTACTATCTCTTGTCATCAGAGCGGTACTCCGCTCTGATACCACTTTTGTAACACCCCTACTCTAATCGGCTCCTAAACATCTTACTTAACGTTATAATCGCAGCGGTAATCTCATCAATTGAACTACTGGTGTCACCGTTCTTACTCGCCCATACGAGTAATAACGTGCTTACTGATATATTCTTAAGTACGAAACGATTTCCCACAGTGACAACAAGAGATAGATCTAACCTTCCCAAACCAATATAAAATACATTCACAGTGAGCGTTCTAATTATCCCAATCCTATACACGTTACTAAGTTCGTATCAAATGCAACAGTGCACATTAAAACAACTGTAATTAAACTACCCAGCGCGTCCCTCTCTTTGCTGACACCGGAAGCTGCATACCTGCAAAAATGGTTGTTTGTGGTATGGAATCAGCCCCTGCTGAGTATGTTACTACATGACTGTCATGCCCCCTCGGACCCTCAGTCATTTGGTCGAGAGCATGCAATTCATTTTCATGCAAGTAGTTTAATGTTAAAACTGTAAAGCAACAATATATATTGCAGTAAACTCAAATAACAAACAAGCCCCCGGCTTCACACATCGCATCGTAATAAACCACTGAAAGCGTTACAATGCTTTTATGAGTACAGAGACTCCATTCCAACAACCACTTAATAGTTCATAATTGAGTTCGGCGACTCACCCGACCAAACAATCCACCATAATCCACACATGAGTACAGCGACTCGACACAACCAGTTCACAACACACAATATGAGCACAATGGCTCGTTCAAACAAATCCACCACACATAACCACAAAGTACAACCAATGAACAACAAGGCGAAACAACGAGAATTATAAACGAGTATAAACTCTCGTCTTTGGCATGCAAGCCCAAATAATGTTCGCCTAATGTACGAGTTAATATAGTCTTTCGTAATTGTTCAGTCATGTCTAATGACAACGTCTCGTTAGAACGACGTGTCTCTAAGTTACCCATCTCTTATGGCGGGTCACCCACGGCAGTAGCCACTCCAGCGGTAGAGTCTCCGACCTACGAACAATCTGTAGTTCGTTGGAAATTTATCCTGATACTTACGGTTACCACACGGTATCCTAGTATCGTTAATGGATCACAGTTCACAGCAAGAGCCACATCCTCTTGATAAACTTATCTATACCATCGCATCGTTTTATTATTTTTCCTAACACAACAGACTAAGGTCGTTAGTCCAATCCTGAGTATGTCGACTCGGGATCTAGTGTTAAATACGAGAGCGGCGTTAAAGAGGCCAATGCTCCGTATATAAGTCTCAGGTAATATATATATCTTATTATCCTGATGCTACAACGTTTTACTTACGTTCCTTATGTTACACATATAAGATAGCATCATTGCCGCTAGTTCGTTTTATAATATGTTCATATATACGAACGGTACTGTTATCGTACAACAGTAATAATAAGGCAGCATTAATACACAACTCAAGCATATTAATTCACACAAGCAGACATTCAATCTTATCATAGATTTTCACACAATGTCTGAACTGAGGAAATCCTCAGAGACAATCAAGCCACATAAATAACATACCGTTCACCCTGAAAGTATTACGGTGGAGTATGATTCAGCTAGATCCGATGCTCCTCGTGTCGTCTCTAACAATCTATCAATATGCATCACACTATGCATCAGCATCTCATACTAACAATACACTACGGCACCCCGTACCGTTACTAATCCATCCCGGTTTATTCCCCGTTGCTAACTAATAACGTTTGTCGGGTTTTCGGTTTAACTCGGGATTAGGAGAGACGTTATACTTCATGCGTGGTTACGTTGAGTATATTAATATACTTATCTTTAAACGTTTGTTATCACATGTAATTTAATACACATTTGTATATTATATAGCTTGTCACTATATTGCATGTATAATCCTAATCATTTGTTATACATCCCACCTTAGTATTTATTTTCCTAAGGTTTGTTTTTCCACCATCCATTTTACATGGTTTCTAACCATAATATATATTCATCCTTATATACATTTTTCTTGTATATGTATATATTTACCACATAGGTAATTCCATGAGTTATAAACTCTTATATTATATGTTACATTTTTATCATCTTTTATTAGATGACTTTTCCCTTTAGTTGTACTATATTGTACGACTTATATTAAGATTATTATCCTAATAGTATGTAACATTTTATGTTGTATCTTAACAACTCCCAAGATTTAATTAACAACTTCCTTGGTTTATGAATCCTATTTATTTATAGTTTGTCACATTACTTAATGTGAATATTCTTACTTTTATTAATCCCATCTAAACATATAATTGTTATAACATTTATAACATTATAGACCTTAGTCTAGAATTCATTTTCCAACCTTTAATATTTCGGTACAGCCCTTGAATTTATTTAAATTCTATTTTGACCACTTAACATTATGTAATGTTATACCATATACTAATATCATATATTATGATATTTTTATTCCCTTTAATTTATAACCTATAGTTTTTATACAAAACTATTATATATTGCCGCATAGGCACATATATTAAACCTTATTCTTTTCCATAAACCATAGTTTCTTTTATTTACAAAATCACCCCATTATTAATACCATGTTATTATACCATTTAATATAACACTTCTAACTTATAAAAAGGGTATAACCTATGGTTATATTTTTGTAAATTCCGAACAGACCTCAATACATTCTATAATTGTCATTTGGCCCAATTTATAACATATAGTTAATAATTCATTAAAACTATATTATACATATATCTTAATAAATACTCTTATACCATTCTAAAAATCACCAAATTTCACCAAAGGGTTATAATTAATATTATCAACCCATATACTCTCGGTATTTACCATTCCACCATCTATATTTCTCCAAAGTGTCATAATGACATAATAACCATATATTATACATATATAGTTTATTTTAATTCCAAAAACAACCCAATAAACTCCTAAAAATTCCTAATAGCCCATGGGTGTTTATAATACCATTATACACCCTTTATTTTCGGTAATAATATATTCACCACATATGTTATAAAGTTGTTACACTTAAATACTTATCTTATTATAAAACCTTAAATAAGTTATCTAACTTATTTAATTTGGTCAAAACCTACCATATGGTCAAGGTTGACCACCTTAATATTTCCTTGACCATTAATTTCCATTTTATACGGTTTATACCCTTATCTTTTAGAAATTACCATTTAACCCCAAAACTTTATAAAATATTATAAACATTATTTTAAATCCTTTTTAACTTCTAATTTTCGGCCTTATTATAAAGCCCCCAAATTTAATTTAATTACACTATAACCCCAATTCCTTGCGGTAATTCATTTTTAGCACCTAAACTTAATTAAAAGCTTATAAATGCATAAATAAAATGGCCTAAAGTACATGGCCTTATTACAAACATTGGCTTATAAAATAAATTACACATAAATGCCCAAAAATGCTGTAAACTCTCGGCCCTCACCATATATTTTTATTAATTACCAATTTTCCACATAATGTCTTAAATTTGACAATTATGCTAATTAATTAGTTATAAAATTTATTAAACCATTCCTTAATCACCTAAGGTCAAAATAAGACCTTAATAAACTTGTTCACTCACGGCATATATGTATATATATGTATAAACACATATTAATATACCAAGTGTAAGTTTAAGTGATTTATACCTTGTTCTTGCCTAGATAAGGCCTTGTTTGGCCACGGCCTGCTTAGGATAAAGTTTCCACAGCATCATTTACATGTTTTTACACAGCAATTAAGGCATGGTTAGTCTCCAAGCAAGATCTAACCATAAGAAGTGTTTAATGTAATTTTCAAGGTATAATTTACCTTGGAATACCAAGGCAAACAAGGATGCTCCACGGCCTGTTTTTACAGTAGCTAAAGAGTGTCAAAAGAGCTACTAAAACCAAGCTTTAAACTGGTATAACTCAGATTAGAAGATGGCTAATCTTTACCTTGTTTAAAATGCCTAAAATGGTGTTTTTGGCTTGGATCTGGTTATACTTCGAAGCTCTTGATGTACCAACTGGATAAGTATGTTAAGATGAAGATTATAAGCTTAGAAACAAAGTTTCACAGCCGAATTTGAAGGGAATCAAAAGATATGTGCTTAAAGCACATTTTTATACCTTAAGAACAAGATTAGCTTTCTCCACCTTCTTCCCTTGTTAAGGCCGAGATACACCCTCCATTTAACCTCCAAAACAACCTAATAACATTGATGAAAGTGGTTGATGCTTTGCTCCTTTGAAAGAGGAAAGAATTGTGAAGAAAATGAACATTTCAAGGCTTAATTAGCTTACCAAGATTAATTGATGTTCTCTTCTGTTCTTGGTGAGTTAGCCACGACTTGGAGAAGCCAAAGGGAGGTTTGGAGCTGCTGGTGTCGGCAGGCAAGAAGGCAAATGAGAGAGGTGAGTCAATTTTGCCTTATAAGTCAATTATTGTTACTTTAATTTGCTTTTTGAATTGGCAATTAGGTGACTCATCATAACAGCTGGTTAATTGATTGAAGATTGATAATCAAGTGGGAAAGACAGCTGTAGGGGGCGGCAGCCTTTGGTCAAGGCAATAGGTGAGCTTTGACCATGATTTACGTTAAGTTAAGTAATTAGTTGTTATTTTTCGGGTACTATTCATACTTATTTGCCAATTTTGATTTTTTATTTTAAACTTTGATTTAGACTTTATAATATAGTCTATCATGTCACATTAATGTTATAAAGAACTTATTATAGTCTTTACAGTGACAAAAAGTCATTATCTTAGAGCTCATAGACAAAAACGTGCTTTAAGGAATTTTAGTGCACATTTTGAGTCGCAGGGTGTTTCTGAGCTCTGTTTTCTTTGAGAACGATTTTTTTGTGCTCCTTACATGATATTTAATCATGGTATCCAATTTTATATCATTTAGAGGTCATTAGACCCTTAAGGTATTCTTAGAGCACATTTTTGCCCTTCTTGACCTTGAAGCATGTAAATGCCCGTTCTTTGTGTTGGAGTGTTGTCCAACAATTGTAACATGTTTAGTAATGTGTTAGTAAGCTTAGGACAAAATCTTAGGTCCTAAGAAGTTCATTTGGGTATTTATTTACCCTAAACAGTCAAAGGGTGCGACATCTTGCTTTGTGTTGACCACTGTTGTTCTCAGTTGACTTTTAAGGCATGTTTAGGCCTTAATCAATGTGATTAAATATTTAATCCATATTTTATTAGTTTGGGGTATTTCAGTCTGCTTGTGTGAATTAATATGTATGAGTTGTGTATTAATGCTGCTTTATTATTATTACTGTTGTGCGATAACAATACTGTTCGTATATATGAACATATTATAAAACGAACTAGCGGCAATGATGCTATCTTATACATGTAATATAAGGAACATAAGAAAAACGTTGAAGCATTAGGATAATAAGATATATATATTATCCGAGACTTATATATGGAGCATTGGTCTTTTTAACGCCGCTCTCGTATCTAACACTGGATCCCGAGTCGATGTACTTAGGATCGGACTAACGACCTTAGTCTGCTGTGTTAGGAAAATGGTAATGTGAGGCGATGGTATAGATGAACAATCCAAGAGGATGTGGCTCTTGGTGTGAGTTGTGATCAATTAACGATACTAGGATGCCGTGTGAGTATCTGTAAGTATCAAGGAAAATTCCAACGGACTACAGATGGTTCGTCGGTCGGAGACTCTACCGCTGGAGTGGCTACTGCCGTGGGTGACCCGCCATAAATATGTGTAACTTAGAGACACGTCATTTTAACGAGACGTTGTCATTAGGTATGACTGAACAATTACGAACAACTATATTAGCTCGTACATTAGGCGAACATTATTTGGGCTTGTATGCCAAAGACGGGAATCTATACTTGTTTATAATCCTCGTTGTTCCGTCTGGTTGTTTGTTGGTTATGCTATGTGGTTATGTGTTGTATATGAATTATTGTGGATTGGTTGAATTGAGTCGCTGTACTCGTATGTGTGTTGTGGATTGGTTGAGTTGAGTCGCTGTACTCATGTGTGAATTATTGTGTATTTTGGCTACAAGCTTAATATAGCTATACATGACTACATACATGTATTTTGGTCCATAAAAACTGTACATTTGGTACATAAAAACTGTACCGATGGATATATAAAACTACATATAATGAATTACGCTGTTACTGAAATTGTACTAAATGTACATATATACCGCGATTTCTCAAGTTGTACTGTGAACTTACAAAACTTATACTTTTAATGTATGCAAACTGTATTCATAGTCAAACATAACCATATATGGTTGTAGCTAAGACTCAGAGGCGGAGCCACGTTATATGTTAGGGGGGCTTGCCCCCCCCCCCCCCCCCCAACTGTCCCGATGACATCATTTTTTTATTACTAGTTTATATAATATAGTTTATTTTGTTATAAATTAAGTTGAATTATTAAAATTGTCTAAAAGTATCTATGATATTTATTATTTTTAATTAACATGAGTCCATTTTAATTATTTAGTGTTATAAATTGAAATAATAAACTACACTTAAAACATTAGTTGATGTTATTAAGTGTCTTATATTTTATACATTATTATTTTTATAACCATAATTTGAACTGAAACTTGTTTTTACACTATTAATTGTGTTGATCAAATTTAGTTAAAGTTAAGTCAATGAGTCTTGTAATTATCACTATGTACTACCTTCTATTCTTAATAAATGATGTTTTGAAAGTTGTTATTTTTTCAAAATATAAGATGTTTTAGATTTTTTATCACTCAATTTTCATATACCCTCTTACTTTTTTCTCTCACTCACTACTTCTCCATTCCTTATGAAAAATTAAGGATAAAGTAGTCCGAAAATTGTCTCCTTAATTTTCATGTTGTGAAAATATCTATGAAAATAGGATAGAGTATATTTTAGTAAGTTAATATATTTAAAATATAAACCTTTAACCATATTGTAAGTATTTTTATTTTAAAATTTTATTATTTATTTTCAGAATATATTTATTATTGATATTAAATATATAGTCAAAAAAATTTTTGGCCCCCCTAAATTTGAAATCCTGGCTCCGCCCCTGCTAAGACTGGTTGTTGGCTAGTTTGTTAAAGCATTGATTAGATGTTAAGGGTATGTATCCATCTTGTCGCTTCTGCTTTAATATATGGCTAGTTTGTATGTAGCTACTTTGTATATATAAAATTTTGAAGCTTTTATAGATCCAGTATAAAAAAGAACTCCCACTCACACAAAATTAACAACCCATGCACATATCATATCTCATTCTTGTCGGCGTCGCTTTAAGACAAAACACATGTATCCAACTGGGCTCAATTCTTATGAGTGCACTTTGTAGTTAATAATTTACACCATTATTACACACTCGCTGGCGTTTACGCTATGTTTCTTTGTATTGGCATTCTTTCATCTCTCTATGGCGGAAGGACACTGGGCTTTCGACCTCTTCGGATTTTACCAAGCACATCTTTAGAAATCGCAGATAATCATTCCCCTTGCCTTGTAGGATTGGGAATAAAATCCCTCACCGACACAAGGTATGATTTGTGGGTTCTTCCACTACCATCTTACATCTTTTTCCAGCGGCCCCTGTAGCATGCATGTTGCAGGGCAGCACCGAGCTTCTTCCTCTTTTATGTTCCCCGATATTCCCACTACTATATCAACCCCATTTATGCCCCTTCTTCCATGCTATCATTCTCCTTACCATCTTCTGACTTTCTAAATCTTCGACTAACTCCTCTATCGTGCTAGCGAGTCCTTGTTCTCTCCCATTTTTGATCACACTCACCATGGAGATTGTAGAGGTGAATGGTGTCCATCTCTCGATCTGTCATTGTCTTCTTGGTCAACTTTTCTTAGTCATTCCCATATGCACAACCTCCTTAGCCTTCATTTTGAGAGAATAATGGAGTGATTTTGAAGGTTTCCAGTTCACCATAGCGGGACGAAACCTAATCGTCTTTGAATTCGAAATGGTCGATTCCATGCAAGCTGTACTGGTGAGAGGCCCATGGATCATCAATAGAAAACTCTTCTCTATCCAAGCATTCGATCTTGCAAGAACAACTCTCAGCATGAGTTCACATGGATACCATTATGGGTCATAATCTATGACGTTCTTAGAGCTCACCACAATCTACTGTTCGCTCATATGGCAGCGCAAAATCTTGACCGTTTTGCCGAAGTGGTGAAGAACGGGGTCTCTTTGGGTTATAGGTATCTTCAGTTTAAAGTTTTATTGAAAGTCCAGCTTCCTATTCTTCGAGTGCTTCCTATGATTGTGGATGGGCGGTATTGCGTCTTTACTATAACATACGACAATATGTCTCTCATCTATTCCAAGTGCGGCCTATTTCTTCATTCTATAGATGCATGTCTAAGCTCTCGGTCTGATAGCGAAGCAGAAGTTTCTTACGAGGCTAAGCACCAGCATATTCTTAGCAAGGACGTGTTCACCGGAGCATCAATCGCCACCGAATACTTGGAATTATCCACCGGGGATAGCACATCAACTACTCGGATAACCCATTCCCATGAATGTTTCAATCTGGGATGATAGACAGAGGAATCCTTTGCAAGCTTGTAATGTCCACTTGACTGCTCTAAGTTGAAACAATGAAACACCAGACTCCTCAAGTGGCGCCCACAAACGTAAGTTAAACGACCTCTTTGTTGATGCTTCTAGAGTGTAAGTTTGGGGCTTCTTTTTATCTAAGGCACACTACAAGAAAAATCAGATTTAGCTACCACTATATATCAGTAGCTAAATCATCAGTTTTGGTAGCTAAACACAACGGGCTACCGCATTTTATGATTTAGCTACTAATATACAGTGGTAGCAAAGGTCCTAGTGGCTAAATTAAAAATAGCTACCGTTTTGGAATGCGGTAGCGATTTCGCTTTGGCCTCGCTACTACTTTTCCTATAGCTAGATATTGCTACCGTTTTAGAATGTAGTAGCCAAATGGCTACCAGTGTAACAGTAGCAAAATGGCTTCGAGTATAACAGTTGCGAAATCGTTACTAGTGTAGCAGTAACAAAATCGCTACTAAAATATTGGTAGCAAAATGGCTACTAGCAAAGCAGTATCAAAGTTGCTACTAGTATATCAATAACAAAATCCATACTAGAATGGTATATATAGCTAGCTCTACACTACTACTGAACAATGGGCACCACCACCATTCAAATCCACAAGAAGTGAGAGCCATGTGCCCGCGTAACTTGACTTATTATGTGTACACATCTAGGATCGAACCTTACAACGTATGAGTATAAATAGACCTCCATACCAATGACATATTTAATTCAAACTAGTGTGTTAAAATGTGCATAGAGCAAGAATCGATCCCCTGATGTTTGGGATGAATATAGAATGTCTTAACCATTGTGCCATGATAGTTACTCACATCATATATAGATACTACGTGTATATATTGAATGTTTGATACTGTAAATAAATGGAAGTTTTTGCCGAGACATGATCAAACCAGGGATATATTAAAATTAATAAAATAGATATATGACCGATTATATAATATAACAAATTAATTTAATGCAACCAAAATAATAAAGCTAATAAAAATTTAAGTATATTATTGGCTTAAAATTATAAAAAATTAAAAACTATACATATATCTTTTAAAAATCTTTGAAATGTCAGAAATTATACAAAAAAGATAATATATGTAAAGTTACTTATATAATTAAGATTATATAGTGTTAAAAATACTAATATAATACACATCATTACATGAAAATTAAAACTTTTAAATAATATTATTTGTTTTTGTAAATTTGTATAATATAATATTTATAAATTTTAATAGATGTATAATATTGTAATCTTGACTAATTTAAATTGTTTTAACTTTACTATTTTTCAAAATCCTATTAATTTGTGTGTTGTTTTGTAAATTAAAATATTAATATATCGTATATTTATGTACGTTTTATTATAATTTGTATACTTTTTAACATTTTATAAATGTATACACACACATACATATATATTACTTTGCAAATTTTAACCTACACGTCAACTAATTTAAATTGTATTAGTTTTAATTTTTGTTTTATTAGTTTATGTGGTTTTTGTAAATAAAGTATCATATAGTAATAAAAACTGTATTAAATTAAATATATAAACACACACACATATATATATATATACACTTAACTAATTAAATTATTATTACTACTATTTTATATTAATTTTGTAAATTTTAATCAAAATATGTACTAATTTAATAATTAATACTTTTACTCTATTTAAGAATGTATTAATATGTGTGATACTTTGAGACTTAAAAATATTATAATATCAAAAATATATTATGTTAAATATCTTTATGATAAATATAAAATATAGTAGTAGTATATAGTTTAATTCTTTTTCACACGAATTAGACAATTTTTATTTAATTATTGTTCTTTTTCAAAATTTTGATAGCTAAAAGCTAACCAATATACTATATTGAAAAAATTTAAAAATTTAAAAATTTATATAAAAAGATAACATGTCCACTATGGCAGTAGTATAGGTTAGTATTTCAAACTATGTAGTAATCACAAGTTTAAGTTATAAGAATAATAATTTTGATACCGCATTCATTTGTTGTATTCTAGCATAATATCAACTAAAGTTTATTAGCATATTAGTCAGTAGCAATTTCGAAATTGAATTATATACGTATCACACTTTAAATTATAAAGAATTATAATGTTGCTATCACTTAAAAATATTAGCTATCATTTTTTATAATGTAGCACAATATTAGTCATAATCTCATTAGCATCATTAGTCGGTAACAATTTCATACTTAAAGATAGTAACATTTTTATGCTGTGCTAAAATATTCGCTACCGACGCCCAAACAGTAGCAGAATGGCAACCGTGATCAGTGTTAGTAGCAATTTTATTAACTTAGCTTATCTATTTGGTAGTAGCAACTTTTAGAGGCAACTTAGCTACTAGTTATAATATTTTTCGCTACCGCTGCTTTAATAGTGGCACAATAGCTACCATGATTGAATTAGCCACATCTTGCAGTAGCTATTCCGTAATTTAGCTACCAACATTGGTAGCTAAATTGTTCTTACAAAAAGAACCAAGATGAAATCAAAATAGCTACTACTAATGGTAGCTGTCTTGTCAGGTGATAGCGATTTGGCTACCGTTTAAAAAATCTAGCTACCATTGTCATTGTTTGTAGCAAAATAGACACCACTATGTTAGTACCATTAAAAATCAGTAGCAATTTTTGAAAGTAGCTACCAATATATGTGTGGTAGCAAATCATTGGTAGCTAAATCTGTTTTTTCTTGTAGTGGCAAGAAGAAATGGGAAGAGGAGGCGATTAGAGTACCAAACGAATGATTGATCTAGGGAGGAAGGAACCATTGGCCTGGGTAAGGTGATTCTGGGTCCAACTCAGAATCGTCATGGAAGATGAGTCCAAGGATACTAGCTGCATGGGTGTGGAAACAACCTGTGTAGCTAGTCTTTTCTTCAAAATGCGTCTTATTGGTTGTTTTACTAGAGTTCTTCGGTTAGGGTTGTGGTTGGTATCTAGGCTTGTAGTTGTTTTTTGGTATTTTGCACATGATCTTGGTCGGTTTGCCACTTGCTCTTTTGGCGGGTAGCTTTAAGAGTTGTAGAGTTCTTTTGGAGACTGAAAACACATATTTCTTTTATGGGGTTTCATGCGTATGGTAGATAGAAGTGGTTTCATTTGGGAGGATGACAAACCTATGATTATCTTTGATAACACTCGCTTTAATCACACAATTAAAATGAATCTTAGGTATGTAATGTTTACCTACTAATTAATAATTTACGCCATTATTTATTTTTGGAAAAAAAAGCTTACATAACCATAGGATTTACTGGTCCACTTTTGCATAAGCTAGCTAGCCCTCTTCTAATCTAAGGACGCGTTCGTTCGCAAGATTAATGTGGAAAATCAAACATTAATGTCCTTAATCTTTAATGTTAGATTGGACAGATGAACGATTTGTGAAATTTTTCTCACGCGAATTGTCTATCAGTGACCTTTATCATTGAGGTCGGATTTGCTGCGTTTAGAAATTAATCTTCCACTTGTCTTTCTCCTATCTTGAGTTATTACCCTTCTGCCCTCAATTTCAATCACTTATCATACCATCTTCATCGATGGATCACTGGTACGCTAACGACGAAGCAGACTGCATTATCAAAACCCACTTCCAACAACGCAATACTCGACTACGGGAAAAAATTCCCTCATCAACCACCGTCGTGTCCACGCTGTCGACATTCCAGAGTGTTCAATTTCCCATCACACCACTAACCGACACATCATTCATGACAGTATTCCTCCATGGCAGAATACCACCATTAGCACTTGATAATTTCCCCCCATCCTCTTCCACGTTTTTAAATTTCACTTGAAATTCATCCCGTATCACTCGTTTCCCTGTCCAGCCGAGGAGAAATTGTTCATCACTGGTAAGAGGTAGAGAGTAGAGATTGGTGTGTTGGTTATGGAGGCAAACGGTTTGAGGAAGGAGAGGTACAGGATAGTTCGATGACCTAGAATCAAGGGTATTTATGGTATTTGTCAACTTCATGCTACTCAAATCTTAAGCCATCAAACGAACGGCCCATAACCCCATACTACATTAAGTTGGCTTTTTCAGTTGACATTAAGGCCACATTAATCAGGCCCAAATTCTAGCCGCAGGTATCGGAGCCTAAAAGTGATAAAAACAAAACTATTATAGATTTTGACTTTGAGTCTTCGATCGAGAAGCACTCATGATAATAAAAAGACGTTGAAACGAAACAGCTAGCTGTGAGAGATCGATCCTAGCTTATTTTCAACCAAAACGACGGCCGGGTCATCTGGCTGACCAAGCTAGGGCGTGAATTGAGTTCCTCTGATCTGATTCGATTGCGCTGCAGCTTCAACACTTCAACATCTCTACGAGTAAAAACTGTAAGTAGATGAGTCTGCGACGATGCTTCTTAGCCCTCCAATGGTAGACGCAAACATGATGAACACTCCAATAACTATACACGCCTGCATGCATTCATAAACAATAAGTATTTAATAAATAAAAAAACTCATTCCTCTCTAAAATTAAAGAAATTATGATGATCAAGGCCAGGTAATTCTAATTCAAACTTACCCAATTGATAAACCACGAAACGCTAAACCTTTTCGGCTTCTTCACAATAAGCCATATAACACAAGGCAAAAAATAAGAAGTGGGAGCAAACCCAAACCCACCAAAGAAACCTAATAAATCCCCAAAGAAAGGAAAAGTCACACCCACAAAGAGCGTAAACGCCACATAAATCGATCGTACAACAACCCTAACACCAGCACCACCTTTAAATTTCAAACTCTTCGTCACTATTCTATCAAGTAAATCAAAAACTGGCATCGCATAAACTTGATAACTACCAATAACATGAACAACAACCATCAAATTAGCCGCAGCAATTATCCACCTCGGTTTCTGTAAAGCAACTAAGACATTATCCGCCACTTCTTGACCAAAAGCCCAGTACCCTATAAACGCAACAGGAAAATAACATAACCCATTGACAATATAAGCACCCATAGCGCCTTTCCACATCGACTTTCGTGAAGGTTTCTCAGGTGTTGATGGAATCGTCGCTTGTATCTCAAGTGCCACCGCATGTCCAGCATATGCAAATGAGATCTCACCCAAAGCGTTAAACACACGAAAGATGTAATCGAATGATGAGTCAACACTATCTGATCTCTTCACGGCGTAACTTACGTTTTCCACTTGCCCTTTTGATAAACAAGCCATCCAAGCTATGGATGAGTAGCTTAATGACATGATGGCTGCTGCTAAGGAGATTATGGAGACGGAATGGAAATTTGGGAGTTGTGATAGAATGAATTGTGATGAACCGAAAATTAGTATCCAATATGATTGTTTAAGTGGTGTGCAGTTTGTACAAACTATTTCCATGAATTTTTGTAAACATTTTCCGCCTGTTACCATGTAGACTATGTCACATCCGATTTGAACGATTAGTTGTTGTGGAAGGACAATCCATGGTCCGAGTTTGGGTCCGAATGCGTGTTTTCCGAGGTCTATGTATCGGTCGAATCTTTGACCCGGGATTGTTTCGTGGAGTTGGATTAGTTGCCACATCGTGTATAATGTTATGAGCCATGAAAGGATCATTACGATAATGCCGCCGTACCTGTGGTGATTAATTTGTTTTTAGTTGTTTGAAGAACTGGAAAGGAAAGAATTCATATGTGTGTGGAAATGGAAGAGTACTTTTACGTACCATCCGAGGTATGCCATGGCGTAAGGTAAGCTGAGAACACCAGCACCAACCATGGCGGTCACAGTATGGAAAGTTGAGTACCACCATTTGGCTGTACGAGGGGTCTCTTTCTGCCACTGATCTTGATCTTCTTTAACGAAATATTCCTGCTATTTATATCAGATAGAAGGTAGCTGCTCAACATATTGATTTGATGATAAAGTGAAGTGATTCGATCATTACACTATACAGTAGTAAGTAGTACATGACTTGCCTTTGGAGGATTAGGAGGAGCTGCTGAAACCATCTTAATTACGTTGTTGCAATAAGTGATGTTATGTTTGAAGGTGGTAGTTGTAGGAGTACAATACTTATAGTGGGTGGGTTTAATTGCTGACCCAATCTAAAGGAATAAAAAGGTGAACTCAAATTGAACCCACCTTCTAATTAAGTAGAGGCATCTGTCCGACATAATTTGAAAAAGTAGGAAAGTGGGTTTGACATATGAAAAGAACGGGTAAAAAAGGAATCACTTGGGATAGATGATGCGACGAGAAGGGTGCGTTCTCGGGTTCAAGGACCTGGAAAAGTTTAATCTGTCTCTTCTAATCAACTAAAGGTGGAGGGAGGCTACTAATGAACACTTGTCCAACCAAAGTACTTTTTGAATTGTGAGTTTCTTCATGCACCTAAACTTGGAAAGAGTGGTGCTTCATTTTTAGCCTTCATCAAATTAATCTTTCAACATATATGTTTTTTGAATTCTCCCTCATCTCTCCTCTCTCCTCACCCCACTTCCCCATCCGAAAACCCCTAAACACTAGACATCTTTGAATTCACCACCGCCACCGCTACATTCGTCCGTGATGCCACCCACCTGTTACCCCCATCACGACAGACCACAGAAAATCTAGTCTAGACGCAATCTTAGTCTATGAGGAGAGATAGGAGGTTTCAACGAGACAAGGGATATGTACACTGGAGTCAACGGGACAATAGTAGCCAAGGAAGAAAGATGTGATGGATAGAGAAATCGAAGAAGCATATGGATAGCCAGAGCAATGGGTTTCAATTCAAATCTCATGACGGACCGATGAGCTATAGACATAGTAATGGGACAAAAACAAGGGGTCAAGGAAGCAACAGAGGAAGGAATTGGAGAGGCGAGAACCTAGTCACCATCTTCATCGATAATATACACAAAGGAGTCTCTAAATTCCAACTGGGGTGGATAGTCAAAGGGTTTGCAAACTGGAAAAGAATATACATCAGTAGAAAATAAAGAAGAACTAATCGACATGCATGTGCTTTTGTCGATGTGCAAGGGGTAGAAGATGCCAGGAGAGTGATTCATGGTATAAAAGGATAGAATGTCAATGGAAGTAGACTATGGGCGCGTATGGAATATCAGGGACATAGAGAAAGGAGAAAAACGCTAGGGGCGGAAACAAGGAGTAATATGAGTCCTAAACAGTCAAGAAAGTGGACCCAGGAAAACTATGGCCATGCCACATCAAGACTGTCGCTGAATATACACCCAGATGCATCTATGAAATATTTGATCTCCATTTCCAATGACAACAGACTTATTTCCAGTATAAGATATAGGAGTGGATATCTTACCTGAGTTGGTTACCATGTGATTTGTTGCTCCTGAATCAACATAATAGTCATCAACACTCTGATTGTAAACCATATAATTGTAGGCTTGAGGTGCAAACTTGAGAGATTGGTTTCTTGAAATCAGAGGTTCCTTGATAGAAATGATCCCATCGATAGAAGCAAATAGCAGCTGTGTGATTTCTTCGTCCACAAATTTGACAGGGATTGACTTGATTTTGATTCTGAGAGAATTGACCAATTTCAGAACTAGAAATAGGGTTCGATTGAACTCGATTTGGATTTGAGTTCTGGTTTTGGTAATTAGGGTAGTAATTCTGACTTCTTCCTCTCCCTCCTTGGTTTCGACCTCTTCCACGACCAAATCCTCGGCCTTGACCTCCAGATTGGTCGATCTTGGATACGTTGAATGCCATAATTAACAACCTCCTCAATAGCTTTCGCATTGCTATCTTTTCCGTCTTTTTCACTGCAACCTTCACGAAGATCAAAATCTTCAATAGCACTAATAAATTGTTCTAGCATGAGGTAAGGCGCTTTGCTGAGCATGATTGAGCGTATCATACTGTACCGCTTGCCACATCCTTGAGCTAGCATAAGCACCTTATCATCATCAGCCAATGGTTTCCCGATGGCTGCAAGATTTTCGTAGATAAGCTTGAATTCTTTAATGTACTCCTTTACAGGTTGATTATCACCTAGCTTCAAGTTTTGAATTCGCTGTTTGAGTTGAAACTCTCGATCTTTTGTGGACTGAAGAAATTCTTCTTGCAGCTCGTTCCATATATCCTTTGCCGTCTTGCATCCGACAGCAATACTAACGCAATCTTCTGCAAGAGTTGCAATTAGCCAAGTTCGAATAAGAGTGTCCGTCTCAGTCCATTTTGTAAGATCTGAAGCAGAACCTTGACTCGTCTCTGAGTCAGAATCTTGACTTGTTTATGAAGGTGCTGAATCCCTAATGAGATCAACAACCTTGACTGATTCGAGCAGATTAAACATCTGAGTTCTCCAGCTTAGGTAATTCTTTTCACCTAGTTTGATTGTGGAAATGCTTACGAGTTGATATAGATTCGTCGAGGTCAGTAAGGGACTGAACGACGAGCTTGCTTTCTGTCCAGTAGCCATTGCTTGAAATCACGCAGGAAGGCGAAGATGACAGGTGCAGATCAAGAATGATGCTCTGATACCATGAAAGTGAAATTAGTTGAGCAAGAAACACAATAATAGAGATAGCAGGATAAACTTCTCATTAATTCTAAACAGAGGGATGCAGAGTGTTATATATAGTACAGTAGTAGGTAACTAGTGTCTAACTACTATAACAAACTAACCAGATATTCTTTACACTCTATCAATAACATTTAGAAAGATAAGTCGGCGAAGGAGGCAATGGAATTCGTGCAAAGCTGATGGGAAAATATGGCAGGTTTGCTGACTTTTTCTAGAAGGAAATTCCTAGTGGTTTTTAATTCAAACCATGAAGCGCAGAATGTAGTCTTGGAAGTGGAAAATAATGTCGATAATCATGAAGGATTGCAAACTCGAAGATGGACCATTGATGATCAAATAAAAAAACGTAGAACATGGGTAGTCATAAGAGGGGTCCCACTGCATGCGTGGAATAAGGTAAATGTGCGAAAAATTGCACAGACGGTAATGGTGGCCATCGGGTCCGGTTCTACCCGGAACCGGCCGGGAACCGGTGGGAATCGGAACCGGAACCGAACCGCCTCAGCCGGTTCCGAATACGAATACATGTTTTGAGATTCGGGCCCGAACCGGAAACGCCTGGAACCGCCTAGAACGGTCGTCGGATTCGGAACCGGAACCCCCCGGAATCGGTTGAAGTTGAAGTACGTTGGTTTTTAAAATGTAACCTCTAGTAGCTGTACTCTTTTTCCTTATTAGGGTTTTCCCAATGGATTTTTACCTAATAAGGTTTTAATGAGACAGTGAATCATATAATAAAATTCTCTTTGTTCCTTATTTTTGTAAATTCAATAAAAAATTCCTAAGTCTTTGTTTCTTACACATTTAAGATTATAAACTTGAAGAATAACCTATCTAGGAGTAAAGTGGATGAAAAGAGCAACGTGTGCACTCAAACAGATCTCAAATCGGAGCTAAAACGAAGCAACTGGAGCCAATCGAATCTTTCCAGAACCGGTCGGAACCGATCAGAACCGAAACCGGAACCGGCCGGAACTGGCCGGAACCGGTTTTTTGACCGAATCCGAAGCTAATCCAGATTTCAGAACCGGAACCGGTGGAACCGAAACCGGAACCGGTGGAACCGGACCCGTGGCCACCATTAACAGACGGTAGGAGAAGTCATCAAAATTGAGGAAGACGAGAGTTGCTTGGTGGAAAATGCTGAAATTCGAATTCAAATTGAAACTACCACTCTGCAGATGATAAATTCAAAAATTATGGTAAAAGTGGAAGAGGTTAATTACCCTGTAAGCATTGTGGAAGTTTTCAAACAAAAAGGCTCAGTCAAATGCATTGATGATACAGACATCATTGTCCAATTAGCTGACTTAGCTTGTAATAAAGTCAGTAGTCAAAAGGAGAATAAAAAAGAAATGCTCCCCGCAGTTGAGGCAAGTGAGGAGCATGTAAATGAGTTTAATATATATGGGAAAGCAGCAGATTTGAACAGGGAGGAGAGTACAACTAAAAAGATGGTCAAAAGACAAAAGGAAAATAAAGAGGACACATGTCCCATTGCTGAGTCAAGTGCAGATTATGAGAATGAGTTATTCTCGCGTGGAAAAGTAGTAAATACAGGGAGGGGGGAAGTGCAGCGCAAAACTCGGGAGTAGGAGTAAAAGAAGGAGAGGGATTCACATATAATAAAGAAAAGAATATTTTAGGAGGGGATAGTCCTGCGAAGTCAACAAACAATAAAGGTGAGAATTGCACTGTGGATAAATGTCTGTAGAATTGTGTTGAAACAGAAGAGACAAACGTCTCAATTTCTAAGGTAGGAAGAGTGGTGTCAGCTGAAGGGATAAGGGAAGACGAGGGAGTTGAAGAAAACTTGGTTGTTCTAGAGACAGGTGAAGACGCCCAGACGTTAGACGAGAGGAGGAAAAAAGTTAGTATTTCCCAAGGAGAATCTGGGAAAGATAAGAGAATTTGCTACTCAACTCCAAACCACCCGGTACACTCTACAATCGATAGGTTAGCAGAGGAGAAAAAAGGCATTAGCCTATTTGTCGAACTTTTTCACAATAATCCTCCGTCGAACGTGCCACGAGTAAAAAATCAGGCAAGGAACAATCTAGGGAAAATTATGGACTTAGGGGCTGAAGCGGATGAGTGTATGGATTTATTATTCAAATTAGGATGCCATGTTCCAGATCCAGATGAAACCAAGGTAAATCTTATTAACCAAATACGGTCCTTTACCAGGGATTGGGGTAGTACAAATGGTGATATTAGGGTTCCATAACATAAGGGGGTTGGGATCAAAGGAAAAACGAAGGAAAATAAGGAAGGAAGTGAGGAAATGAAGGATTTCTTTGTTAGTTTTGGTGGAAACACAAATAAGGGGTACAACGGCACAAAAGGTCTCGAGTTGTTGGGAGGAAAACTCTCCCCTGTGGAACTTTCATAGGAGTATCTTCTTTAAAGGATTATTTGTAGAAGTATTGTGAGTGAATGATGTAAGAAGGATGTTAGGGCTTTTAATAGCATATTACTAGCGAGCTGCTGACTGTTGGCTTTGATTAGAAGCTGGTAGTTATCCTATAGGGTTGTAATAAGATGCGGGATACTCTTTTTCCTCTTTAGACTTTTTCCCTCTAGGTTTTGCCTAAGGGGGTTTTAATGAGACCCACTTCATACCCATCCTCCTGGTATACTAGGAATTTTTTAATAAAAAGGCTTTAAGTCAAAATAATCAAAATAATCTTTCACATGTGGTCTGATCAAGTGGAAAATTGCACGATAAGTGTTTGTTTCATGATGAGGATCCTTCCATATCAGTAAATTTATTACGGTAAAAAAAGATTACTCTGTATACATATATCATTCATAACTATCTTCTGCTATGTCAAATAGTTTTCATTTTTACCCTATACTTTTCCTACCACTCATAACTACTCTTCTATACCCCACACAAAATAGGGGTAAAGTTACAGAACCAATAAAGTGATAATTTAAAAGGAAGCTTTTCCTTATTTATCTTGATGTAGGTCATATCTCCATCGTTTTTCTGATTAATTTACTTGGGCCTTGTGGAAGAATCAACCCCTTTATGAGATTGATGGCCTAAGTAGGTGGGGCATATGTGGTGAAAGACCCTGTAAGCCGCCCATTTTGCAGGAAAGGTTTGGTTTTACATAAAGGAGGAAAAAATGGAACACAGAATAAAGTTGCATGAGAAACCCATCATGGGGGAGCATAGCACGGAGTCAGTTCCTATTTATACTAAAATCATCACTTTAGAAGCGAGGAGCGAAACAAGATGAAACTACTTGTCTGGCACACTTCTGTTCAGTAAGTAGAAAGAGCTGGAATATTTTCAAACTTTTCTTTAGAAAAGGAGCAAACCGAATCTGATTTAATTTTGGAGGAATTCAAAGATGCCTTACTTTTTACTGCAGTGACATATAAAAGTTTACCTTAAAATAAGATGGGAACACAAGATTCACTACATATAAGATTTATATCATGTTTTATTTTTCAGCTGCCACTACAAGAAAAATGTTCTATACTGAGACGTTTTTTGTGATACACATATATGTGTTAGTAAAAAATCTGACTTTCTTTTTTTATAATTGTGTCAGATTCGGAGGCAGCATTAGTCTCTCCCTGATCAGTAGTAGCAAAGGAAATGAAAAATATTGCCCCTTTGATTTTGATTAAAAGGATCGTTATTGCTCTATATTTCACATTAAGCAATCAGTGAGCCGATGGTTTAGTTGTGCTCTTTGATGCCATAAAATCTTATAAGCTGATCTTTATCTTTTAAAAATTACAAAAATACGATCATCTCACTCTAGTCAACATCTTAGACTTGTCTATTAGGATGATTACTTTGCACTACTTTGTCAAAAATTAATATCATATTTTACAAGTTTAAATATAGTGTTTATATACTCATATATACCACCAATATGTTGACATCTTGCTAAAATTCACATATAACTGTATTACCATATATCTATCCAACTTAAGTGCTGATGATTGCTCTATCCAACTGGTGGACTAACCAATGTGGTTCCACTGAAGATGCTAAGGCCCTGCTCCTTGCCCACGCTCAAGACCCTCGGGTGAGTTCGTTCTATCAGGATGTCTCTCATCCCTCTAGGCCCTTTATTTGGCACAACATCTGTTGGAAACCCTAGTCCTCCCCCAAAGCAAAATTCATTCTTTGGATTAGCCTTAAAAATCGGTTAAAAACCTGTGATAGGCTCCAATCCTGGGGCATATGTCTTGCTAACCGATGCTGGCTCTGTGAGAGTGCTCCAGAGACTAGCCACCATCTCTTTTTTCATTGCAGGTTCTCTAACAGGGTATGGTGGGCTATTTGTGATTGGCTGAAGATCCCTACCAACAGGATGAGCCTCTGTAGCTGTGCTCATTGGATAACCAGATACTACAAAAGGAGGCGCCCAACCGATCTGGTGAAGCAAGCTGCTATAGCCAACGTTGTATACCACTTATGGATCGAACGGTGCAAGAGAGCGATGGCCGACAAAGCCAGAGATCATGCAACAGTTGTCTCTGACATCAAAGCCGCCATTAAAGCGATCTTCTGGACTAAAATGAGTCAATCCAGTAGAGACCACCAAGGGTTGGATAAAATTCTGTGCTCATAGCGCCTATTCATCCTGGATCCCTCCCCTTTTGTTTGGCTCCTTGCCACTTTTGTAAATGTTAGGGAATTCTGTATAGGATCAGCTAGGCTTTTTTGTACTTTTGATATTCGATATATAGGCCCCTATATATCACTTTTGTAAAAAAATCCTTACCTATATATATCATTACCTTTATTAAAAAAAAACATTCGAACACTTATCAAACTAGATATTTCTTGTCCAATTTCAGATGACACTTTGAAATAAATGACTAACTGTCAAATCTAATAGTAGTAAGTAACAGAATTATATATTGGTTATAGGATTTGTTGAGATCATAGTTAATGTTAATCAGTTATTCCTAGAAGATTGCCTACACACATCAACCACAGGCTTTGAATACTCATATTTAATCATGGCCTTCGGCTACCAATTCAACATGCAATGATGCACAGGGTAGCGTGATAGTTTCCTCTGATTTACATGCAGTTACTATTTAAAAACTTGATAAGCATCAAAAATCAGAAAACAACACAACAAAATTCACCTTTTTCCCCTTCTTACACACAATGACATGTGAGTAGGTTAATTAAGGGGCGATAATGTTTTTTGTAAGAAACTACATTTGTCAAACATGGTCTTATATTTCACAAAAGTGTATTTGACTCAAATGTGGTTTAAACCATTTAACTAGTTAAAAACACATTTGATATATATGGTTCACTTGTAACAGTCAGGACCACTTTTGACCCAAAAAATATGTTTCTTTGTGTACTTTCAAGAAAATTTGTCCTTGCTTTTCAAAATGTAAAAACAGTCTCCTCATTTTTCGGTATATAGTACTCCAAAAACGAGGAGAGTTTCATTCATTTTTTATGTATCTTAATCTTAATAACATTCCATTCATTTTAATGATGCCCTTTTAT
Organism: Limonium bicolor; assembly: GCA_023374045.1. Lineage (NCBI taxonomy): Eukaryota > Viridiplantae > Streptophyta > Magnoliopsida > Caryophyllales > Plumbaginaceae > Limonium > Limonium bicolor. Next base: position 215,037,581 of record CM041776.1, on the reverse strand, counting down.
TTTGTAGAGGCGGCCAAGACTCTATATCCCTCATGTTCAGTAAGGTCAACCTCTTCTTTGAGGCCTCGGGGCTCAAATCAACCCTTTTAAATTCGACCTTTTCCTTGGGGGAGGGGGTAAGCCCCCCTCAAGTTGATATTATACTTTGATCCACTAGATTTAACCTTGAATCCTTTCTCTTTCGCTATCTTGGCATACCAGTTACTGCTAGGAAGCCCAAAACTGCTGACCTTAACCCCCTTATTGGCAACCCCACAAGACATATCCTCTTGGAGCAGTAAAACCCTTTCTTTTTCGGGTCGTCTATCTATCATCCAAAGTACTCTCTTTGGTATTATTGGTGTTATACCCAAAATTTCGATCCCCGGAAGAGAGTCTTTAAGGCACAAGCACTACAAAGGGTTGTTTGTCAAAAGATATAGAATCTTGATTCGATCGACATGTTTTGAGGCATAGGTGTCAGCTTGGTCATCACAAGGGATGTTTTTCTAATCCCTCTCATAAGCTTTCTCTCTCCTTCGAAAATGACTCAAATCAATTTGGAATGCCTTGAAATATTGACACATGATCAGGGATGACATTTAGAGCACAATGGCTTTAGCATTTTGAATTTTTGAATTTCCATTAGTTTTCTAGTAATTTATGTACGAATCTGATAAGAAATTGAATTTAAAACTATTCTGATATCCGAAAATTCTAATTTCTCTTTAGAAAAAATATCTTCCTATACATGTGGTTAAAATTTCATGGCCAGATTCCCTTGGGAAGCCACCTAACCAAAACCACGGTAAACTTCGGTTTTTACCAAGTTACTTTATCTTTAGTGATACCTATATAAGGGACCTTATCTCTTGATAAGAGAGAAACCTCAAGAACCCTAAGCAGTCAGAGAACATAACCGTTATAACACCCTCACATTTTTACACATCCGAGCACCGAAATTCACATCATAAACCTCTCAAAATCATCACATAAGCACACTTTTCAACTCCCAACACTTCACTAATCATCAAACCTCAATCAAAACACCATCGAAACGGGAAGAACACCAAGAAGTCAGAAGCTCGGGTCAAACTCAATCCGGAACCGGCATCAACAAGGCCTTCAAAGAATCCCGACGTGAAAGAACACCTTGATTTCGAAGGTAAAACAGGTTAGAATCTCGATTTTCTAACTCCACTTAACTTTACTAACCCACTGTTTAAATTTGGGATCGAACCGAGTTTTACGGCTCACGAGTTGATGTTTGTTTCTGTTTCTGCCTAATAACTTGTTTGCTAAGTTTAGTCACTAATTCAAATTCAAACTGAAATCTTTTGATCACTAACATATTGGAAATCTTTCAGGCTGCACCCTATAAATTCTGAGCCGAAAACACCGCCGGGAAACGCACAGCCTCGGACGGCGGCGCAATTAATTTTTCAAATGTTTTTAGGTTTTCCAATTCATGTCTGGGCCTACGGACGCCATGTTCGTGGCTCCGGACTTTTCAAATTTTATTTTCTCATTATCTCGAATTTTTTGAATAACTAGGTTAACTAGGGTCCTTAGGTTCGGACATTAGGTCCAGGGCCACAAACAGAACTAAATTTCAACCTAATTCGACTTCTGAAATCCTAGTTTAGGTAATTTCAATTTTCACTTTATTTTTTTGTCAAAAAATGCTAAAAAAACAAAAAAAAAATCATAAGCATGCGCACTTAAGTTAAAATGACCTCGTAATAAGCCGTAAATAATCTAAGTAGAGGAAAAATGACCTAGATGGTAATGAAAGTAATTTGAACCCTAAAATAGTTAAATACCAGATATTATAGAAAACGTGGCTCAATAGGTGAAACTCATCCAGCAGAGAATGAAAGCTTCACAGGATCAGAAAAAATCTTACGCTGATTTAAAGAGGAAATTTGTGGAGTTTACAGTCGATGACACAATGTTCTTAAAAGTATCTCCAACCCAAGGAGTCATGAGATTGGTAAGAAAGGAAATCTTAGTCCTAAATAGGAACCTTGGCATATCATCTAGTATTGCCAATGGAGTTGGACAAAGTACACAACGTCTTTCATGTTTCTCAGTTGAAGAAGTACATACATGATCCAACACACGTCATCTAACTTGAGAAAGTTCAAATGGATCCAGCTCTATCATATGAGGAAGTTCAATTGAAATATTGGACACAAAGGTTAGAGAGACACGATCTAAGGCAACAAAATGGTAAAAGTATTATGCATTAACCAAAAGGTTGAGAAAGAAACCTGGGAAATAGAGGAATCCATGATGAGGAAGTACCCTAAACTTTTCAATGAGAGATAGTTGTCTGGACTTCTTAGCATGGTAAAGTTACGGGGTCATAGCAATCTTTTTAGAAGGGTAGAATGTGATTTGTTTGTTTTATATAGTGAATCATGTATAAATTTTTTGTGTATATGTTATCTGAGGTATTTGAGTAACTTTATATCATGAATGTTATTTGAATGTTGAAAAAATGTTTATGCTATAGCACAGTCTCCCGGGACTTGTGAAATGTGTGGATGACCTGATCTTTAGGGTCGAAGCTCTTTCTTAAGGGGGAGTGAATGAAATACCCCTAGTTTATAAGCTATGATTAAGGGTAGTTTAATGAACGCTAATCTCAACTAAGAAGATAGTAATTGTCCTTGATATCTTAAGTAAGAAGCTTACAACTCAATATAGACTAGTAAAGGCCTTTAAAGCCTTAAGACCTAGTTTTTAACTAAAGAGTATGTTGAGTGCTAAAATGATCCCCAACATTATCCTTTTCTTATCCTAGTTTCTTTTCATGAAAATACCTTCTTAATAGCTGAGTTAGATACCATTTGGAGGCTAGTAAACTAGCCTAACCTGAAATTGATTAGTGCTCCTGATGCGTCCCCGACCGATCGTGGACGTATCGTCATCCTATGTGAACTATTTGATATATAAGGAAAAGCACTAGATAAACTCAAAATGGCAACTCCATTTCGATTGAGAATTTACACACAGAAATTCACTCAATCTCCCTCGCCCTACCCATGGACTCTGGGACAGTTTAGGACTTTATCCCCAAGTCCTCTACCCTCTCCTCACAGTCGGCCTATAGTTCCCCAACCATTCCCTGACTGGTCAGTCTATCAAATACTCAAAGTATTAACTCTCTGATCCAGTCCTATCCAGCTCAACAACTCGCTAGTACATACACACACTTAGTCTGACTCATACTTGATCTAGTTATCTCTCTTTTCATATTCGACCAAGTGATTTTACATAGGACATAATGCACGTATTTATACATGTTAGTTAAGATATAACTAACAGCCTATGATCTCTTAGACTCTAGGAGTCGATTACTTCTTCATCTTCTAGCATAATAGCCATGCTCGAATGTAGGCTGATCTTCTTCTTGATATGGAGTCATCAAGACACATGTTGCCTTGTGACTGGATACGTTGGTGGCAAATACTCAAGTGGTCGGTCACCACTAGCACTCTCCACTTGCTTGATCTTGTCTGGTTCATTAATGTTCATAAATGCTCTCTTTAGACTCCATTATGGCTATGTAATAAATGCTTATTAATAGCCCTTGACTTATCTTGTTATCTTGCACATTAATGAGCTATGCTTTTCGTGAGCTGGTTGCTTGTGTGGATGTGAAAGTGTATGATCGGACGGCTGACTCAAACCAAATCAAGGTGTTAGTCTGTGAGATGGTTTGACTCAATCGAACTTCGTTTGTGAAAACTCTTGAGACGTGGAAACACTTAGTCGAACTAAGTGCGCGGAAGCAGTTGCTTAAGGTAGTGAAGTAAGACAGACTTAGAGGAACTAAATGGATTAATACTTGAAAGGTAGACGGACTATGTGGAACTCAGCGAGATACACAATATAAGTTATTTTATTTTTTGGTCAAAACAAAACAACTTATAATGCCCACTCAGTAGATGAGATCTACTTCGTGGTTTTCACTCACTCACCCAATACAATCTCTGATCAGCTCAATGATAAGTGTAGTGAAAACTAGGTCCTACCTAGAATGACTCTGTTGATATGCACAAACGAATCTAGTACTTCTCTCTCTTTTTCTTTCTCTCTCTCTCTCTCTAAAACGGGCAAAGCTTTCTCTAAACAAATGCTCTGAATAATTCTCTCTGGAAAGCTGCCATGAGAAACGAAATGACAAGTCTCTTATATAGTTGTTTGGATATGAACGTTGGAGAGAGCCTGTTTCCGAAATTTCAGGGACCAACAACTCTTTCCTTGAATTTCGGAAGCTAGAGCCAAGTTTTATGATTAGTGCCATGTTGAGAGAATTTTGGTCCAAGTATGAACGTTGATGACCATTGTAAGTCAATGTAGTTCATGTACTTGCTCCTTAATTTTCACAACTGACCGACAGACTCTCTTGAATGATCAGAAAGTCAAGGCTTTGGATTTTGCTCACATTTTGCATGAATGTCGGCCCAAGGATGATAGTTGATGACTGTTATGGTTTAGTGGACGTTGCTCCTTGAATTTCATAACTAATTGATGAATTCACATGGATGGACTCTCTCGCTCTTTCGGTAAGGACAGAGAGACTCATTCGATCTTTCAAAGTTGACTGACTTTGTCTTGTTTTGAGAAGTGTGATTAACTCGTTTGATCTGGTTGACTATCTCAGTCACACCTTCATACTCCAACAATTTCCCCCTTGTTGTTGATGATAGTAAAACTCTTTTTATAAATCCCGAATGAGTCAATCTGTAAAACAAGACAAGAGCAAAAAGAATTTTGGGGAATCGACCCTGTCCAAGTTCCCCCTTAATCACAACATAGATTGAGTAACTCTGTTAGAGTTCCCCCTGAATCGATGAGCACAATTTGGTAAACCACAACCTACTAAGAGAGATTGGAAAAGGGGAATATATGACTAAGTTAAGAAAACTGCAATCAACATGATCTAGTACCAACAGAGTAAAAATGAAACAGAATATTCAAACTTCACCTAAGACCTAGTCGCACAGAGACAAAGTCAGTCCAGAACATAACTAGAGTGACCCATTCGTAGAGAGACAGGATTCACTACTTCCCCCTTTTTGCTGTCATCAGTAAGAGAAGTTTACAACAGAGTTTAAGTCAATCCATACATTAAAAAACAAATAGATTGTATCCATAACGTAAACATACTCATGGATGACAAGGGGCATGAAGTATTGTCATATTCCACAATACCTTTCAATGCCATATACTCATAACTTGTAATGATCCATGTTGCATTGCATTGCAGTTTTAAAGACGTTATAGCTCTATTTTTGCAATTCATAAATATTTAACAAGTTAAGCACACAGGGACTGTCTCCATCCCCCAGACTTTTCTCTTCACCCATGTAACAGCTTTGGGCCAACTTTCCCAGGTTTCGCACCCTCAGGAAGTTAGGTGATGAAGCACCCTTAAAGGCTTAATAACCGAGTGGACGAGGTCCATTTTGGTTCAGGAGAAATAAGTTAGCGGAGTACCTTGCCTTTGTCCTCTCTCCCCTTTTTTTAAATGAAAATCACAAAGGGACACAAAGAATAGACACAGTCTATCAATATGAGAACACGGATTGACTCAAACAGTATGTAAGCAACACATACTAATTATACAGCCAAAGGAAGAAAGAGACTACCGTCTTACGTTGATTGAGTCATTCCGGTTGCTGAACGGAGTTCCTAAAATCTGGTGGTAGGAAGAGGCTTGGTAAAGATATCTGCTAACTGATCCTCTATTAGAACAAAGTCAATTTGAATTAGCTTTTTCTCAACACAGTCCTTCAAGAAATGGAAACGTATTTCAATGTGTCTGGTTCTCGAATGTTGAACTAGGTTTCCAGAGATTTTAAATACGCAATTGTTATCATAGAAAATACCAATTTGATCTCAGCAAATTTTTTCTTTGTAAAGGTGTTAGCAGAAATATGTGTTACTATACTTCTACCTAGGCAGTGTACCTATTGTTTTGCGGAATAGTGAATTGAGTGGGGGTTGTCGATCTCAGGGACCTCGTTCAATTAATTGAAAATTTATATACTAACTGAGAAATTAAAGTAAGAAAACAGGAAATGTCACTTTTTCAGGTTTTACTTAATTTAATGAAAAGAATAACTCAACAAACAAATATAAAATAACGAAATAATAAAACGGTGAAAATAAACTAAATAAAGATTAAAACTCTAAAATCTAAGGAAGCACCCCGGATTGTTCTGCAAACCTTCACTTTATTAATCTATTTATAAACTCTTCCCTAATTCTGCAATAAACTTAGAAATCTTAATTAACCCGTTGACCGGTCCCTGTACAACGAATCCTAACTGGTAGAAATAACAAGCCGCAAACCATGCCCAAGTCAATTCTAACCAATCGCATTATAACCAATTCCTATTGGAGACAGATTAACCTATAGGCAAACCATGCTTCTAGTCGTTAATCTGGTTTAACTTCCTATGTCTTGTTAACTAATCTCAGCGCCGCATTTTGATTAGAAAACTACAAATATTACTTTGATAATTAGCTAGAGAATCAAAGCGCATGAAGAACAAGAATTAAACTATTGCAATAATGAATTCGAGAAAAGATTACATATAAAGATCCGGTTTGCTACCCCAATCCGGGGAGCTAGTCTAACTACTCAAACATGACTCTAAAAATAACAAAAGTAACAAAAAACAACATTAAACGAAATAAGATAAAGGGTAGAGAAAACTCCAGTTAGCAAGTTGACTCTGGCTCCCCGCTCCGACTCCATAGAGATAACATGTAACAATGACAGATTGTGGAAGTGGTGAGTTGATGGTCTAATATGGTGTGGTGGTGCGGTGGATGATGTGGTGGTCTGGTGGTGGTGATGTTGAACCGTGATGGTGAAGGTGATGCGTTGATACGAACTCAGGACGGGAGGCGCGGGCCTCTATGGAGGCGTGACTCCCCCGACTGAAACCTAATTCTCCCCTTATAGTAGTCGCAACAATCAGATAGATAAAATATTTTTTATCTTGTTTAATTACTTCAACCGACCTCGTTTCTCTTTCTTGTTAATTGCCTACAATAACCCACTATTATTTTGTTCTCCAGCGGATGTCCTTGTTCACGTCCACTTCATCTCGAATGTGCATAGGTATGTTACAGTATTTGGACGTCATGGCCCACGATGAATATGCTGAACTTGATAATAACATACTAAATTAGTATGTAATGCATGGAATCGTGAGTGCATCCCCCACCTTTTCATGTGCAGCGTGTATATATATAATATATGGTATATATATATTCATATACCATCGCACATTGTATTTTCCTGCATTTGACACATAAAATATATCAATTCTCATCTAAATGTAAATCTTAGTAAAAACATATGATAAATGAGAAATATAGCATGAATTGTTGTAAAAATAAGAAGACTTATAGCTCTAAAAGTATATATATTTCACACTTATCAAAAGGACCAAGAGACTAAGCATAGACCAAGGAATTATGGATTGCTAGATGTACTCTTTCGATGATGAAGGGAATATGTCCAGTCAGAATCACTAAAACTAGATAAAGTAATATAGGAGAACAAAGGTACCATAGATGAAGTTGACTGGATCCTTTTAAGTATCGAAAGATTTGCTTGACCGCCTTAAGATGGGACTGTTTAGGTGCTGCTTGAAAGCAAGCACATAGACAGACTTGGTTGTTAGAATTGATGACATTTAGACACTTCTTGTACAAATTTCCTTCTTTACGTCTCGTAGCTTCTAGAGATCCTGTACGTTCATCAAAAACTTTGCAATCAACAGATGAGAAAAGTACTAAATTCAATCTTTCACAAATTTGATAAAAATGCTTAATACACTATGTTGAAGTCCATTGACCAGATGGACTCCATCTACCTTAACTTGGAGGGGTTACCTATGGAGCCAACTCCCATGATTTCACCTTGGTTGTTGTTTCCAAAAGTAACCTTACCTCCTTTGTAGGATGAAAGCGAGCTGAATTAGTCGGGATCTCAGTCATGTGTCTAGAGCACCCACTATCCAAGTACAAATAGTCCATCTCCACGCTCGCTTCCACCTGCAAAAAAAATCACTTGGTAGTTTTGGGAACCCAAATATACTTGGGTCCCCTTTTTGAACCAGATTTTTTCAGCTTTTCTCGTGCCTCAAGGATAAGATTGAGTCGCTTGATATTAAATGACATATCCTTGTGAAGCTTTTCACAGGCACTATCTCGATGTCCAAGACATCCACAATAACCACAAATCTTGGTGGGGGGGGGGGGAAGGTTAACATACTTTTGTTGTCCTTTCCACCAAGAATCAAAATGGCCTTTTTGTTGTTGGTGCTTGGGTTTTTTGTTGGATTTGGAAATGTTTTTCGGAATATCGAATTTACCTTTATACCACTTAGGCTTGGATTGAGTGGATCCAACTCCATATCGTATATTGACTATCTCTTGCGAGAGTTTTTCAACTTTCTTTCGAAGATCATCACGATCTTGACTGACTTCCTTGATCTTAGAGTTGGCCCACTCAGGCAATTCGGAGGGAGTGACCTGTTTGATGAAATTGACCGGTTTGAGAGTGAGGACATGCTCTTTTTCTTTCAGCTTTTGAGTGAGTTGTTTGACAATGGAATTTAAGGAGATGACCCTAGATTCAGAACTGTTTAACTCATTTTGAAGGGCACAACATTTATCGGTGAAAACAGTGAGATCTTGCTAGAGAGAGTCAATCTGAGTGAGTGACTCTTCCTGTTTCTTTTGGTTGGATTCAGTAAGACTCTTGGTTTTGTCAAGCTCCTTTTTAAGGGAGTCAACACGACGCCGAGAGTCTCGAAGATCCAATCTAAGTGAGAAGGAAATAGTCTTATGTTCCTCAGCTTCATCTCTCAAAGCATACATAAGACTTTTTGAGACCTCAAGTTCCTCAGTTAACTCAGAGATTTTTCTGTTAAGATCAGCTTTAAGAGAGTTGGTCTCAGAGACAATTTTAGCAATTAAAGTCATAAAGCCCATAGGAGATATAAGGTAAAGATCTATTTCAAGATGAGAACGAGTTACCTCATTGTCGGGGATCATGGACTCAGTTGTATCATGTTCCATGAGACATACTAGACCGCTTGACTCTGTGTCTTGATCGTCGGAGTCTGAGTCACCCCAACCGATGGCTGCCATCAGTGACCTCCCTTGGGACTTTCCATACTGGTTGTTGAGTAACGGGTAGTCCTTCTTGAAATGACTGGGTTTATTGCAGTTGAAACAGGTGACAGAGTTGAAGACTTGTTTGGAGGTATTTGAGAACGATCGACTATGTCGGTTTGGTTGGTTGCGCATGAATTTTCAGAAGTTCTTTACTATGAAGACAAAGTCTTCCATAGTTTCAGCCTCACTTTCTTCTACAATAATATCCACCAACTCGGCCTTAGCTTGTTTGATTTGAGTATCAGCGACATAGGCTCCTTCTTGAGTGTATTGAGTTAAATTAACCTGCAAGGCTTGGTCATTCAAAGTAGTAATTTTACTAGAAGAAGAAGAGGATATATTACCGCACTTCTTTCGAACGTTCTTTTTGTACTTATCTACAGATTGTAGATAGGAACTTAAGTCTTGGCAACTCTATTTGGATAAGTCCTTGCATGCTTTGGTGGAGATTACCGTTTCTGCCCACTCTTCTCTAAGGCTGTCAAGCAGCTTGTGCAAGACACTCTCTCTATCCCGTAAAATGTTCACTTCCTGCATAGTAGTTGTTAGTAAATAAAAACGATCAAGCACTTCTTCCAGATACTCACCTGGTTTTTGCAAAAAATTCTCATAGTCCATTCGAAGTTCTTAAGCTTTGCATTTCTTGAGTTCAGTGACTTCTTCGTGGGTAGCTTGAAGGAGAGTCCATATCTCGTTTGCAAACTTGCAGTGATTGACTCTTCTTTGTTCTGGAATGGACAGGCAAGTGTAGATTGCGCGGGATGCTTGTCGATTTAGCTTATACCTTTTGCGATCTGCAGCAGTCCATGTGGATCATTCTGGATTGACTGTAAGATCTCCTTTAGTGACTATCTCCCATAGTTCAGAGTTGACTGACTCAATGTGTTGCTCGATCTCATTTTTCCAATGATCTTAGTTTGTTGAGGTGAGTCTAGGATGCTCGAAGTGCATTTTGTTGTTTTGATTGGCGAAGAGGTCTGCCATTGCTAGTTGATTGATTGTCAGCCTAAACAAGGCTCTGATACCACATGTAGGATCGGACGGCTGACTCAAACCAACTCAAGGTGTTAGTCTGTGAGATGGTTTGACTCAATCGAACTTCATTTGTGGAACTCAACGAGATACACAATATAAGTTATTTTATTTCCTGGTCAAAACAAAACAACTTATAATGCCCACTCAGTAGATGAGATCTACTTCGTGGTTTTCACTCACTCACCCAATACAATCTTTGATCAGCTCAATGATAAGTGTAGTGAAAACTAGGTCCTACCTAGAATGACTCTGTCGATATGCACAAATGAATCTAGTACTTCTCTCTCTTTTTATTTTCTTTCTCTCTAAAACGGGCAAAGCTTTCTCTAAACAAATGCTCTGAATAATTATCTCTGGAAAGCTGCCATGAGAAATGAAATGACAAGTCTCTTATATAGTTGTTTGGATCTGAACGTTGGAGAGAGTCTGTTTCCAAAATTTCAAGGACCAACGACTCTTTCCTTGAATTTCGGAAGCTGGAGCCAAATTTCGGAAGCTGGAGCCAAGTCTTCTGATTAGTGCCATGTTGAGAGAATCTTGGTCCAAGTCTGAACGTTGATGATCGTTGTAAGTCAATGTAGTTGCTGTACTTGCTCCTTAATTTTCGCAACTGACCGATAGACTCTCTCGAATTATCAAAAAGTCAAGGCTTTAGATTTTGCTCACATTTTGCATGAATTTCAGCCCAAGGATGATAGTTGATGACTGTTATGGTTTAGTGGACGTTGCTCCTTGAATTTCATAACTGATTGATGAATTCACATGGATGGACTCTCTCGCTCTTTCGGTAAGGACAGAGAGACTCATTCGATCTTTCAAGGTTGACTGACTCTATCTTGCTTTAAGAAGTGTGATTGACTCATTTGATCTGGTTGACTATCTCAGCAACACCTTCATACTCCAACAGAAAGTCTGCATGAGTTTGTCGGCATACTTGATGTCTTTTGTCTTTCTACTGCGTCTGATGCATGAGAGATATGTGTGTGTAGTATTTGACTTCTTGTGTGTACTAGAAGTTCTATCGGAGCTCTCCTGATAGGTGCCCGACTGGTTGGGCACATGTCATGAACGGAGTGCGCTTGCAACTAAGCCACTCTTTTACCTGTTTATCTGAATCTCAAAGCTTAACAAACATATTAGATAAACAACTCGGGTTTGCTATCATTAAAACTAAAGGATCTTGACTTAACAATTTTCCCCTTTTTGATGATGGCAACCAATATCAAAATTGATTTTGTTCATATGGACTTGACAACTTATGGAAGTGAGAATATTCCCCCTCAGAAGGATTCCCCCTGAGTTTGTTTAAGAGTATGAGAAGAAATTAATTCTTAACAAGGTCATAGTAGAGAGTCTTTCATTAAGATTCAATTACATAACCCAAGGAAGATAGTCATAAGTTTACAAGTACATATCTTTCTTTCCTCCTTTGCCATGCAGCAAAAATGGGGAGCAACTACATGACTCACGTTATTGAAAAGGCCATAACATTCCATAGATCATAGTCTACATTTGAATTAGACAACTTTAAGAGGTGTGGTGCTTAGATGTGGCGGAGTCAGAGGAGTCTAGGCCACGAGGGTCATCAGTAGAGTAACTTTGATATATGGAATCGATTGTGGAGTAGTAAGTTTCCGACTGGGTTTGGCTAGTACTCACATTGGTAAACCATGCAGATGACACTTTGGGTTTTGGACGAAGATTAGAAGGAGGCAGACCTTTCTTTTGTGTCATGAATTTTCTAATGGTTGAGAAGATGGTTTTCTTATTTGACCTAGACGAGCTGTAGTTTTCTAGACTCATGACTGCTGTGAAGAAGGTGTTTAAAGGATGGCGAAAGTTGACTGTCAGAGCGACTTTGAGTGATGGTTGAGCGATGGGTATAAATATAGGTGAGGGACAGCTCACTGTCTGGTCTTGTGGGTCTTATATTATAGGTTAATGAGTTGGAAGTTTTAGGGAATCGACGGTGTGTCATTTGATGAGCATGCATAGGTTGCATGAACAGTGTTGTCTCTAATTCAGAGGTAGTTATAATCTCGAAAGAAGCAGCCAATTCAATTAAGTCAGTCGAAAATAAGATTTTCATTCAAAGTAGTAAATGTAACAGTTGCATTTCGATTCATATCAAAAGTTGACCTATGAAACAGATAGTCAATGGTAGTGAAAAACAAAAGACGGATAAAAAAAATCAAACTTAAAAAATACAATTTCTCACAAGCTTCACTCATGTCTCTAAGAGACATAGAACTCTCATGTTATAGATGTCAATCTATGAAGTCTATTGCTCCTTGAACCATGTGATGAACACTTGGTTCCTGGGAGACAGCCTGCACAGTTGTAAGAGTAACTCTTACACGCTGGAGAACATCTCGAGCTAAAGTATCCAGACTGGTCCTCGACCTGTCGTGGACTGGTGAGAGACTGTGTTTCCTTTTGAAGGTTGAGGTCCTAGCAAGTGGTCGAGGCTCTAACCTTGAGTCCTCACTCTTGGTAGGTTTTAAGGAACCATCAGCTTCATTTCTTGAGTCTTGATCCCCATTTTGGACAACATTTCTGAGCAGATGCAGTCCTGAGTGGTCCGCGAGCACTTGTGGAAGCGGTTGGTGACCACTCCATTCTACTGTAGGGCCACGGTGACCACTTCCTCGTGAACGAAACCTTGGTTGACATATCTACTCTCCTCAATGGTGAGTAGAATCATGGCTGGGAGGTCTATCTTCTCCTTGGTCTTGATGGCGTACATAAGCCTCACATCTCTTGCATTGACGATGTGAGTTCTTTGATTCCTCGGGGTTATGTTGTGGGTGAGCAAGCTGAACAGAAATCTGTTGGGGATGGACATTTACACAGCATGGAAGTCTTCATTGTCACCCCCTTGTTGAACATGTGGACCATCTTCCCCACTTGATGTCCCAAATCATTCCAGGTCGTGTCCTTAGGAACGACCAGTCCCTCTGGCTCTAGGTTGAACGTCTTGCAGATCCAAGACTTTGTAATGTTGATGTGGATTCCTTGGACTTTTGAGATGATGTAGGCATCTTTTAGGACCTTGAGTGCGTTTAGAAAAGGTTGAATCGCCTATATGATCGGGATTCGTCCTAGACTGGGTTTGAATGGAAAGGAGAAACAATATTGAGACTAATGAATAGTTTTGGTATTGATTAAAATGGATATACCTAGTTATGAATGTTTGAATGTCTTGATAGACTTGAATTGATTCACATAAGTATATGTATATGCTTATAATAATATCCTATTTTATGTGATATCTTTGGAATTACTCAACTTTACTGATTTTCTAGTATTTAGCCTTGTGGTCCCTTTTGTGTGTTGTTTGAATTGACCACAGATACAGGTGGAAGTGTTTTGACTCTTTGAAGCACTTTTATCGAAGAGAGTATCGGCTATGGGTGTAGAGACTCCCACATAGTACTATTTTTGTTTTGGACTTCTGTATGTTTACAAGATGTTGTAATAAGTTTACAACTTTTGTTATGTTATAATATGCGTTTCGGTATTATGGTATGATGTTAAGAAAATAGCCTTAGCATTCACTGAGTTTGTGAGTGTGGCGGTAACACCCGATAGGTCTAATGATTTTCGTTGCTATGTTACTGAACTTGATTGAATAAGTAAAACAGACTAGAAATTTGGGGGTGTTACAGCTTGGCCTTAGCTTTCTCTAGCGAAGGATTTGAAGGATGGAAAAGAAGATTACGGTAGCATTGAAAGTGAAGAACAAGTTCAGATTCTTGGATCGTATCTCTTGCAAGTGCCTAGCAAAGACGATCCAAAATATTCTGCCTTAGAGCGTGTCAAATATGTTATTTTCTTGGTCAACGCAAAGCTTGGATAAATACATTGCAAAGGGTATTGTCTACTTCTCCCATGTTGTCGATGTTTAGGATAATTTGTGTGTTAGGTTTGAGCAAGAAAATGCGACACTGATTTACGCTCTTAAGAGGGAACTGGGAAAGTTGGAGTAAGACTCAAGTACAATCTCTTCCTATTATGAAAATGCAGAAGATTGGGATGAATTTGAGATAATGGAGAAGCAAAACACTTGCTCCTATAGCACCGGAAAGGAATATCAAAATCTGCAACAAAAAGAAAGGCTAATGCAATTTCAAATGGTGTTGAACCAGACTTACTAGAATGTCAAGTATAACATTCTTCTTAAGAGCCGCTCCCAAGTGTTGAAGAATATTATGCGATGAATATACATGAAGATAAGCGTCGACAAGTTTCTTCCAGAAGTGCAACACCAGATCAAGACACCTTGGCCTTAGCTATAAATAAGCCAAGATTTGGATAGACACAATTGGTCAAGAAATTCATCAAGGACCCTAGTAAATATAACCAAATATGCTCAAAATTCCAGAAGAGAAGGCATAACAGAGAAGCCTACTTTGAAATCGTTAGTTACCTAGGCTGATGGAGGAAAAAGGCAAGACCAGTAGCAGGTACTGCTGTTGGCGACAAGCAATAAAGAGAAAAAAATTCTAAGCAGTTGCAAAATCAAGGTTTAACGCCCACCAGAATTAAGCCAACTAAGAAGTATGTTGCAAAGAAACCAACCGAATTCACACCTCCGAGAAGATTCTTACAATTTCTTAGGTAACTTAAGTCTTTGTTTATCTTGTTCTGTTTGTCTGACTAGCCAATTGAACATGGTTGAATCAAACTCTTGGATCATAGATACTTGCCATTAACAGAAGGTTATTCGACAAGAAAAAGTTAAACTAGGAAGGAATTTCATTCTGAATGATGTGTTGTTTGTCAAAACTTTTAAGTTCAATTTAATATTCGTTAAGAAGCTCATAAAGAAAATTAAACTTCCTGCTATCTTCCCGGAACTCTTTTGTTGTGTGAAGGACCATGAGGATAAAGAAAGTTTGGTGATTGGAATGGCTGTTAATGGATAGTATTTGCTTAATAATGATCGCTCAGATCAAATTCTGTAAGAAATTTACAATACAATGGAAAAATTGTTTGTAATAATTCTGTGAATAGAATATCTGATGCCAATCTGTGGCATAGAAGATTAGGCCATGTACCTGTTCACAAGCTTCACTTACTTGATCTAATAAAGAAAGTTGATGTTGAGAATCATGTTGCATTTTATGTTTGCCATAAGGCTAGATCAATCAAAGAACCTTTCCCCGATCCACTATAAAAACCAAAAATTGTTTTGAATTGGTTCATGTGGATGTGTGGGGACCTTTTAAGGTCCCGACCTATGATGGAAACGATACTTTCTTACCTTAGTGGATTATTATTCTAGAAGTACTTGGACTCGTCTATTAAAATACAAGTATGATGCTTTTTATATGTTGACTTGCTTCAGTAAGTTTACTGGACGACAATGTGAAGCTAAGTTAAGACCATCAAGAGTGATAATGCATTTGAATTGGGCAGTAGCAATGAAGGGACAAAATATTTGAGAGAAAATGGTATAATGCATCGAACCACTTGTGTTCACTCACCATGACAAAACAGAGTTTGTGGAGAGGAAGCACAAAAATTAGAAACTACACGAGCACTTAATTTCCAAGATAATTTGAGTTTATTTTTTAGTGTATATATTAGATATGTTACTCTTCATTAACAGACTACCCTCAAGCGCTCTAGGTGGTTTAACTCCTTATGAAAGGCTTTATTAATCTAAACGTGAGTATCTTTCCTTAAGATTTTTTGGATGTCTTTGCTATAGAACTGATGTGAGAAAGAATAAAGGTAAGTTTGAGCCTAGGGGGTCTGCTTGTATATATCTTGGCATTGCTGATAACAAGAAGGGTTATGAAGTTCTGGACTTACAAACCTAGATTGTCACTATCAGCAGAGACTTGGTTTTCTATGAAAGGCCCACTAAAAACAGGTATAAGAATTGTGGGTAATAACCTACCATGCACTGAAAGGGAAAAAGATGAATTGCATGGTCATATTCAGATAGGACCACATGGACTTTTTTAAGATGAGCATGTGGAGGAAGTTCCAATTCAATAATCAGTGGAAACATCTCAATCTACTTTCACTGATCATGAACAACAACACACTAAAAGTACATATGACACAATGATCTTGAGAAGATCCAATAAAGAAAAACATTGCCAACTTACCTTGGAGATTATTTCTTAGGTGAAGCACAAGTTCCTGAGAATGATATCTTTAGCAGGATACTCTACGACGTGTTACATAAAGAAAATTGTAAGGAAAATCATTTATCTGATTATCTGGTTAATTTGAAACCTACTAATGTTTACTCTATTCAAGTCTTGACCTTTCACTCCAGTTTTGTTCTTCAACAACTACAAAGCATGCATGAACCCAATTCATACAAAGCGGCTTCTAGAGATCCTAATTGGATTCAGGCTATGAAAAACAAACTACAAACCTTGCAATATAACAATACTGGACTATTGTTGATCTTCCAAGAGGTAAGCATGTCATAGGAAAAAAGTGGGTTTACAAAATTAAGATGAAATCAGATGGCAGTCTTGAAAGACATAAGGCCCGTTAAGTAGCAAAAGGGTACACTAAAAAATATGGTGAGGATTTTTGGGAAACTTTTTCACCAATGGTAAAGATGACCACAATTGGATATATTGTCACAATTATAGTAAAGAAATGATGGCACCTAGAACAATTATACATCAACAACGCCTTCCTTCATGGAGAACTTCATAAGGAAGTGTACATGGAAATACCTAAGGGACTCAAAGACATATATAAGAACAAGATTTGTAAACTACACAAGTTCATATATGAATTGAACAGGCCTCACGCCAATGGTACAAAAAGCTCTCTAAATTTTTACAATATCATGGATATTCTCAATCCAAAAATGATAATTCACTTTTCATTAAATACAACGGTCAGTTTAGAACTTTTCAAGGCATATATGTGGATGATATAATCGCTACAGGGAATGACTCAACTGAAATAGCTCATATAAATACTGTTTCTTGATGATGAATTCAAAACCAAGGACTTGGAAAGATTGAGCTACTTCCTTGAAATGGAATTTTTCTATATTGAAAAGGGAGTCACTCTAAACCTAAGAAAATACACTTGTGATTTGTTAAATGATTATCTATCTCCTAACAATACCTGCTTGCAGGGATCAAGCTAGATCAGACACATGGAGAGATCCTAGAAGATCCAACACATTATGGCCGTTTAATTGGAACGATAAACTTTCTTACAAACACTAGGCTTGACCTCACATATGCAGTTCAATAGTCGACCCAGTACCTTAAACAACCAACAGTATAACATTTACATGCATCTTTCCATATCGTTCGATACATTAATGGAACATAAGGCCAAGGTATCTTTTTTATAGGGGTGAGCATTCAGTTTGGATATTTTGGATTTATCCAAAAATTGAATTAACTGATTTTATTTTTTAGATTTTTAACCAAATTTTCTAACCGAATTGAAAATTTCGGTTAACCGAATTATCCTAATTATAATATGGTTTAGATTTGGTTTTGACTTTGTCTAATTTGGTTAACCGAATTATCCAAATTTTCTTTACAAAGGAATATTCTATTTTTGAATACTAGTCTTTAGTGACAAATAGTCAAACACAAACACTAAAATATGGTAAGTTGAAATCCAAACTAGCTAAAATTTGAATTTCAGTTTGAATTTCGGATTTCACTTTTAAAAAAAATTGGATTTTGGATAATTTGGATAATGGTTCATTCGGTTTTGGTCTTAATTTGGATAATTCGGATTTTAACTGAAATAACCGAAATCCAATTTATTTTTTGCAATTTGGATTTCGGTTAACCAAATTATCCAAATGATCACCCCTACTTTTTTAACAATAAACCAAATCTAACTTTATCTGCTTTTTATGATGCTTATTGGGCAAGTTTCCCCTTGACTAGATGGTATTAAGCGGGTGCATAATCTTGTTGGGTGGAAAAACTATCATTTAGAAGTCTAAAAAGCAAGAAACGGATGCCTTGTCCACTACAGAGTCATAGTATAGATCAATTCACAGAGTGACCACTAACTCACTGAGCTTTCTAGACTTTTGTATGATCTCGAAGATGATGGAGTCACACTAATCAGAGTCACTTGTGATAACAAAGCAACAAAATCTATATTGCTAGGAATCTAGTTTTTCGTGAACAAACTAAGCATATAGACTTAGACTGCCACCTTGTTTGAGAATAGGTTCAAAACGGTCTTATCAACCTTCAATACATTCCAGGAGAGCATCAATTAGCAAATGTACTCACTAAACAAGTCATTGCAAGGGAGTATCAAGACTTTTTTCACAAAACTAGCTCAATAACGTGTCTTGATGACAGGGGGAGTGTTGAACAGAAAACATAGTGAAATACCCCAAATCTAAATTACATTAATTAATCATGAATTAATTAAATGAAAGATTTAATAAATGGTTATTTATTGATTAATAAGGCTAAATTATGCCTTAACATTATTGAGGAACAATCTAAGATCATATATAAGAAAAAATGTGCTTTAAGATCACTTAAGGAAAAAATAAGCTTTAAGAAACCTAAGGAATTGTATAACCTCAGTTAGGGTACAAAGTGGATTCCTAAACCTCATATATAAGGTAAGAATAATATAAAACAATTACCAAAGAAAACCAAGTCATAAAATGTGGTATAACACAAAAAAGAGCCTTAAGACTCCTTAAAACACATTTTTATGAAATTGTCTAGAAATTTGCTTTGGGAGGTTACTAAGCCTTTTTTACATCATAGGAAACTAATTAACCATAATTTACTACATGGGGAAGCTTAATTAAGGAAAGCACAAAAAAATCAGAAATGTGCACCAAAATGTGAATAGTGTCAAACAAGGCCTTATTCTTATTTGACTTGGTCAATGGTCAAACTCACCTAGATAAATATCTAAGAAAGGGGGCTGGAACTCTTGGTGACTCACCTCATCTGAAATACCCCAAACCTTAATATGTTAATGAACTATCTAATTAGGATATACTAAGGCTAGAACGTGCCTTAGAAACATTAGAAGAAGTGTTAAACAACAATTTACACCAAAACATGCTTTAAGAACAATTGGAGAAAAAGGTGTTTTAAATAGCACAAATAAATTAGGGAACTACCAATAAGTTCCTAATAGATTTAAAATGTGAAATACCTCTAAGATAAGTAATACACATTGAGTGGAATTAGCGTTTAAACCGAAAACGCACCTTAGAGCACAAAAATGTGCTTTAAAGAAAAATGTGCTTTAAGCATGTATACATGGAACTAAAAGGCTAAAGAGCCTAAATACCAATAAGGAACAAGGGAACAACAACAAAATGGTCATAGGAACCATTGCGTATACACACAAATTAAGTATACAAGTCCACACAAAAACCAGTACTAAACTGACGAAAGTCAAGGAGAAACCACTAAACGACTTGGTTTAAATTGGAATTAGCAACATGCTATTTCATGAAAAAGTTTCTAAAGGTTGTAAATATATTAAGGACACATTTAAACTATCCAAAACAAATTGCATAATCAATGTCAACCCGGAAGCACATAAAATGGTGTTTTAAGGCATTTTTGGCTATGTAACATACCTAACACATGGTATAAATCCTTATGAACGAGTTTAAGGCATCTAATATTAAATAAATATAAGGAAGAAACAAAAAAAAATCAGACAAAATCGTGACTAAGGCTGCGTACTTCATGATGAGTCATTAAAGGTGTTAAAATTCAATTTTGCTTACTTTTTACTATTACAACCACCAAGACTTTCTTTAATTGCAAAATCATCTTGTCCCCTGAGTGAATCATTAATCAGACACTTACCTGTCATATGAGAGCTCCCAAATTCGTAGCTCATCCTCTCTTTGAAGAAACAACACAAAAAAAACTCAATGTTCTTAGTTTTGAGCCTTAAAGAACACCTTGCCTTGTAGAAATCATAACTTTCTCGTACTAACTCCAAATCACAAGATTGATAGCTCGTTGGAATCCTCTTTTCAAGAGCTTTACAACCATAGCTCGTGAGCCCCCAGATTCTCAGGAAAAACCACGAAGAAGTGCCTTTGATTCTCGAGGTAAAACATTGCCTTCTTGGAAACTCTTCCTTCTTTGATTTTCATCAAGGCCGAGTGCCTAGGGTTACTAACCCTTCTTATTCTTCATCTTATTATATGATTTTGGAGCCAATTTCTCTAGCAAATTGCTGTCAAAATTTCTAAGGAAAACAAGCTTAATATTAAGCTAATGGTTAATATACAAGGTAAATCCTACAACTACCTATTTCAAGGTTCTAATTGTTGATCTATATATGAGCTAACATATTGTTCATCTTATTATTTATTGCCAAAATTTTGGTGATTATTATTCATTTTTAGCTTATTAAAAGTTAATGTTTATTAAATCTAAGAATAGATTTATACTCCTTGTGATATAAGCTTCAATATAAGCTATCATAATATACAAGAAAAATTCATATACTATAATTTATATGGTGGCCGAAAATTAGGAGGTTATATATGAGTTAGAAAAATTATCTAACTTAGTTAAATTAAAGGAATTAGTATAATTAAGAGTAATATGTAAAATTTGAGAAGTTTAGGTTATATAATATCAAGGCCAAAAATATATATTAGTTAATATGTATTTTTGAGAGTTTATGTGATGAGAAAATAATTGTAGAATTAAATTTACAGTTTATAAAGAGTTTATAAGTGTTATAAGGAATTTATAAGGTTTTTGGTATATTTAAGGATAATAAAAGATGGTATTTATATACTATAACATTAGATAATTAAATCTGGTAGTTTAGAGATGTTTAAGATGATTTTTGATGTTCAAAAATCTGTAGGTAAATTAGTTACGAAAATTAGAGATTAATTAGAGTTAAATTGGTTAATAAATGACTTAGGATAAAAGAAAAGACCACAAGAGTAAAATGGTAATTTCCCTGGTCAAACATGGTCAAATGTGGTCAAACTTGGTCAATTACAGTTTGTAAAATGTTTAGAGGAGCTAGAATAAAATTTGTAGCAAAAGATTAGATATTAAAAGGATAAACGAATAAAAAGTTAAGTTAAATTAACTTTAGGGGTGGTATTGTAAATAATGGAAAGTTAGGGGGTTTGACCATAAAAGACTGGTCAAACTTGGGTATATTTTGGTAATTGACCAAAAGTATTAAAGAAATTAGTTAAGTAAGACTTTGGAAGAAATTAGAAATAAAAATAACAAGTGTAGAACTTGCTATGAGATAAATAGAGATTAAGAGAAAACTATGGGTAAGTAATGTAAATAACACATTTTTATGTGTTTAGAAGGTTAAGGAAATTAAATAAAGAATTTAGAAACAAGTTGTAAAAGAAACAGAGTTAAGACGGGGTTAAACGAGACCCGTATATAAATTAAGGTATACGAGCGGTATACCCGCAATTTAATAAGTAAAGGAGAATTCAATACTTAAAGTATTTTTAATGAAGATACAAGTTATATTGGAAAAAGAAATAAATACGTATTGATACGGAGTATCATACGGGCATATACGTAAATTTTGGTATACATGGAAAATACCCGTATACATGAATAGTACTCGTATACATGAATAGTAAATACGTATACATGAATAGTAAATACGTATACATGAATAGTAAAATACGTATACATGAATAGTGAAATACAGTGAATAGTAAAATACGAGGCCGTATAAATAAGTAGTGGAATACGAGACCGTATAAATGAATAGTGAAATACGGATGAATAGTGAAAAATACGAAAACCTAATACAAGGTCCGTATAAGTCTAAAGTTGCTAACTGTGCAACTAAATAACTGCTAACAACGTTAGTATGTTAATGAATTAGAATTGAGCTTGAAAACGCTCCTAAATGAACGAACCCGTTTGACGGTATACTATTATACCCGGGTTAACCTAGGAAGAGGTTTAAGTTGAAAAGAGAACCAAATTAGTTCTAAGACATAGGATACTAATACTAGTTCTGGTTACAGATCTAGATAAGTCAGAGGCGTTCGACGGATTAGGCGAACGAGGGATTAAGAGCTAGCCAGTCTCCGGTGTACGGTATGGGATTCTTGTAGCTTGTTTGCTAACGAGGTCTACCTCGGTTTGTGTGCTATGTGTTATTGTGATACGACCAAACAGGATTAAGCATAAAACCGAATTATGGTATTGTTATTGTGCGTACATTGTACACTAACGCGATTTGATTCAGAGCTTGTTCATTAACTATGTTTAATAACAATTGTATAAGGTTACAAATATTTCCTATTGATAGTTGGTTAATACCGAGAGAGGTTTAACTAACCAATCGTCAAAGAGACTTCAGCTAATTGGAACTTGGGAGAAGAGGAATCCGGGACTGACTCCGGTCATGCATATTCAGGTTAGGAGGTCGGCATCTGTATCAGATGTGTCTTCCGCCTAGGGTCGACAAACTGACCCGACCATCTCGAGTGAACAGTTCGAGATGGGAGGCAAATTCAGGAGGCGCAGGAGGGTCAAGCCTACACCCCTCATAACTTAAAAATTAATGTTTATTAAACCAATGGAGCTAATAACTCATTGGCTAGGGTTACCATGACCCGACAAAAATAAACATTTCAGTTAGAGAACAACCAGTTCTATTAAGAGAACGGTTGACACTTATAAAGAGTATGGTCAAACATGAGAACTAAGCAATTCTCAGGCCTCAAGAGTTAGCAATCTAACTTACATCATTAATGGGCGTCCATTACGACGTTCAATTTATTTGAGCTGTGAATGTTTCACATAAATGTGTTGTTTGTTATCGTACTTCTTATTATTATTTGTATGAATAAACAATTGCATGTATACGACAAAGTAGTCGTGTGTAACCCGGCTACTGTACGTTTTCTGTACCAGCCATGTGCTGAGCCCCTTGGGGCCTATGATTTAAACTTTGCAGGTACGTACCGGACGAAGACTCAACTTGAGAGTAGGAGCGGGTAGAGTACTTCGGGTTGCTTTTACATTTGTTACACAAGTTGTGCATGTACACTCGTTTAGTAAATTGATGAGATGTTAGTATGATGTATTAGGATATGAGATACTCGGTATAAATTGTGGTTTATAAATTGTAATGTTTTAGATGCTCGAGTGATTATCCGGTTAGTCAGACCGTTACTTGTAAAGAGAATAGGCCTAGTTAGTCACGTGGGTGACTAACGGCGGTAACACCAATTTAGTAGAACTTCTCCACTGCGTTGTTAATGAATGAGATGGACTTAGGATGATGATCATTGTATTTAGAGTTGGGGTGTTACATCATCAATTCCAATTTATCTTATAAAAAGCAAGAGTGCCTTACCTTAAGTCTTCACTTTTCTTACACTTCATTAAGCATCTTTCATCATTACTCTCTCTCCCTACCTTTGGCTTCTGAGCTCCCTTCTATTCATCATCTCCCTCTTGCTCATTCCAAGCTCCCATTAAATCACACAAAGCACACCTAGCCAAACACTTGCCTAAAATACAAGCTTAAGCCTTAAATCCTTATTTTCTTCATTTTTCGGCAAGGAGGCTCACTTCTCTTCAACTCCTTGGTTATAAAATGTCAATATCACCCATATGTCAAGGAAAAACCGTTGAGATTCAAGGGTGAAAGCTACCCTCCTTGTATTCAAGCTTAAGGTAAGAAAATAAGCCTTAAAGCACCATTTTTCCTTTCCTTAATGAGATGGCCGAAACCCTAACTTATCTAGCTCTTTCTTCTGCATCTTATCTTGTGTTTATCAAGATTCAATCAGCCCCTTTATCCTAGCACAAATCATGGGCAAAAAACTCCTTAAGAAGTGTTAAGGTAAAAAAATCATTTTTCTAGCACTTTTGAACTAGTTCCTTCCATTTGATCTTGATAAAGCCTTGAAACTTACTCTTTTTATCTTCTTTTTATCACCAAAAATGAATCCCATCAAGGACTTGAGTGGCTGCCGAAAGTCAAGTGCCAAAAACAAGGAAAATTTACATTAAATCAAGGGTAAGCTTTAAGCCTAACCTTAAGGCTTGAAATCATGGTTTAACCCTTGTTTGTGTACAAAGATTGATTTTTATCCCTTATTGTTGTTAGTTCTGAGAGTTTAAAGGGTTGGAAATAAGTCCTTGAGCTTAAGGTTAATATTTCATTCTTAATGCTCATTTTGATGCTCTTAAGTCATTAATGTTGATTATTAATTATGGCCGAATTCAAAGGCTATAAAATGGGTTATTCTGACCTAGGAATGAATATAAATCAACATACCAACTTTTAACTAAGTTTCACTAATGAGTTAGAACACATTATAATGTCTTAAAGATGATTAATTTTGAGAGCCATGTATGGCCGAGAACACTATGAGGAAAATGACATAATATGAGCTAATAATGTGTATGAAACTACATCATATAATTTGGATGAGTTGAGAGGTGGTTACGTGACTTGCATTTGAGGAGGTTAAGTGGCTTGCATGTACAAGTATTAAGTTAAAGGGGCTAAATGCAATTTTTGGAAACTTTGGGGAATAAACAAAATAAAGTCGAGAGAGTGCTATTCTAAATGATCTATAATGACCTAAATATGTGTATAAACTTGTGTTAGAATATTTGGTTAAGTTAGATAAGGATTAAGGATTGGAATGACAAGTTTATGAAGGTTATGTGGCAAGAATATAATTTTCGCAACCTTAGGGTATTCACCATAGATAAGCCATGAAGGATCACTATATTATGGATATTTTTTGGAATATAATGAGCTTATGTTAAAGTTTATAATATAGCCAATTGTGTAGGCTTGTATTTATAAGGTTTTGTAAAATTAAATGGTTGGAAAGCATAGGTTATAGTACCTTAGTCTTATGGCAAAAAAATCTGGAATATATAGGGTTATTTGGGTGAAACACAACTCTATAATTGGTGGATAATTAGGATGTGATTGGATTAAGGTTAAGGGAAAAACTTGCCTTAAAATGAATTATAAAGTTTATATAATGAATTAATAAACTTTAGACTATGGGAAGGTTGTTAAGTGAAAAGAAAACAAATTGTGGGTGTTAGGAGCATTATTAGGCCGAAAGTGTAAGGATAGGTTTGAAACAAATGGAGAAATATAAGTTTAAGGAATTTTAGGGGAAAATGTAAATTCTAGAAAGTTTGGGGCCTAACCCATAATTTTAGAAAGTTCTGGGTACTTAAGAGAAATTTTAGTTAAATATAGTATGGGTCAAAGTGTTGACCAAGTTTGAGAATTAAATAATCAAAAATTGTGAGTTAAATGAAGTTTGGGAATTAATTGTAAAATTTATAAAATTTGGGGTGTAAATCGTAAATCTAGGAACCTTGGAGGATTACTGGATAAAATTTGGTCAACTTAGGGAGAATAAAGATGTTGACCAAATTTTGGAATTAAAAATTGAAACTTAGGATTAAATATGAATTATAACATGAAATGTAAAGATTATGAAATGTGTGGCATGAAATTGTAATTAGATAAAAGTATAGGTAAAAGCCGAATGACATATGGGCCTTAAGGCAATTTCAGAAAATTAAGGAGTATGGAAACTATTAAATAAGGAGTTAAAACTATAGGTTAAATGAGAACAATAGCATAATTGTAAAAGTTGTAAAATTCATGGGGTCAAAACATAAATATGGAAAGTATGGGCGTAGGCCGAAAATTAGAATGTGGTCTGGTGGTAATTACCGAAAATATAAGGAGGGATTTGGAGCTTATTAAAGTAAGGAATTAAATTAAAAGATAGTTAAATTAGTGGTAAATTGTAAGATTATAAAAGTTATTGAGGTCAAGTTGTAATTATCGAAAATGATGGGGTAGGAATTCGAATTTAAGGAAATATAGGTTATGTTTGGAGGTTGGAAGAAATTAGAAGTAGAACTATGGAATTCATTTGGAGAAATGAAAAGTATAGGTTATAATGGTTTAAGGAATTAAGTTGTAAACATTTCATGACATTTGGGGTCATAATGTAATAAGCAAAAGTTTGATGAGTGTAATCATGTAAACCGTGACAGATTAAGGGATATTAAGGAATTAGCAAGATTGTAATGTCATTAGGAAGAATGACAACATACAATACACATAATATAAGTATATGAGAATTATATTTTATATATATATATAAGAAAAATATAATATATGTTGTTTTGGGGTGATATGAAAACCTACAATTATATAATTGAGTACCTATGTATATAATACATGTACAAAGGGGAATAATGCTACATAAAAGATAAGAATTATAATAGCATACAATAATAGAGAAGATTATTGTATGAGTAACTATATATATAAGTTGGAAGAATGAGCAAAAGAAAACCTATAAAGAGATATGATTATAACATAAGATCATAATTCTTGAATACTAAATTTCATGAGTTAAGGTACATAAAATAATACCTTAAGTGTAGTATAGTTATGGAATAAAAGAGTTAAAAAAGGTTAGAAGATAATCTTATAACTCACATGAAATAATGAACATGAAATATTAAAATGTTTCATGATACGAGTAAACGTTATACGAGAGTGCTTAATAATTAACGCTCTCGGTGAATCGAATTATAAGAGTGGAATAGACGGGACGTCAGCCGAGACTAGGCGAGTGTCGTCTACGGTGAACGGTATGGTCTCTTGCAGCTTGTTTGCTACCGAGTTATATCGGCTTGTATGCTATATGCTTGAGTAAAATGGCTATAAGATTAAGCATGGAAAATGAATTGCTAAGTGTTATATTATGCTATGTTATTGTTACTCGATGTTACATGTGATGTGCTACTAACAAGAACTTAGTAGATTAATACTCACACAAGAACACTTAACGATGTTTAGAAAGTAACAAGAGGATTAAGTAAGTGGAGTTCACTAACAGTTGATAACATATGAGAATTATCTCACTAACTTCCCTTCAATATATTGTCGACATCCAAAATAGCGGTGTTTCGACTTATCACCCTAGAAATAGGACGATTGTTCCATTGAGACTTTTAACATGTTGGGGTTACTGAGTGGAGAGTGAGAAGTCCAGAAAGTTCTGCCCATGCATGCTGAGTTTAGGAGGTTGTTTCTGTATCAGATATCAGATCGACTTCCATGTTAAATACAAGTCATTCTTGACGGTGGTTGTGGGAGAAGTTTTATACTCGCCCACCGGGTTTAAATGTACTCGATTCAATATACGTCTTCCAAGACAGTGGTTGAGGGAGTTTATGCTCACCTCGGGTTTAAATGTACCCAGTTATATACACATACGGGAGTCTTATTCTCGTTTAACAGAGTTTATACATACTCGATTCAATATAGGTCACATCGACAGTGGTTTATTAGAGAGTTCACTACTCTTCTAACAGGGTTTCAATATACCTGAGATAAGTTAAGATATTAACTATGATAAGTGGCGATCCCATCGTGCTGATTGTCCACGGTAAGTAAACCAAGGTCTATAATGAGATTTTGAAATAATCTCGAGGCCTAAGAATGAACAGTATACTGACTCGTTATATTGATGTTTCGTTTCTGTTAGGTTAAGTTATTATGTTTGATTGGATGTGTGGTATACATGTTGCATGATGCGTATTTACAGTATTTATGTATTGCTGAAACAAATCAATTGCATGTTATCGACCAAGTAGTCATGTGTGGTCCGGTAGCTTGCGGGCTGAGCGTTATCATACTCAGCGGTTATGCTGAGCCCGTTTGGGCCTAACATTTTTTCAGGTACCTGACGGAGATGAGACCAGACCGAGTGTAGGTGGGGTAGACTTTGGACCGGATATACCTTTTATTTTTTTTATACCTCGGTTGGAACTTATACTATGATGTATATACTAGTTAAGAAGTATAAAACTTGTATTATGGATTCGGATTAGTAAAACTCGGTTTGTAGCTGTTGAAGTTTAAGTTGGTTTAAGTTTTCAGTTGATCGGACCGTTACAGTGGATTTGGAAAAGCCTAGTTAGTCACGTGGGTGATTAACGGTGGTAACACCAGGATTGTTATATTTTCCGCTGTGATTACATTTAAGTTAAGCGTTGTTATTACCGTTAATTACGAATTACGAGTTGGGGTGTTACACATAGCCTGCAATCTACAAGACTCGATCAGAATAGTAGCTTATGCCTTTCATCTTGAGGGGAAGTGTTGGAATTAGAGTTTAGTATTATGTCTAAACTCTGTTACAAGTATTCAGTCAGTCTAAACTAATACTGTTAGATTAGTTAGACTGCCATTAGTTAGTTGTTTTAATCTTAGTTATGAGGTTGTATATATATACATCTGTCAAGACCTCTCTGTAACTTGTAAGCTCTATTCTACAACCATATCCAAACCTTAATAATGGAAATTCATTCTCTTTACTTCAAAAGTCACCACCATATTTTACTAATCAGGCATCTTGCACAGTTGTGTACTTGCACAGTTGCAGCAGTCAGTACCATTGTGTTGTCATAATAGAGTTGAGATGTGACAAGTCATTCAGAATAGTACAAAGTGTCTCTACGAACCCTAATTTTGAATCTTGCTAAATGTGTTAGAGTTAGCTTTTGGTTTTGGGTCCAACTTTTAACTAAGGTTGTCAGATTCAAATTAGAAATCTAAACTTATTACCAAAGTTAGCTCACACATACCTATTAGAGTCGTCACCTAAGTCTTGACCTAAAAACTATGAAATGTTTTGAGTTTTAGTTTTGAGATATTTATTTTATTTTTTTTCATCTTATTAAAGCATTATATATTCCTTTTCATTTACTAATATGTTCATGAGGCTAATAATTGATGCGATTCTCCTTTAAAACCAGGTTTAGTCAATATTTATTATGTTTTTTTAGTGTTTCTTGAGTGAACTAAGATAATAAAACTAAGAAAAAATCAAGCATTTCTTTGTAAAGTTTACAATGTTTATACTTTTTAAAGACTAGTTCTTGAAAATCTGAGTATTCACATTTTCCCTAAATTATCTAGAATTTTCTGATAGCTAACGTTTGATATTCTATCATTATGTCTATATATTGTTAATATTTTTATGATTATAAATATAATTAGCAATTTTTATATCTATTACTCCATCCGTCCTGAATTGACCATCTTGTTCACTATTTGGACATGTCATTTGACTTTATATTTAAAGTATACAATAAAATAATTTAAAAAATTTTAAGTTTTACAAAGGATTCTTTAGATAAACTATATATTACAAAATTTTATTTTATAAAATTATATAATCTTATAGGACGTGTTATAAAGTAAAAACGTAGAGTGTATAATCTTAATATTTTATTTGGTTTTAGAAAATTTTTATATGATTAATTGTATGGTTTGTTTGGAAAAAATAATCTCAGACCATATAAAAGTATATAATAGGATATATAAATAAAATTTAGACATTTTTAATATATTAAGAATCAAATCGGTATTTATTTTGGGTTAAAAAGTACTATTTATTATTATTATTTTTTTGGTCGCAAACGGGAGGATCAGGTCCTCGGCTTTTTATTGAAACGAGTTGATGTCTTCAGCTAGAGCAGTAACAATACCACTAGGAGGAGACTCCAGTATACAGAAACCAAGAGGATTGTTCAAACCCCTTTTGGCCAAAGCATCAGCTACCCTATTACTCCTCCTTGGAGTATGTACAAGTTTGACTTCCCAACCGGGCCTAATACGGCTTATACAGTCCCTAATTAATGGACGAACAGGTGAATTTACTGGGCAGTTGTGAAAAAATTCCACAAGCTGGGTAGAGTCGGTGCAGATCTCCATACGATTCCACCCTTTTGCTTCTGCAAGCTGGAGAGCAAACTTCAGCGCCATGACTTCTGAATGTAGTGCGTTCCTTTTTCCAAACGTTGCAGTGAAGCCCGACATCCATGCTCCCATATGATTTCTACCAACTCCACCAGCAGCAGCATACCCTGCAAAACAATTATAAGAACCATCAATATTAATCTTCACAATACCAAGGGCAGGCGGCCACCAAGAGCACCGCCCCCCTGACTCTGTCCAAGCGAAAACTGCCCAGGCGAAAACTGCCTCTGATCCGGGCTGAGATCCTTGTCCAGTCTCCAAGCTCTCCTGTTTACTAGACAGGCAGTAATAATATATTTAAATGGTAAGAACATCCTATATTCATCACAAAATATCTTGCTATTTCTCCACTTCCATAAAGAATGACAAACAGTGGAAAAAATCGCTTTCCCATTCCCCTTGAGGAGAAAGAAACCCGTCCCATTTAAATTATGCAACATCCATTCTCCCAGATTCATCCCATAGAAATCAGCTCGCAACCCAAGCGGTAACAGCCTATTCCATATTTTCTTGGCAATATCACAATCTCTAAGAATATGTAAACCTGTTTCCTCCCTCCCACAGAAATGACAAGACTTATCTTGTGTTAAACCCATAGCTGCTCGTCTAGAGTTGGTCATAAGTTTCCCATGATTAACCCGCCACATAAACAGACGAGTTCGTTCCTGAACAGGGGCACTCCATAACAATTTAAACACAGCCCTATTGACCGTAGAAACAGCAGAGGGATTGCCATTAACTAGCCTTGAAGACAGAAATCTATAAGCTGACTTGACACTATATGCACCATCCGTCTCAAAACTCCAATGAATGAAATCATCCTCTTCAGAGGGAAACACAACAAAACTAAATATTTCATTAACAGCATTAGGAGGTAAGAAATTTTCAAACCGTTCACACATCCAACCAGTCTCCTCTGACCAGTACTCGGACACGGAATGCTCCAGCCATTGAGCAGGAATCTCACGAACCGCCTGAGACAATAAACTCTTGTTAGAAGTCCAACAATCAGTCCAGAATTTAGCTACCTTACCATTGCTTATTGTCCAACGAAAACCTTCCTGCACAAACTCATCACACTTTATAAGACTCTTCCAATTTATAGAACACTTAGAAGTAATTGAATTGGGATACGTTCGCAGCAGAACAGTCTTACAAAAGGACTGATAATTGCTAGCAATATTCCATACCAGTTTACCGAAGCAAGCTATATTCATCTGTCTCGCTTTCCTTAGTCCTAGGCCCCCCTCGCACTTAGGTCTACACGAAGCATCCCATCCTATGTCATGCAGTTTACGGTTATCCGGACTGTAACCCCAAACAAAATCCCTACATAACTTATCAATTTGGTCACATATATTAATGGGGAGAAGTTGACATTGCATAGTATAAAGAGGCACTGAACTGATGCAGCTTTTGACAAGGCAAAGGCGCCCTGCCATGGAGAGTGTGCTGCACTTCCAGCCCGCCAGTTTGTCTCTAATTTTGGAAACAAGGAGATTGTGATTAAGATCCTTAGCTCTCCCATGCTTTAGAAAGACACCCAAGTACCTACCAGAATTTCTGGTGGTAGCCATACCCGATTCCAACCTAACGATCCTCGCCCTCTCTGCGCTAACATTCTTAGATAAAAGAATAGATGACTTTTCTAAACTAACTGTTTGTCCCGAAGCAACACAAAACTCAGAAATGCAATCCCGCATGATTCTAACTTGGCTAGGAGAAGCAGTACCAAATAGCACAAGGTCATCGGCAAAAAAACAGTGAGAAATTGATATGCCTCTCCTTCCTAGGGATATGGGTTTCCATTCCTTGCTATTGACTCGCCTATTAATAAGCTGGGATAGGCGCTCCATACATAAAACAAAAATATAAGGAGACAATGGGTATCCCTGACAACACCTCTACCAGCAGAAAAGGAATCAGTAAGGGTACCGTGCCAATTAATCTGAAAAGAGACTGTAGTCAGACAATTCATGATAAGACACCTAAGGTTCGCGGGAAGACCAACACCCATCAAAGTATCATTGATGAAAGCCCAAGATAAACGATCATAGGCTTTGGCTAGGTCAATTTTCATGATTAAGCACCCCTCTTTGGCCTTGGTATGTTGCATATAATGAATAACCTCTTGAACCAAAAGGATGTTTTCGAATATGCTTCTACCTGGTATAAAACTACTTTGACAACAAGACACCCAGTTTGGCATAAAAGGTTTAAGTCTATTGGCAATAACCTTAGTTAAGATTTTATATTGGACTTGACAAAGGGAAATGGGGCGAAAGTGATTCACCATGCTCGGTTGGTCAATCTTTGGAATAAGGGTGATGATGGTTTGATTAAGGTTACCATCCAACTTTTGAGTGTTAAAACTATTCTTGACAAAATCAATGACATTGGTGGCAATCACTCCCCAAAATTTTGATAAAAACCAGCGGGAAAGCCATCCTTTCCCGGGGCCTTAAAAGGCTTCATGCTCTTTACAGCCTTAACAACTTCTTCGGTTCTAATCTGTCCAGAAATATCCTCTACATATCTTTGGTCTAAAGGCTCAAACTCATTGATAAACTGGTAATAAGAGGAAACATCATTAGAACTAAATAACTTCTTAAAGTGATTTACAAAAATAGATTTGATCCTCTCATCATCAATTTCCCATTCCCCATCATTACCAAGCAATTTTGAGATACGATTGTACTGACGCCTTATCTTTGTCTTGGCATGAAAAAATTTAGTATTTCTATCCCCTAACTTAACCCATTGATTCCTAGACTTTTGCTTCCAAAGCATCTCTTCCCTAAGAAGCCAAGTGTCCAGTTCTTTTGACAATTTAAATTCCAGCCCAACTAGATGACTACCCCGACCAGAATCAATAACTTTTTGAATACCCTTAATCCTAGCAGCAAGCCTGGCCTTATTCCTAATGATATGCCCAAATACATCCTTATTCCATGACTGAAGGTGGGACCTAAGCATGCAGATAGAATCACTCAAAGGAATATCCTTATTCCAATTCGAAGACACCGTCTGAACAAAACTGGGATGAGTACACCAAGCAGCAAGAAACTTAAAAGGTTTCGAACCAGAAGATCTGTAACCAGACGCACTGAAATGCAAACAAATAGGACTGTGATCAGACGCAAACCTAGGTAACTGAAATACCCCAAACCTTGATATGTTGTTTAAACATTAAACTATGGTATTTAAAGGCTAAAAAGTGCCTTAGAAACATCAGTGAACAATTTAAACCATAGTAAAACACAATAAAGCACTAAGATACAGTTTGAGCAAAAACATGCTCTAAGCTTGGAGTGAACTTGGCTAGGACCCAAAGAGCCTACCAAGACTTAATAGTATTCAATTATGATTTAATAAGGCTAATTAAGTCCTTATGAAACCTTGGTAGACAATTAAACCAAATAAAACACAAATAAATACCTTAAAGTCAATATGGGCAAAAATGTGTTCTAAGCTTGGGATAAATTTGTATAAGACCTAAAGGTCATATCTATACCTTAATTATATGTTAATGAACATATGAAATCAATTACTAAAGAAAACAAAGCTTGAAAACAAGTTAAAATACAAAATGTGCTTTAAGGAGTCTTAAAGCACATTTTTGAAAAAATTGTCTTGTAAATGAGTTTTGAATGGCTAAATGTCCATCATTACTCTTTAATTAATATGTGTACTACTTAGTATCACATTAGGAAGTCTAAATCAATGGGAAATCAAAAATTTCACAAGTGTGTGCCTTGTTTTTATGAATAGTAACTAAAATATGCTAGTTTATGACATAAGTCAATATAAGTAAGTTAATTGGTCAACAAAGACCAAAACACCCCTAAGTAATATAAGGGGGCCGGTTTTCATGTGTGACTCACCGCACTTGACAATCAAATAAACAAGGAAAAGTAATAAAGCATGTTACTATTTGCCTTTAGTTAAATATCTCCAAAAGCAAGTTTCTTCACATTCTCTCATCCTCTCTTGTTCCCACCGTAGCCAACCCTTCTTCCCCCTCTCTCCATCATTTTGCTTACAGCAACAATGTCATCTCCAACTTCCATATCTAGTAACTTCTAGCTCCATGCACCAAATCAAATTCTAAGACCATACTTGTCTTAGTTAGGCAAGCTCTACACTTCTCACTCTTTTCAAATCTTCAAGAACTCCATTTTGGTGCCATGGAGATTCACCATTGAAGGAGCTTGAGCTCATATTTTCATGCCTTGTCATTCTCCTTTGCTTCAAGGTAAGGAAAATCAAAGAAAAACATCATTTCCTCTTGTTTTTGTGTGTAACCGAGAATCACCCTTTGATGGTGTCTTCTCTTGTTCTTTCATAGCTCCATTTCAATCTTCAAAGGACAAGGAGGATTCCTCTCTTGTTACTTATTCAAGCTCTCTTTATCCCAAGGTATAAAACAACTATCCTAATGTGTAAAGACAATATATATATAGGGTTGTAAATGAGTTTAAGCATGAAGCTTGAATGCTCATTGGTTTTACTTGTGCATTGATTAGAACATTGACAAGTAGCCAAGTACTCTTGCCGATTTCCAAACAAGGAATAACTAGAGTGTTCAAGTAAAAATCTTGAAGAAAAGAGGTAAACAAACTATCTCAATGTAGTTTAAATGCCTAGGAAAAATGAGCTTGATTTGCTTAAAAAATACCTAAGGAGCCAATGGCAAATGAGCTAGTAAAAGACTCTCAAGGAGTTTATTAAGGGCATATGTATTGTTGGGTGTATTTGCAGGTTAAAGGCAATATATACATGTGGAAATTCAGTGTTTAAGTTTAATGCAATTTAAGGGCCTAAGTGCCAAACAATTTGATTATGCATTATATTGTGATGTAGTGTAAATTTGGTGAAGTTTTGTGTGTGAGAAGGTTCTTGATGGATTTAGGTGTTATTTAATGTTTAATGGTGAAAAACAATGTGTTTTGGTATGACAATATGCTAGGAGAACTCATGGCAAAATTTGGATAATGTACAAGAAGTTTTAAGTGCTTAAATGAGTTTTAGTGAACTAGTAAGTGTTAGGAATGAATAAATGTTTTACTAGGGAAGAAAACATGTAGTAAGGTGTTTAGAGTGTTACAAGGATTTAGACATTATCTTGGAAGTTCTAAAAATCCAATGGGAGTTTTTGGGATGTACTAAAGTCTTGGAGAAGTTTGTTTAAGGTTTAGGAATGTTGATGTACAAGGAGGGAATGATGTTTAGGTAAGGATTGAGAAAGGATTTTAAGAAGGTGTGAACAAGGAAATTTAGTTAGTAAGAAAAGATGCTTGGGAGATGATGTTAAGGTGTAGAGGAACATCTTGGTATGGTGGTCATTATAGGTGAAATACCACTTAGAAAACCAAAAGAGAAATGTTACAAGTGTTAGTGTTTATAAGAATTGTGTAATGCTTGAGGAAGATCTTTAATGGATGATTTAAGGAGTTTAATGAAGTCTTAAGGTGTGTTTGAGGTGCCCAAATGAGGTTAGAACATACTAGGATACATGAGGTGAAGTTTGGAGTCAAATGGGAATGTAGAAACCAAGGGTCTGGAGTCGACCGACCTTAGGGACCGGACTTGTAAGGTCGGTCGAGCTCAGTTTACACTACCGAAAAGAGTTTCTGGAATGGACCGACCTTGGGGACCGGACTTGCAAGGTCAGTCGGGCTTGTATTTTGGGTACGAACTGAGTCCCTGGAATCGACCGAACTTGGGACCGAACTTGCCAAGATCGGTCGGGCCTGAGTTTTCAAAGGGGAAAAAAACTCTCGGGAATAGACCGACCTTGTGGACCGAACTTGCAAAGTCGGTCGGAGTAGAATTTTTGACGGTTATGTTTTGGAATGGACCGACCTTGTGTAAGGTCGGTCGGTAAGGTCGGTCGGACCAAAAACATTATTTAAGGTTATAGGATGATGGGGATTATTAAGTAATGATGTTATAAGATTATTAAGGACATGTTAAGTGAGTTATAATGACAATTTAGTGGGGGAAAAGTTGTATTAAAATGAAAACTAAAACAAGTTAAAATGTGAAGTTATAACGGGGATAAGTCATGAGCATTAGACTTTAAACAATCATGTTACCCCGATGTTAATAAAAGTAAATGTAATGTTACCAGTTGTTCAAAGATGTTACGAGGAACATGTGATGGCACGTTAGAGTGAAACCCCGGTGACAGGTATGGTTTTCTTGCAACCTGTGTCCTACCGGATTACACCGGCTTGTATGCCAATGTGTTTTATGTATGTTTGCCACGTTATAAGATAAATCATGAAACGAGTTTAAAGTCGTTATTGTTGTTGTGTGTTTGCGTACCGATACCGGTAACCTCGAATGCGCATGGAAGGCTAGTTAACCATTATTAGGTAAACGTAAGAGAACGGTATCCGGTAATAACGTTTCCAACCTAAGGAACGTTCTAACCACGACTATGCGTGAGTTAGTCATGTGATGTTTGTGTGTGATGTTTGTGTGTGAATGTATGAACCTCCTTGTGTGTGTCTAACTAGACCTAACCATCTAGTTGTGAATTAACGTACTAAGTCCAATAGTGGGACTCCTAACAAGTGCTAATCGGGGAGTGAGGAGTCCGGTCTGTTCCGGCCACGTGTGTGAGTATGGGGATCGTTGTCATATCAGGTTCGATCCTCTCTGTATGTTATGGTTGTTTTCCAATTTGGTTTCCAATCTTCCCTTTAGCTTAACCAAAGCTATTTTACTGACTCACGTCGGGCCACAGGGGC
The DNA here is from genome assembly GCA_023374045.1 of Limonium bicolor. Taxonomy (NCBI): domain Eukaryota; kingdom Viridiplantae; phylum Streptophyta; class Magnoliopsida; order Caryophyllales; family Plumbaginaceae; genus Limonium; species Limonium bicolor. The sequence continues at coordinate 215,000,775 of CM041776.1, read as the reverse complement.
ATACTATGTTCGTTCGGTGGGCTTGGATTACTATATCCGACGCACCTTGGTGTTAAGTTATTCGTTCATTTAACGAGACGGTAACGAGTTATGTAACGAGCTTATCATGAGTTGGCAACATTCTCTAGGCTCTACAAGTGAATTAACTATGTTTGGGTCGGTTCCTAAAAGAACCGTTCCCGTTATGTTATGTGTTATTGTTGTACTGCAATTCCCATTGCGATGTTATGTTATGTGCATGTTGAAACGTGAAAAGTGTTGTTATGTGGTGTATGTGGATCATGGATATGAATCCCAGTTTATAAAAGAGACGTTTATGGATAACCCGATTATTGGGTAAGTGTCGTCTATTAAGGAAGTAGCTCCACTAGAGGAGAACCCTCTAGGGTTAATGAACACAATGAGTGACTTATCAAGTAAGGATGTGCTATCTGTTTGTTGAGCCCATTGTGGTGGAATGTTATGTGTTGTGAGTTTATAGTTACATGCATGATTCAAATATAATCAACCGCATGCTAAGACGACAATTAGTTGTGTGTGGCCCGGTAGCATGCGGGCTGCGGGATTACCATACCAGCAAAGGTGCTGAGCCCCTGGGGGGCCACCCTTTCTTCCAATTCTATTTCAGGTACAAGGAGCTGGAAGCCGTTCGAGAGTAGGACGGGGTAGTCGTTTGTGCATGGGTAGCCATTTAAATTGTGTATGTATTATAGGTGTAGTAAGACCGAAATTGTTATCGGCATCAGTTTGTAAATACTCGGTACAGTTGGGAGGCTTATGTATGTTGGTTGTTGTTAATGGAAAGGTATAGTAATGTACAGTTGCTCGGGAATCTAGTTCATCAGACCGATACAATGTATATGTAATAGTCTGGTTAGCCACGTGGGTGGTTAACGGCGTGTAACACCAACGAGTTAAGTAATGTGATGAAGTATGTTTTCTGCTGCAGTTAGTTGATAAGTGTGTTGTTGTTGGATGGGGTGTTACAAAAAGTGGTATCAGAGCGAAGTATCGCTCTGATGACTGAATTACCGAGCTTAGGAAGTACCGAGTTAGGAGTTTAAGACTTTGGGTTAAGGGTTGAGTGATAGCATGAGAGATACGCTAGTTAGGAATTACTAGAGTGTACTGGAAACCTACTATATCCATCCTGCCCTCCACAATCCCTGTTTTATTACCTCGGAAAGAACGCCAGAGAGATGAAAGTCCTCTCTTACTCGGGAATACCCGATCTGGCTGTTATTAAATACCTCTAAAGGTACGGAGAACCTGTCATACTGTAGATCCCAAAAACTGGGAATCCCGGAGACGGTTTCCATCTGAACAATGTTAACTGCATTTAATAGCGAAGAATGAAGAATCTTGTGTATAGAAGAATAGAATTTCCGGCAACCTGGGTCGACATGCCGAGCAGTCGAGAATAACCAGCTTGCAACGCACCGACCGTGCAACAGGCAAGAAGTGGATTAATGAAACCCGAGACGAGTGTCTACGAGACCATAGTTGTTAAATGATACACCAACGGTATACCAACCGACAAAGGAACTACAACGTAGTGCCCAAACAAGAGACAAGTCTCAGTGACCACGACAAATGCGTGGAACGGGCTACGAAGAAGATACAATACTAAGTAAAAAGGGGTCTCCAAGAATGGGAGACACCCCAGTCAATGATTATCATGTGAATACAGTGAGAAGTCGCCCAGAGGGTCAATTGTCAAGACTGTAAGATCAAGTGAGGGCCAACAAGGCCACTGATGACAGTGCGGGTAAAGAACAATACCACAACCGGTATGTGTTTAACCGATAGCCAATTAGCATGGCGCACTTGCCATGGCAAGTGCTGCTATAACAAGGCTGTTCGGGAAAATTTATAACAAATACAAGTACTTAGTAAAGTACCACGAAGTTAACTGTGATCATCATAACTGTGGAAGGGCTTAACAGCCTAACCTTGTAATTGGAAGTACACCAGTCAGCAAGAAGCTAGATTTGGTTAAGGGAAGAAGGCATTGTAAAACCATGAGAATTCTTCTTTCAACTCAGATTTATTTCAAACTCTTTCTTTCAAACCGAATTTTCTTTCAAACCAATATTTATTTCTAACCTCTTTTAAACCAAACCAGTAAAACCAAGGGTAGTTGATAAAGATACAACGGTGGATAAACTTTCCCTCGATTAAGTTCGGGAAGCACGGAATGCATATTGTCACGGGACAATATAAGGGAGTTGACAACAGAATACTTCACCTAGGCGTGTGATGGACACTACGAGTGTACCAACTGTAATGTGGGACACACTCCGATAGGAGCTTGTGGGCCCGACAGACCTACTTATGGGTTAGTTGGGTAAGTAGCAATGTATCAGTATGGTACCCCACATATGTATACGAGTAGAGTCCGGAGCACGGGAAGTAGTCGACTCCATACTACGGTCAGCAGTAAGAGTCAAGCAAGAGCAACGGATTACCAAGAATGGTTAAAGTAAAGGAACGCAATTAAGTTAACGAGACTAAAGGAATTAGTGAATTCATTTCAAGGAAATGTTTAAGAGTCAGGGAATATGAAGTGCACTAACTGTTATGTAAAGACATAGCATATGTCTTAAAGATCCTCAGGGATAAACATGATAGTTGAAACGGTGACGCAGCCTATACATGGCAAGGCAGATGCCTGATATGGACATGTTAATGTGCGACGAACGGGATGAAATTCCCAGAATGATTACCTACACTACCAGGAAATATCGATCTTCACAGAAGAAGATAATAAGCCAGTTAAGAACGCAAAACGGCGTGGCTAACTAAATATACCAATAAGTGCGAACCAGATGTAAAGGCATAACTTAGCAATACCCAGGAGCAATCCTTGAAGGGTGTTCACATCAACGATAGTTGAATGAAATAACGTGACAGAAACACAAGGGTTGAAACTAACACCCAGTTTAGACATAAGTTGTCAGGAGACGGACTGACAATCCTAAGGGGCATCCCATGAAAGGAAACGGAATGCAACGACCTTGTCATGGAGCCCAATATAATATCTAAACCATGTAATGTTGTACAGAGAAGTAAATGTGTGTGAACGGCCTACAATGAGCAGAGCTCGAGGCAATAAGGCTTATAAGCCACAAACAAGATATGTTATATAAATTTAATCGATGTAAGAGTTTATGTTATATAAGTAAGTAAAGCGGATAACGAACCACTGCTAAAGGAGTGGGGACACCTCTCGATATTATGAGACCGTGCAAGCGGTAGTTATGTGAACCAAGTTCAAGAAACATGTTAAGGATTGACCATGTTGTCATTACGAGAGAACAGATAGTTTGGTAGCACGTGTGTATAAGTGAAGCACCGAGCTAAATAACGCCGGCTTGTAACTCGAGTGAGCAACGCTCAAGGGGCATTCTGTAGTCATCCAAACGGATGATGTAAGTATATGTGAAAACTAATATGACAGTGAATACCATGTAAGTTAGTGTTGTGCAAGAAGAAAGAACGCGGTGCGCAGAAAGTGACCGTTGTATAAGTATTGTAAATAATAGTATGGCAAATAAGCAGAGTTATGAGTTAGACCCAGTGGAGATACAACAATAAGTATAGCAAATAAACTGAGCAGTAAGCCAAGACCCAGTATTATAAGATAAGAATCTCAGTGAAACACAGTGTAAATTCCATCGCGAATCGCATAAGAGATTTACTGTCAAGAGTTTACGCCTCTGCACTCTGTATGACTGAGTGTTTTGGTATTGCATTTGCGCAGTAATGATCGAGTGCGATAACTAGGATTCGGGAAATGTTAATTGTGGAGGAAACAGAAAGCGGCTTATAACGCCATGGTGACTGATGCATAGGAAATGCAAGGACGTACCAATGAAAGAGTACTTGTATAGGACCAAATGTGGAGACATGATTAAATACCAACTATCGGTATGGAATATACCTCAAGCATGGGAAATAACCGAGAGAGCACTACACACTAGGTAGTAGCTCAACCTCAACCGACAGTAAGTCGGAAGGAATCAAGTCAATCATTGGGAAATACGTACCAGTTTACGCAGTAAGTCGTCAGAGAAGTGGATGGAAAGTCTTGAAACTCACCGAATTCGCTCACGGTAAGAGATACCACGCGTCGGTTGAGAAACTGTTATTACCTAGATAAAGGCGATAATTGGAGATGTACAATACAGTAAGAATAATGAATGGGGAAAACTAAGCCCTACAGTTGTCAGAGTTGCGCAGCAGACACTAGTGAACCAGTGATTCAAGTGTTGAATGTGCATGGTGAACATGAGTGAATGGCTAGTTATTAATGCCTAGAAGCCTCACAGGCCAGAATCGAAACCAGTCAAGAGTTAAAGCAAACTCCAATGAGAATTCTTGGTTTAGGAACTAAACCGCCCATATGGTTAAGATCCTCTAATCAGAATGCATTGTATAATAGACCGCGTGGAAGTTAAAGTACTTCACGACGGCAGAACGTTTTAAACCAATGATTCAGTGATTGATTACGTGGGCGTCATCCCTTTTAAGGGGGGTAGAGCGCAAAACCACTTAGTGTGTATCACCGTACAAGTGTACGTAGTGTATGTGACCTATATTGTGCATAACACAAAATAATTGTTTTGATGATTGGTGTGTGTGTTACGTAAACATACACAAATTGCGCACAGAAGATGCGAATACCATTGTGATAAGTGTGTTGATTTATTAACAGTTGTGTGTGATAGTACAAGTGTGGGAGTAGAGGAACTCCCGGGGGAACAAAACCCCGACAGTGTATAAAGATAAAACTGTGTGTTGCATTTTGATAAAATATATGTATATATGTAATATAGTGATTCATGAAAGGGTATGAAACCGACATAGAACCTAGTGAGAATTAGATTCCCTAGGTAACTTGATTAGAAGTGAATGGAAATAACTGATAGAAGAACTTCTATCCCTTGGAGATGTCATGATCATGATTAGAATGAAAAAAAAAGATAGAAAAAAATGGGATATGCTTGAATTAGTTGTTGTTTGAAATTGGAGTGGGAGGTGAAACTTGATTTCATGAGATCAAGGGAAGCCGAACACAAATTGGGGTGGAAGGATAGTTCAACACTGATGCTGATCACATCAGGGTTGGATGATTCTTGAAGCTCCCTGTAAGTGGTCACAAATAACCACGCTAAGAAAGATGCAAAGACCATAAATTGGATTTTGAGTTGTATGTGTTTTTAAAAGGATTTTGAATTGGTATTTATAAATGTCGATAGATACTTTACATAATTAAAGTTCTCTTACTTAACCTCACAAGGAAAAATTTTAAATTTAAGTGATTGTTTTGATCTCCCAAAGGAACGGGGACAGAAGGTGTCCATCGCGACACCGGTCTCTGCGGGATCACAGTGTATGTAAAAGATATTTTTGGTTGCCATACATGCTAAGACATGTTGTGTGGTAGGTGTAATAAATATTATTTTGACATTGAGTTCCAAAAGTGTATGTTATCAAGACCTATGAGTCTAAATGTTGTTGTGTCACATAGACCTATGTGTCTAAAGGCTGTTATGTTATCAAGACCTATGGGTCTAGATGTGTTATGTTACCCAAGACCAGAGAGTCTAAGGATTGTTATGTATATGCAAATGTTGTTAAGATACCCGGACCATTGAGTCCGAGGTTATCATGTGAGTATGTTATGTTATGTATGGATGTGTATAAGTACCCGGACCGTTAAGTCCGAGGTTTTGATGTAAAGTATGTTTGGTTATGGAAATTTTATTTTGTAAGTGATCCCCGTGTTCAAATCCAATGATGTGTGGGAAGTGTGAACTTCGAGGATGGATTAAGGGGGCTAAAAAGTACCTTAGAAACATCAGTGAACAATTTAAAAACCATAGTAAAACACAATAAAGCACTAAGATACAGTTTGAGCAAAACATGCTCTAAGCTTGGAGTGAACTTGGCTAGGACCCAAAGAGCCTACCAAGACTTAATAGTATTCAATTATGATTTAATAAGGCTAATTAAGTCCTTAGGAAACCTTGGTAGAAAATTAAACCAAATAAAACACAAATAAATACCTTAAAGTCAATATGGGCAAAAATGTGCTCTAAGCTTGGGATAAATTTGTATAAGACCTAAAGGTCATATCTATACCTTAATTATATGTTAATGAACATATGAAATCAATTACTAAAGAAAACGAAGCTTGAAAACAAGTTAAAATACAAAATGTGCTTTAAGGAGTCTTAAAGCACATTTTTGAAAAAATTGTCTTGTAAATGAGTTTTGAATGGCTAAATGTCCATCATTACTCTAATTAATATGTGTACTACTTAGTATCACATTAGGAAGTCTAAATCAATGGGAAATCAAAAATTTCACAAGTGTGTGCCTTGTTTTTGTGAATAGTAACTAAAATATGCTAGTTTATGACATAAGTCAATATAAGTAAGTTAATTGGTCAACAAAGACCAAAACACCCCAAAGTAATATAAGGGGGCCGGTTTTCATGTGTGACTCACCACACTTGACCAATCAAATAAACAAGGAAAAGTAATAAAGCATAGTTACTATTTGCCTTTAGTTAAATATCTCCAAAAGCAAGCTTTTCTTCACATTCTCTCATTCCTCTCTGTTCCCACCGTAGCCAACCCTTCTTCCCCCTCTCTCCATCGGTTTTGATACAGCAACAATGTCATCTCCAACTTCCATAGCTAGTAACTTCTAGCTCCATGCACCAAATCAAATTCTAAGACCATACTTGTCTTAGTTAGGCCAAGCTCTACACTTCTCTCTTTTCAAATCTTCAAGAACTCCATTTCGGTGCCATGGAGATTCACCATTGAAGGAGCTTGAGCTCGTATTTTCATGCCTTGTCATTCTCCTTTGCTTCAAGGTAAGGAAAATCAAAGAAAAACATCATTTCCTCTTGTTTTTGTGTGTAACCGAGAATCACCTTTGATGGTGTCTTCTCTTGTTCTTTCATAGCTCCATTTCAATCTTCAAAGGACAAGGAGGAGTCCTCTTGTTACTTATTCAAGCTCTCTTTTATCCCAAGGTAAAACAACTATCCTAATGTGTAAAGACAATATATATACCCTAGGGTTTGTAAATGAGTTAAGCATGAAGCTTGAATGCTCATTGGTTTTACTTGTGCATTGATTAGAACATTGACAAGTAGCCAAGTACTCTTGCCGATTTCCAAACAAGGAAGAACAAGAGTGTTCAAGTAAAAATCTTGAGAGAAAAGAGGTAAACAAACTATCTCAATGTAGTTTAAATGCCTAGGAAAAATGAGCTTGATTTGCTTAATAAAATACCTAAGGAGCCAATGGCAAATGAGCTAGTAAAATGCTCTCAAGGAGTTTATTAAGGGCATATGTATTGTTGGGTGTATTTGCAGGTTAAAGGCAATATATACATGTGGAAATTCAGTGTTTAAGTTTAATGCAATTTAAGGGCCTAAGTGCCAAGCAATTTGATTATGCATTATATTGTGATGTAGTGTAAATTTGGTGAAGTTTTGTGTGTGAGAAGGTTCTTGATGGATTTAGGTGTTATTTAATGTTTAATGGTGAAAAACAATGTGTTTTGGTATGACAATATGCTAGGAGAACTCATGGCAAATTTGGATAATGTACAAGAAGTTTTAAGTGCTTAAATGAGTTTTAGTGAACTAGTAAGTGTTAGGAATGAATAAATGTTTTACTAGGGAAGAAAACATGTAGTAAGGTGTTTAGAGTGTTATAAGGATTTAGACATTATCTTGGAAGTTCTAAAAATCCAATGGGAGTTGTGGGATGTACTAAAGTCTTGGAGAAGTTTGTTTAAGGTTTAGGAATGTTGATGTACAAGGAGGGAATGATGTTTAGGTTAGGATTGAGAAAGGAATTTTAAGAAGGTGTGAACAAGGAAATTTAGTTAGTAAGAAAAGATGCTTGGGAGATGATGTTAAGGTGTAGAGGAAACATCTTGGTATGGTGGTCATTATAGGTGAAATACCACTTAGAAAACCAAAAGAGAATGTTACAAGTGTTAGTGTTTATAAGAATTGTGTAATGCTTGAGGAAGATCTTTAATGGGTGATTTAAGGAGTTTAATGAAGTCTTATGGTGTGTTTGAGGTGCCCAAATGAGGTTAGAACATACTAGGATACATGAGGTGAAGTTTGGAGTCAAATGGGAATGTAGAAACCAAGGGTCTGGAGTCGACCGACCTTAGGGACCGGACTTGTAAGGTCGGTCGAGCTCAGTTTACACTACCGGAAAGAGTTTCTGGAATGGACCGACCTTGGGGACCGGACTTGCAAGGTTGGTTAGGCTTGTATTTTGGGTACGAACTGAGTCCCTGGAATCGACCGAACTTGGGACCGAACTTGCCAAGATCGGTCGGGCCTGAGTTTTCAAAGGGAAAAAAGAACTCTCGGGAATAGACCGACCGTGTGGACCGAACTTGCAAGGTCGGTCGGAGTAGAATTTTGACAGTAATATGTTCTGGAATGGACAGACCTTGAGTAAGGTCGGTCGGTAAGGTCGGTCAGACCAAAAACATTGTTTAAGGTTATAGGATGATGGGGATTATTAAGTAATGATGTTATAAGATTGTTAAGGACATGTTAAGTGAGTTATAATGACAATTTAGTGGGGGAAAAGTTGTATTAAAATGAAAAAGTAAAACAAGTTAAAATGTGAAGTTATAACGGGGATAAGTCATGAGCATTAGACTTTAAACAATCATGTTACCCCGATGTTAATAAAAGTAAATGTAATGTTACCAGTTGTTCAAAGATGTTACGAGGAACATGTGATGGCACGTTAGAGTGAAACCCCGGTGACAGGTCTGGTTTTCTTGCAACTTGTGTCCTACCGGATTACACCGGCTTGTATGCCAATGTGTTTTTCTGTATGTTTGCCACGTTATAAGATAAATCATGAAACGAGTTTACAGTCGTTATTGTTGTTGTGGTTTGTGTACCGATACCGGTAACCTCGAATGCGCACGGAAGGCTACGTTAACCATTATTAGGTAAACGTAAGAGAACGGTATCCGGTAATAACGTTTCCAACCTAAGGAACGTTCTAACCACGGCTATGCGTGAGTTAGTCATGTGATGTTTGTGTGTGATGTTTGTGTGTGAATGTATGAACTCCCTTGTGTGTGTCTAACTAGACCTAACCATCTAATTGTATTGAATTAACGTACTAAGTCAATAGTGGGACTCCTAACAGTGCTAATCGGGGAGTGAGGAGTTCGGTCTGTTCCGGCCACGCGTGTGAGTATGGGGTCTTGTCATATCAGGTTCGATCCTCTCTATATGTTATGGTTGTTTTCCAATTTTGTTTTCAATCTTCCCTTTAGCTTAACCAAAGCTATTTTACTGACTCACGTCGGGCCACAAGGGCATACTATGTTCGTTCGGTGGGCTTGGATTACTATATCCGACGCACCTGGTGTTAAGTTATCCGTTCATTTAACGAGAACGGTAACGAGTTATGTAACGAGCTTATCATGAGTTGGCAACATTCTCTAGGCTCTACAAGTGAATTAACTATGTTTGGGGTCGGTTCCTAAGAGAACCGTTCCCGTTATGTTATGTGTTATTGTTGTACTGCAATTCCCATTGCGATGTTAGTTATGTGCACGTTGAAACGTGAAGTGTTGTTATGTGGTGTATGTGGATCATGGATATGAATCCCAGTTTATAAAAGAGACGTTTATGGATAACCCGATTATTGGGTAAGTGTCGTCTATTAAGAAGTAGATCCACTAGAGGAGAACCCTCTAGGGTAAATGACACAATGAGTGACTTATCAAGTAAGGATGTGCTATCTGTTTGTTGAGCCCATTGTGGTGGAATGTTATGTGTTGTGTGTTTTTATAGTTACATGCATGATTCAAATAATAACCGTCAACCGCATGCTAAGACGATAATTAGTTGTGCGTGGCCCGGTAGCATGCGGCGCGGGATTACCATACCAGCAAAGGTGCTGAGCCCCTGGGGGGCCACCCTTTCTTCCAATTCTATTTCAGGTACAAGGAGCTGGAAGCCGTTCGAGAGTAGGACGGGGTAGTCGTTTGTGCATGGGTAGCCATTTAAATTGTGTATGTATTATAGGTGTAGTAAGACCGAAATTGTTATCGGCATCAGTTTTTGTAAAAACTCGGTACAGTTGGGAGGCTTATGTATGTTGTTGTTGTTAATGGAAAGGTATAGTAATGTACTTACAGTTGCTCGGAATCTAGTCCATCAGACCGATACAATGTATATGTAATAGCCTGGTTAGCCACGTGGGCGGTTAACGGCGTGTAACACCAACGAGTTAAGTAATGTGATGAAGTATGTTTTCCCTCCGCTGCAGTTAGTTGATAAGTGTTTTTGTTGGATGGGGTGTTACAGTAACACATCAACAACAGCCTCAGGAAATAATAATCCCCACTCAACAGAAGAGACATCTATCTAGTTTAGCACAGTTCCGACCATTAGACCAAGTAAGTGGTTACCTAAAGTCTTAGAATCTAACAATTTCTTCCATGAACCAACTTAAAATGTTTATCAATACCAAATTCTTACCAGCAAAAAAATTCCTATCTTCTGGCTTTAAAGTAGCATTAAAAATCCCCCCCTAGGACCCATGCCACATTATCTAACGGTTGGACATTATTGAGTGAATTCCATATATGATTTCGCTCTACTGAAGAGGGCAAGCATAAACAGCTGTTAACAAAAAGATCTTTGACCAGCATGCACTTCACAGTGAATAAACTGACTATTACTATCAATGATCCTAATATTAACATAACTTTTCCAAAGCAACCAGATTCCTCCCCTAAACCCATGTGCCTCAACCCGATAGGACCCAGCAAAACCCAACTTCTTACAAACTATATCAGCAGTAGAGCCACTAATGCGAGGCTCTATAATCACAAAAATACAAGGATTAATAGTACGCAATAATTCTCTTGCAGCACGCTGAAACCCAGGTTTTAACGCACCCCTAACATTCCAAAATATAATTCTATTCAACATAAAATAATTAGGGAAGAGAGTTACGTACCACCATCCCCAAATTGGGGATTAGCAATGATCAACGGTGTATCCTTACTTGGGTGTGTCGAAACAGAAAGTACCACCTGAGGAGCAGAAACGTGATGGTGAATCTCCGGTGACCCCTTTCACAACACTATCTGAAATTGCCACACGATTCCTGTGTTTGGATCCGCAAGCCTCCTTCATCATTCTTGCCATGTGAGTTTTCTGGAGATTTGACCGCCTCTATTACCATGCTATCCTTACCAGTATGATTTGTATCTTCCTTCGAAACTCCAGCATCTTCTCTTTCCAGCGCCGAGAATCTTGAATTCTCCCCAAACCAAGGAAGCCCAGAAGACTTAGTCACCCCTATAGGCTTCTGACCTTTCCGTGTTGTATTCTTCCGCCTTGGCACCATCCACTCGCCATAGTCGTCTGTAACGTGCTTCAGAGACTCATTATCGATGTTCTTGGAGATTCTAACACCCTCCTCCTGAATAACCTCACTCACGTCTTTCTCGCGGAAAGGACATGTCTCCTCTTTGTGCCCATAACACCCACACTTGAACAGACCAAGTGGAGACCTTCATATTCAATTTTCATGATCCTTCTTCGAAATTATACTTAGCCAGCAAAGGTCTCGTCAAGTCTACCTCGATGGCAACCCTAGCCATCCGAGATTTACCGAAATCTGCTACTGATAAGTCCACCCGTTAACCTTTCCCTCCTCCTTGGAACCCACCATCCTAAGGAATTCATCGTTGTAATACTCATTCGCACTAGTGCAAAATGTTTTTTTACCACGGTTAGAAACCGTGGTTTATACTCGCGTGGTATATCGGAAAATTGCAATAAACCACGGTTTGAAACCGTCGTTTAAAATACGGATTATAAACCACGGTTCATTAAAACCGTCGTTTAAAGCCCGTTGTGTCGCAGGAATCAGACGACTTACGACGATTGGGACAGAAACCGTGGTATATAATGTCGTTCCATTGTGTTTTATACGACGGTTCGGGTGTATAACCGTGGTATATGACTCCTTTATACGACGGTTTTATAATAAACTGTGGTTTATACTCGTCGTTCCATTGAGTTTTAAACCACGGTTCTAAGTGAACCGTGGTTTTTTTTTTCTTTTTTTTAGTTTTTTTTTGTTTTTTTAGCATCTACCACATATGTTTTCCAACACAACCCAATTTACAATCGCATATACAACCTGTACAGGGCATCCAACTGGTATTGCCCTTTGATAACCAACCACACTATGACCATAAACCAAGTTGCCAGTTTGAATTGCAACATTGAAAACGAATTGCAAACAAACCCATTCAAACTTTCAAAAATAAGAGAGAGATTGACTTTACAACTTTGAGAGTTGCTTCAGCAAAAACAAAAGTCTAAGTCTAACTACACTAGGATATAAGATCTAAGAAACACTCAAGTAATTTTTACACCAAAACTGCGATAAATGATCTCTTACAAAGTCGAGATCCCCTTTGGAATACGTGCTCCCTGCTTGTGTGAAATAAGAAACGATCTGTCCATAAAAAGAAACTGATCATCATTAGTACACAATTTTTTAAAATGCAATAACTTTAACTAAAACTTTGATTGGTATGGGTTACCTTGACATCATCCTTAAGCGTGTCAATATTTTGTACAATCTTGAACATGTACCGCATCACATAATAGCCACAGCTTCGTGAATCAGTCTGTTGAGAACACTGTCATCACACCATCCATGGATTACCAACTTTAGACAAATCAAAAAATTAAACGTTTAACTTCAATACAAAAATGCATAAATTAAATGATTACTTACACTACGTATGTATTGGAAGTCCAAGATGAAGAATGGTTTCTTTTCATCACTTAAACCAAGCTTATGGCCCCTGCATAAATACAACATTTTAAAATGAAGCCATTTATTGTCAATAATCTAGGACGATAAGCTTAAAACAAATACAGAATGCATATTAAATTTTGAATACTCACTCCTTCAAATATTCTCTACAGCGATCTCTCGAAGGTCATCCAGGGCTGCCCAATGGGTCTAGTATCAACAAGCATGAGGTGTCGATACACAACACCATCAACATCCAATGATTGCTGCCACAGATAAAAACAAGAATGTTTTGTAGAACAATTATTAAATATCACAATTAGTAAGCAAAAAATTCCAGTTATTATGTACTTACATCTGATGATATGGGATCAGCAAAATATTTGCTTCTTCTTCGCACCGCAGTACAAAATCCCTGCCTCACATGCTCTACACATCCTTGCTCATCCAATGCGGCCTGATTTGCTGACATCAATTGCGGACACAAGAAAGAGAGGGCAAATAATCTCTTGCTCGCTAGTAGCAGTCTACTAGTCAAACACCTAAACAACATTTTTCATAAGATATGTTAAATAGGTTAAAAAAATGAAAGATAATGTAATAATTTAAAAGATACTTACACACAATAGGCCTGAATCACAGAGTGTTAAGCAGGTCTCCCATCAAAAATTCTCTTAGATCGCTCACGGTAATCATCAGATCTCTGGGCTCAGGGGAGTGGAAAACATGCTTAGACCTTTCATGTTGAAGTTGGTGACAGACTGCGGCCTCGTCATGAAAAAGTCATACAACAGTTTTTGTTTGACTGTCAACTTCTTCAGATACTTGGGTGTCAGAATGAGGAATCTCCTAGGAGTCATATCGAAAGGTTTTTCACCACTTCCTTTCTCACACTCTGACTCTCCTCATTTGATTCACAACTTCCTTCCCCTTATCCACTTTCTTTTCTTAACCGGTCTTAATTCCTTATCAATCTAATAGTATACAAAATTTAAATAATAAACATATCAGTCAACAGTCAAGTTTAAAAACTAAACAGTAAGCATGTAAATAGTTTACCTTGTCACTGACATCAATGAGAGAATATGGCCATGGAACAACTGAAGATTGTGCTTGACCTATTTTACTCCACTGATTCCACTCCAACGGAAGTGGGAGAGTCCTCATGACCTCGCACAATGTCGTCTACCATCACACGAGCGTGGAAGAGGGGGATGAGCTTGAAATGTACTACAGTGTTCGGTCCGGTCTGTAAAACCCGACCGAATGCAACATGCACAGTCCCACCATCCAACATTTGAAACAGATGACATGATTTAGCCATCTACATCAACTCACAACAGTAAGCAAGCTAATAAAATTATATTGTTTTAAAAGTAATGTTAAAATAACTAGGAGGAAAAAAGAAACAAACCGAAAGGTTTTGATAAGGAAATGTGTCTCTGGTAGGAGAAGAAGGTGTGCAGGATATCGACCATCGGAGTATCCGCCGTCGTGGTAGGAGGAGGCAGACATCGTTGTAGGATCATCGACAGTATCCGCCGTCGTGGGGAGGAGCAGACGTCGGTCTATCAGTAGGTGTCGGTGGTGTAGGAGACACGGCCACTATCGATGTATCCGCCGTCGCGGAGGGTAGGAGTAGACACCGCGTGTAGGAGTAGGAGGTGTCGGTGTAGGAGCATGCACCTGGCCCAATACTAAAGCCTCAAGTCTTCGCAGACGCTCTCCGTAGGCTTGACGCTCCTCAGCGTGGCGTCTTTCCGACTCAGCGTGACGTCTTTCCGACTCCTCCAACCGGTCATGCACCCGTTCATCCACCATTCTCTCTATCATTTTAGCCTTTGTAGTGTGTCGTAGTCTCGATCGAGACGTAGGAAACACGTCTTTTTGGCGAACTTCCCCTCCAAGCCCCCGCACTCGCCCTGGATGATCCTTTTGCCCAAGGGCCTTATTCAGTGGATCATCCTGAGACGGAGGGGCCGGAACCATCCCCATCCCATCGCTCAGTGGAGCCAGACTATTTTAAATTAACAAAAATATTAGAAATGAACTTACTAATTAGTAAACAACAACTTTTAAATATATATACTTACAATCTTGGACGCCAACTCAGCAGTCTCGCTCTGCGGGAACACATATACTCCCTCGTCATTTTTCTTCATGCGACCCAGCATAAATGTCTGCACCCTACTTGCATCGTCAACATCATCAATAACAGACTGAGTGTCGTCTTCATTAGTTTTCGTCAGTAAGCCCTCGCTCTTCCACTTCTCCACCGCCCCGGTATCCAGCTCGCCCCGTGCTCGCCCATGAAGTGCTTGTAGATATTCTTCGCCCGGTTACGTCTCGCTTGTTCTTGACGTAACTGTTACAAAATTTGTATATTTGTAAGTTATACATAATAAAAAAATATTTGTTAAATTTTATTCCTTAATAATTAAGAAAAAATAATTGTAAAAGTACCCTTAAACTCCTTAGTCTGGCGATGGTCGTAGTAGAATTTCTTCCAGTCCTCCTCCTTGATCATACCATCATACACTACCCACGGTGGTGACCTCTTGGAGCCCGGTTGGTAATCCAGCCATCTACCAATGCTTGAACTGTCGTGACAGTTGATGTCGCAGTGAAGTAGAAGTGATTCAATCTTCGTCCGAAGTTCATCCGCGACTTTGTACTTCTTTTGCACCATCTGCCACAAGATGTCTTTGTCTGCCTTTTCTTGATCTTAATCCTTATTAATCGAGCAATGGGATTTTTACCATCAATCCCAAGTAGGAAGCAAACCGCTGCTTCGACCCACCACGATGTCGGAGGTACTTGTCCCAGATCAAATCGATGGGAGAATCTTTCTTCTCCTTCAACCCACGGGTCGGTCCACGTCCCTTCCGAGGGTTTGCCGTGAAGTAGATGCAGCTGGGTGGTTCTTCAGTCAGTAGGGACGTCATCGTCAATATCATCCAACCCCAACAGTAAGTCCTCTTCGACTCTATCGTCAGGATCCATAATCTGAAAAATAATCAACAATTAACAAGGTTAATACGAACATCTACTGAATCAAATATTGAAACATGACAAAAATGAAATAATATAATATTGTCGACCAAACTTACAAATAACATTTCATCGTTCAATCCACAATCCTTCATTGTGGTCGGACCTTCGATATTCAAATTAACATTAGTTACATTATCTACCTCCATCGGCAACCGAATAGGTACATCTGTTTCATCTTCATAGTCGTATTCATCCTCATCAACAATATTATCAATCCCAACTATCGATCTTTTACTCTGCATTACAATAGACCATCTGAGATTAGACTGATCATGACAGTAAGAATACTTGTTTTGCCTTTGATGCAACAATAAAGGGTCATCATCAGTAGGAGCCGCTGTCGTTAAATCAACTAGCTTCATACCATGATCCTCCTCACGATATCCCTGTTTGTTGTCCACCCATTTGCAATGAAATACACAAGTTTCATAACTAGTGTAATTCAAGACCCAAATATCCTCAATAACACCATAATATTTGTTCTTCAGTGTTATTACGACTTGTTCCTGTGAAAAGTCTTGTGAAGCGATAAGATGCACACCACTGTTCTGGTTTGTCGATTTACAATCTTGACGTGCAGTGTGTGTAAAAGAAAATCCATTTACATCATATCCTTCATAAGACAACACATCGAGATTTGGACCAAGTGCCAACAATTGGATCATTTCATCCACGTTCCTTGAATCTTCATACAACACCTTCTATCTGAACCACTTAACAAATGTCGCATTCTGCTCTTTTTTTAATTTGGCATTAATCATCGTTGGGTGTTTTGTTTTTGAGTAGGCTAGGTGTGCATCGAAATACGGTTCAACAACTTCAGAATGATCTGTGCCTTGTTCAATGTATCAATATCAACTCTGCATAATTTTTTCCCACAGGTACCAACCCCTTTAAGCCTGCCATCATGTCGCTTTTGGTAATCCAATAACATCAACACCGTGTAAGTAGTGAGTGCAGAAGTCAACTACCTCCTCTGTTACTGTCCCTTCAATTATACTTCCCTCTGGACGCCGACGATTTTTCATTTTCTTTTTCAGTATACCCATATATCTCTCAAACGGATACATGTATCGAAGGTATAACGGACCACAATGTTTGATCTCTCTAACAAGATGAACAAGTAGATGCACCAAATATCAAAAATGAAGAGGGAATACATTTCCAACTGACACATGGTGATCACAAGGTCATTTTGTAGTTTATCCAGCGTCTCTACATCAAGCACTTTACACGAAATTCCTTTGAAGAAAACACATAAATTTGTAATAGTTTTCCTGACATCAGCTGGAAGGATCCCACGGATTGTAACCGGAAGTAAGTGCTGCATCAGCACATGATAGTCGTGAGACTTTATCCCTACCAATTTAAGATCAGACATTGATACCAAACTTGATATGTTCGATGAGTAACCAGATGGCACTTTAATATGACGAAGAGAACTACAAAAACTTATTTTTCTCTCTTTGGATAATGTATGACAAGCGGGAGGCAAGAATGTTCTTTACCCTTTGTTGTGGCGCGAGTTCTTCCCGTATACCCAATTCAACCAGATCTTTTCTACCCTTTAAATGATCTTTTGTCTTTCCTTTCACGTTTAGTAGTGTCGCAGATACACTTTCACCAATGTTTTTCTCCACGTGCATAGCATCAATGCAATGTCTCACCTCTAAATGTTGCCAATATTCAAGTTCCCAAAATATTGATTTTTTCTTCCATATGCTCTTTTCAGTGGCTTTAATTGGTGGACCGAAGTTGTTCACAACATTCTTCAACTGATTGTAAGTCTCAGCAGAGATAGTGGTGGTCGTGCGACTGCATGATCCGTTTCCCATCAAACTCTTTTGTCATCTTACGGTATTTGTGACCTTTCGGGAGGAGGAATTCCGGTGGCCCATGTACACATTTTTTCCACTGTGTTTTAACCGTATACTGCAAGTTCTATCTCCACATATAGGGCACGCTAGAGCTCCTTTAATTGTGTATCCCGAGAGGTTGCCGTATGCAGGGAAATCATTGATTGTACAAAACAACATAGCCCGGAGCGTGAAGTTTTCCATACCGTATAAATCATACACTGTCGCACCTTCATTCCACAACAATTGTAAATCGTCAATAAGTGGTTGCAAAAACACATCAATTTTGTTTCCCAGTTGTTTTGGACCCGATATCAACAGAGAGAGGAGAATATGTCTGGGTTTCATACACAACCATGGCGGCAGATTGTATATTGTCAATAAAACAGGCCAAGTACTGTGTATACTGCTCAAAGTGCCATAAGGGTTCATCCCATCAGTGCATAAACCAAGTCTTAAGTTCCTTGGGTCTGTACCGAATTGAGGGTGTAGTATGTATATTCTGTATATTTCTCCATTGTGGTGAATCGGCTGGATGTCTCAATTTACCATCATCCTTTCTATGGGTAGCATGCCATCGGAGGTTCTCAGCATCTTTCTGAACTGCAAACAAACGTTTGAATCGGGGGATTATCGGTAGATACCACAACACCTTCGCAGGAGAACCCACTTTAGTGCTTATGTGGTTTTTCTCACCTTTTTTACATAGCGTGATTCCCCACATTCAGAGCAATGATCATCCAACTCATTCTCCTTCCAGTACAACATACACCCATTTGGACAAGCATGTATTTTTTTATATTCCATACCCATCGGACACATTACCTTCTTTGCTTCAAAGTTGTGTGGGTATCACATTGTCCTTTGGTAGTACATCCTTCAGCAGTTGTAAAAGATCTGTAAAATGACATCACTCCATCCATGTCTCGCCTCTTCAGATTGAATAGTTTTAGGACAACGCTCAATTTTGTTTTGTGTTTGCATTTCACATCCACTGTACAGCGGTTCCTTGATGCTTGCATCAGATTTTCGAATGTTTTGGGTTTGTTGGAAAAATGTTGTTCAACATCTTCCATCATTGCATTAAGGTCCTCCTGATCATCTGAATCACTAACTAGTGAATCATCTTGAGTATCCCCAAAATCGTGTGTGAAGCATCCATTTCTGATTGTTCTGCAACGACGTTATCAGCACATTCAAACACTTGTACTGAATGTTGACCATGCAGTATTGTTATGGCTTCATAATCATCTGTAAACCCTCTGCGAATCAGATGATCCTTAATCTTGTCCACACCTCGGTATTTGAAGTCGTTCTTGCAATCGACACAAGGACATCGAATATATCCCTTATCCCTTGGTTTTAAGATTGTCAACAAGGACTTTGCAAAATTTATTGACCCCTTCTAGATACTTGATGTCCAATCTGTCACTGTACATCACTGAGCGCTCCATCTCCTTTTTCAACACACACCAGATGTCGTGAACTCGTTCCATTGATCTCCTCTTTTTTTATTTACAGATTTAACAACCTAAACCTATCCAATCACCTTTGATCTCACCTAGGAACAAGTTAATAATATACAGTAGTTCAGTGATAATTTCGGCAGCATTACCCTACAGTTCTCCTAGTGTAGATATATATATATATATGAGTTGTTTCAATTCACATATATATATATATATATATATATGTACACTAGAAGAACACTACGGTAATGCTGCTGAAATTATCACTGAACTACTGTATATTATTAACTCATTCACAACCTAGATGGTGAGATCAAAGGTCATTGGACAATCCCAACAGGGACTATCTAAGACATACCTCTATCAGGTAAATCTCAGACAAGTAATTCTATGTTTGAATTGATTTTCCATTGTTTTAATAGAAAAACAAAAATAAATTGAAACGTTTTAAATACCAACCTGATGAGTACTGTGAAATACCCCGTAATTAAAAACAGTGATTAATTAGGCTAATATATTTTTTAAAGGCTTAATTACACCAAAATAAATATGAGGGAACAAATCCCGAAGAAAACGGACCTTTAAAATGGGTTTAAAGCATAAACGAACCTTAAAGCGCGTTTTTCGAGGAAAACCGGGAAAACGTGACTTTAAGCGGGTCAAACAGACTCGTAACAATTTTGGTCAACTAGACAGTCACTAATAAATATTGGTGAAGCTTTAGAACCAATAAGATTAATTAAACGAGAAAATTCCGGAAAACGGGTACCGGGTACCGGTTAGTGAAACTGTAACAACCGGTAAGTTGTGGGGGTAGAATGCAAATAAAGAAACTTAGTGTGTCCACTTTTGTAAATAAAAGTTGGGAATCTGTAGGAGGGGCATGTGTGGGCCGATTTTAATAAGCCTCCCCCTCTCTTTAATTGCCTCTTATTTGCTAAAAGACAAGCAAAGTAAATAAAAGCAAGAAAATTATTCTCTCTCCTCACTCCCTCCTTCCCTCACGTTTTCTTCCCCCTCTATCTCTCTATTCTCTCTTCTTCCTCTTGCACTGCGACAGCCATGTAGAAAAGAGAAGCCCCACAAAACTCTCATCTTCTCTCCTCTTTTTGAGTGACCAAACCACCTCCAAATGCAATAAAAATCACACCACTAGAACCCCTTGGCAAGGAGAGCACTTCCATCTTTCCAAAAATCGAAAAAGACCATTTTCATTTTTGAGGGTTCTCACCATTTGAAGATTCAAGTCCACCATTAGGAGCACCTTCACCTCCTTATCATCTTGAGGTAAAAAGAAGTTCGAAAATCCATTGTTTCTAGCTCTCATTAGCATTTTAAGAATTTTCAGTTTTTGAACTCTTGGCCTTCCTTGTCCCAGCCGATTTTGGCTCCTTTGTTGGGCTAGAAATCTTGTTCTTTCACTAGTCAAGAACTTCATCTACTCATTGGAAGGTAACACTCTTTTCTAAACCCTAAAACTTAAATTCTAGGGTTAGTAAAATGAAGGCTAAATGGCATTGTGTATGTGTTATGTGCTGTAGCACTTGTGTGTGTGTGAATCTCATTGGGACCGAGAACAAAGGAGAAGAAAAGAAGAGGAAGGAAAAGAAAGAAAAGAAAACTAGCAAGACAAGGTAATTGTGCTTACCTTGAACTAGCTTGTGTATGTGGTATTGTAACAGTTTTTGAGTAAGTAAAATGATTAATGGATTGAGTAATGAGTAGTGGTAATGTAGTAATGTATTGGAGAAAAGAATGTAACAGTTTTTGAAGTTTTAAATGATGTTTAAAACTTGGGAAAACATTGGGTAGTAAATGTGTATGTGTGCAGGATTTATTGATGTAGTAGTATTGAAAGGTGGATAATGAGTATAGTGTGTGGTATAAACAGGTTGTGAGGATGTGAATTGTGAGCTGAGATAATGTGTGGAGAAAGTAAGAATTATAGGGGAGACCATGTCAAAATTTGTGTAGAAAGGAGAGGACTTAAGTTGTTTAAGAAGAGGAAATACTTGGAGAGTTTAAATGGAGAGTTTTGTAGTTTGTAACAGATTTTGAAAGAAGTATGTTGAGGGAATGAAACTAGAGTGTAAGGTGATGCATTTTGGATGCTAGGTATAGCATTAGTTGAAGGAGTATTGGAATGCAAGAGTTGAGATGAAAATCTGTAGCATAATGGAAGAAACTAAAATCTGTAGCAATAGTGTGAAGAAAAGCAATGTAAGTGTTGAGATGAGATGTTGGAAAATTGGGTAAGTGAGTGAGTGTAAGTATTGTGTAGTAAGTTTGGGATGAATTAAGGTGATTTAGAGTACTTAACTAGTGCTAAATCATGTGGGGAAGTGTTGGTAAAGATTGGGGAAGCAATGGGTAAGAATGCAATTGAAAACAGAAATTAAAATGCAAATACTGGGCCGGACCGGACTTGCGACCGGACTTGCAAGTTCGGTCGAGCCCAGATTACAAAGACGGGAAACCTACTGGAATAGACCGGACTTGCGACCGGACTTGCAAGTCCGGTCGGCCAGAAAAATTCCCGTCATGCAAGCTACTGGAATCGACCGGACTTGCGACCGGACTTGCAAGTCCGGTCGGCCAGAAGAATTTCCGTAACCTGAGCTACTGGAATGGACCGGACTTGCAAGGTAGGTCGCAAGTCCGGTCCTGACAAAAAAAAAATTAATTATATGATTATAGTTATCATGTGTACATATATATATGCCTACACACATATATGCATATATATATATAGTAGTGCACCATTAATGAAGTAAAAATGGTAGGAAGTAAGTATATGAGTAAGGAAACAAGTGTAAGAAGTAGTAAAGAAAAGAATGGTTTTATAACCAAGTAAGAAAGTAATAAAGTAGCAAGTATACATTGAAAGTAACAATGAAGGAGTAAGTTAGATCAATAATAGATCATTGATCATACTACTTCGTGTATGTATAGGAATCAAATAGTTGATCTCCAAAGGAACCGGTAGTACGTATTCGACGGTGTACGGTATGATTTCCTCATGCCCTGTATCCTAACTTGGTTACCCCGATTTGTGTGTTTATGTGATCACCAACAAGATAAATGCATGAATCGGATTTATATTGCACTTATATGTGTTTGAACTATATTGTTCTTGTTTGTTGCTCTTGAACTCATAGTTTGTATAATTCATGAAATGAATGGATGGAAATGGAGTGTATGTGTGAGTATGAGTACTTGTGTATGTATGTATGTATGGAAGTAAGCATGGACTTCTACTAATTCCTAACAACCTAACTCCTAACATGAGTAATGAGTAAAATGGAATGAGTAGAAGCCCGATATATATAGTTCGGCCACGCGTGAGGATAAGGAACCACAAGAGGTTGGAACCGAATCCTGGCTATGATCTTTTCCTTGGACCAATTCCCTTTGTATGGGTAGCATCCTGGATTAGTGGGTCACCCTAAAGCCCGGTGGTGGGAAGTAGTATTCCCTGCCCGGAGGTCATACCGACTTAACTGGAAGTAAAGTATGTAAGAAGTATGTATTGTATTTGTATTGGTCTTGACTATTGTAAGTCATTGACCCGGAGTAAAAGTATTGAACACCCGATTAACCCGGGTGTGTAATAAGGCTAACAAGACCTTGTGTGTATTGGAGAATTGTATCTCCGTGATGCGGTGAGTATGGTAAGTACGAATGAAAGACTTGTATTGTATTCCTTGTATGCATTGTATGTATGTATGCTTGGTAAAATGAATGTAGTGTATTGTATTGTATGAAGCATGTATGTATGTATGAATGAAACGAACCGCATGTACTCGACCAAATAGTTGGCGTACCCTCGCTAGTATGCGGGGTATGCGGTTATCATATGCAGCGTAAGCTGACCCCCTAGGGGGAATGTTTTTACTCCACAGGTACCCGCGAGGCGTGAAGGTAGAGTAAGGGCCGCATGTAATTCTTTTGTAGTAGTAGTTAGTAGGAATTGGAATAGTGTACCGAGTTGTACACGGCTAGAGCTTGGGTGCCGGTGTACCATGTGGTACACCTTTTGGGATATTGAATTCTTGATTGGTTAGGAAGGAGTAGTTGTATAAACTCATCATTTTTGGGAAGCAGACATGGAATGTAATTCATATATTCGGTATACTCGGTAATCAAATGTAAGCGAAGTATTTGGTATTGTAAAGTATGTAGTATGTATGTATTCATTCTAATTGTCAGACCGATACGGTAAGTAGTAGTAGCCTTGTTAACCTTGGATGGTTAACGGCATTGTATCACCCGCCGGGAGTAGGAGTAGTAGTATTCCGCTGCGAGTAAGGTAATTATGGGAAGGATTAGAGGATAATGGAAGGATTAGCGGTTGGGGTGTTACAAAAAGTGGTATCAGAGCGAAGTATCGCTCTGATGATTAGACTCCTAAGCGTAGTGATTACCGAGTTAGGATTTCAACCGTCATAAGACGGATATTTAGAAACCTAACTAGGAACTACCGTTAGCAATAACGGATACCCTTAACGTCTGCAAAGACGATACCATTGTTTGAATGAAGACCATGAGGTCATAGTATCACTACATCTAATGTAATCCACACTTGTTCAGATGTCAGGACGAGGTCGAGGCCGACCTAGAGGAGAGACATCTGATGGACCGGGCGCGCAGACGATAGCTGAGATCGTCGCCGCCACGGTAGCGCAGATGCTACCGCAAGTAATAACGGCTGTACAGCAAACACAGCAAACACAGCAGCAGCAGCAGCAGCAGCTGAAATACCCCAAACCTTAGTATGTTGGTTAAACATTAAAACATGAATTATTAAGACTAAAAAGAGTCTTAGAAACATTAGTAAACAGATTTAAACAAAAGAAAACACAAATGTGCTTTAAAGTCAATAAGAGCTAAAATGTGCTCTAAGCTTGGAGTAAGCTTGGGTAAGACCTAATGAACTTACCAAGACCTTATATATATATTAATGAACATATTAAATCAATTACCAAAGAAAACCAAGCTTGAAAACAAGTTAAAACACAAAATGTGCTTTAAGGAGTCTTAAAGCACATTTTTGAAAAATTGTCTTGTAAATGAGTTTTGAGTGGCTAAATGTCCATCATTACTCTTAATATATATGTGTACTATATAGTATCACATTTGGGTGGCTATATTAATGGGAAATCAAAAATTTCACTTCTAAGTGCCTTGTTAGGTGAATAGTGATTTTTATAAGCTAGTTTATAACATATGTTGTATTAAGTAATTAAATTGACAAACAAAGACTAAAATACCCTCATTATAATATAGGGGGCCGGTTTTCTAAGTGTGGTGACTCACCACTCTCTAGTTGATATAATAAGTAAGTAAAGAAAACTAATTAAACTTACTTTTTACTTTATTACTACAAATATCTTCTTAAAGCAAATTCTATCTCATTCTCTTTTCCTTCCTTCATTTCCCACGGTCTCAACTTCTTCTTCCTTTCTTCTTGCTGTTCTCTCTCGGTAATACCACTACCACCATGAAAACTCCATCTTTGACCACTTGCTAAATCAAGCTCACTTGTCCAAATCAAATTCTAAGACCACCAATCTCTTCCTCTCATCAAGCTCTTCACTCCTATCTTCTCAAAACTCCAAGAGCCCCATTTCGGTGCCAAGGTGTTCCACCATTGAAGGAGCTTGAGCTTGTATTTTGACATATTATCACTCTCCTTTGCTTCTAGGTAAGGAATCTCAAAGAAAAATCATGTTTCCTCCATGTTCTTGCCTTGACCGAAAATACACATTGATATAGCTCTTTGTGTGACTTTGTTCTAGCTTCATTTCAACTCTTCATGGACTAGGTGGAGTCCTCTCTTGTTATATATTCAAACTCTCTTCAAAGATCAAGGTAAAACAACTACATTAATGTTTTTGAAACAATGTAAGATTAGGGTTTACAATGAGATGAAGCTCAAAGCTTGAATACTCATTATGGTGTTTGTATATTGTTTAGAACTTGACAAGGAATCAAAATACCATACGGTTTTGTAAGGAAACAAGAAGGAAGTGTTTTGGAAAAGAGAGGTAAATCTACTAACCTAATGTTGTTTAATGCCTTAGGAGAAATGAGCTTATAAATGCTTATTAAAAACTACCTAAAGAGCAAATGGTGAATGACTTAGTAAGTGTTCTCAAGGAGACTAGTAAAATAACATATGTCTTGTTGTATGTAATCGCAAGGTTAAAGGCATGTATATTGTGGAAATTCAGTGTTATGATTTAAGCACTTTAAGGGCCTAAGAGCCATGCATTTTAAGGGCCTACGTGCCATGCAATTTAAATTATGCACTATATTGTGATGTAGTGTGAATTTGGTGAAGTTGTGTATGAGAGTGTTCTTGGTGATTCTAGATGTTCTTGTGTGTTTAATGGAGAAAACAAAGTGTTTAGGCTTAGTAATGTTCTAGGGGAATCCATGTCAAAATTTAGGTAAGAAGCGAAGAAGTTCTAAGTGTTTACATAAGGTTTGGTGAGTTAGAAAAATTTAGGAAATGAATAAGGAGTTCATGAGGTTTTAAAGGAATTTTGATGAACTAGGAAGTACTCTAGAGTGTAATAAGGACTTAGGCATGATCTTGAGATTTTAGTATGTACCAAAGTCATTTTGGACTTAGGTAAAGACTTAGGCAAACTTTGGTAAATTAAGGAGAAAGTGTGAACTTGAAAAAGGATTTGAAGAAATAGATATAAGGAGTTAGTTGTGAGAGATGATGCTTGGGAGATGATGTTAAAATAAGGAGAAAGCTTTTGGGATAGTAGTTATCATAGGTATGAAAAACCACTTGAAAAACTAGGAGAAAACATTGTAAGTGTTAAGAATTTTGTGAAGATGTAAGTAAAGGTTTAAGGAATTAGAAAAAGAGTTTTGTGAGTGTTTAAGGATGACTTGAGGTGTGTTTAAAGTGCCCAAATGAGGTTAGGGAGAGTACTAGGATATATGGGGTGAAGTTTGGAGTTGAATGTAAAAAGGAAAACAAAGATTTGGGGCAGACCGGACTTGCGACCGGACTTGCAAGTTCGGTCGGGCCCAGTTTACCCTGCGAGAATTAGCTTCTGGAATGGACCGACCTTGGGGACCGGACTTGCAAGGTCGGTCGGACTTGTATTTTGTGTACGGATTGAGTTACTGGAAGCGACCGGACATAGGACCGGACTTGGCAAGTCCGGTCGGGATAAATTTTCAAAGGGAAGAAACTCTCGGAATAGACCGCGAACATGCGACCGGACTTACAAGGTCGGTCGGAGTAAAAAGTTGACGGAAATGTGTTCTGGAATCGACCGGACTTGGACAAGTCCGGTCGGCAAGGTCGGTCGGACCTAAACTTGTAAAAAAAAAAAACAGAAAGGAATGTGACTTATGTAGTTAACCCTAGGGTGTATAATGAAGGTAACCTAGGGTAAGATAGACGTTAAACATGTCATACAACCATGTTAAATACTTAGTAAGTGTGAAGTTAAATAAATAATTAACCGACGTTACTAATGTGTATAGGATTCTCTCAAGGTGGAAACGGAACGAGGCAAGGACCAAGGTATGGTTTTCTTGCAGTCTGTTGTCTACCGGTTTACACCGGCTTGGATGTTGTTTGCTTTTCTGTGTGTTACGACCTTATAAGATTAAGGCATGAAAAGAGTTTACAGTTGTTATACATTAAGATGTTGTAAGGTTGTGACTCCTTTCCCTTGGTTGTCTAACAAGACCTAAATGTTTGCTTGTATGTGACTTAACAAAATATTGTGTGATCACTAACAAGTACTAATCGGGGGGAGTGAGGAGTCCGGTTGTTCCGGCCACGCGTGTGATGGATGGGAGTCGATATCATATCCGGTTCGGCTCTTGGTGTATGTATAGGTGGTATTCCAATTTGGTTTCTACCTTCCCTTAGCTTATCCAAAGCTAGTTACTGACTCACGTCGGGCCACAGGGGCATACGTATGTTATTTCGGTGTGCTTGGGATTACTATATCCGACACACCTTGGGTATAAGTTAACCGTTCTATATAACCGGACGGTAACGAGGTTGGTAACGAGCTTAACATGGGATTGGTAAAAATCTCTAGGCTCACATGGTATACT
The DNA here is from genome assembly GCA_023374045.1 of Limonium bicolor. Classification (NCBI taxonomy): domain Eukaryota; kingdom Viridiplantae; phylum Streptophyta; class Magnoliopsida; order Caryophyllales; family Plumbaginaceae; genus Limonium; species Limonium bicolor. Next base: position 214,973,427 of record CM041776.1, on the reverse strand, counting down.
AACTATGGTGGAAGGTTCCTTGTGAGGACCGATTTTATGGTGATATGTATTGTTATGATGCTATGCAATTCCCTTGCTATGCTATGATATATATATATATATATATATGTTGGATGTTTAAAATGAATGCCATGTTATCATGACAATTGGTTGCGCGTATCCAGGTAGCCGATGGGCTGCGCGTTAGCCATACCAGCAAAGGTTGCTGACCCCTCGGGGGCTCCATATTTTATTGCAGGATGAGGATCGAAGAAGCAGAGTGGCTCTAGGTCCTAGGTTGTTGATGTATTTTGGCTATGTTGGTTGTTGAGCCCGGGATGCGCCTGTGCTCCCGAGCGGCATTACATTTTGGTACCGTTGTTAAACAGTGGTGGATGTTTACGGTTGGTAGGTGTGATGTAAATTAAATACTCGGTATGGTTGGTTGTTTATAATGGATGTTAGATTCTATGCTCGGGAGTCTGTCATCAGACCGATACATTTGTATTATTCTGCCTAGTTAACCACGTGGGTGGTTAACGGCGTTGTAACACCAAAGCGTTTAGTTTGTTTGGTTGGTTATTCCGCTGCGATTTCGGTAGTTGTAGGGCGTTGTAGGGGTGTTACAAAAAGTGGTATCAGAGCGAAGTATCGCTCTGATGACTAGAATACCGAGCTTAGGGATATACCGAGTTAGGAAACCTAACTACAGATACCTAAGTGAACAGATTTGGAAAGGTTAACCACTAACTAAGTGTGGAATTACCTGGTTGTCGGGAAGATGCTATAACCATTGGACCGATAAGTGTGCAAGCATAATGCTAATGAAATGTTCATATGAATTCAGATGGCAGGTAGACCACGAGGTAGAGGCCGCGGGCGCGGTACTGGAGATTTGGGTGACCAGGGCGATGATACTACGGCACAGACATGGCTGAGGCAGTTGCAGCCGCCGTAGCCCAGTTGGTACCTGATTGGTTGCTGCTATACAGCAAGGGCAACAGCCCGGAGTTCAGCCACCACCACCACCGCCACGAGAGACCAATTGGGTCAAGGCGTTGGCTGATCTTAGACCGCCATCATTCAATGGGGAGACTGATCCTCGAAAGCTGGAGGCGTACATCTCCGAACTGGAGACCGCCTACGAGACCTTGGCAGTACCTGCTGAAGCTAAGGTCCGTCTTGCCGCTTACTACTTGAAGGGTACGGCACAGAGTTGGTGGAAGTTGGTGAAAGAGGACAGGATGGCTGATCCTGAGTTTGGTTGGAGGGAGTACACGGCTCTACTGCGAGCCAAGTATTACCCTGTACATGTGCAGGAGGCCAAGCGCCTCGAGTTGGATAGTCTGAGGCAGGGGGATAAGATGTCGGTTGATGACTACTACACCGCATTCACCGGCCTTATCCACCTGTTACCAGACCTTGGGTATTCGAACCGAGTGTTGGTGAACCGGTTCTACAATGGTCTTAGCCACCGTCTCCGCTACGGGATGGGGCAGCTGAGTATACATACCTTGCAGGTAATTAGAGTGCCATGTTGTGAATCAAATTATACCATGAGTGAATGTTAATGTGAGTTGGTAAGTGTTTTGCGGGGCATGACTGACATCCTAAATGCAGGAGTGCTATCATGCCGCTGCTAAGGTTGAAATTACCGTCCGTCTGAGGGACGGGAGAATGCGCACAAGCGCAAGGCCACCAACGAGGGCCAGAGTCAGCAAGGGTATGGGGGAGGAAAGAAAAAGAAACCCTACCCTCAGCCCCAGAAGGGTCAGTACCAAGGTGACAAGGGCCAAGCCCAGACCACCACAGCTGATGAGCCACTGAAGCTCACGTACGCGTATGCGGCGAAGCCTCTACGCTCCTACCCGCCTAAGGGTAATTACTTAACCATGTGTATCTAGTTGAGGTGTATGTTGTTAAGATGGGAAGTGAGTATTGATTGTGTGTTGTTATAGCAGCTAGCGCGGGTTCTGGACCGGAGCGCCACTTTTACTGTAAGTGGTGCAATGGAGACCACCCGGCAAAGACTGCAAGGGGAATGATGTGAGGTGTCGTCACTGCCAGAAGATGGGGCACCGTGAGTTTGAGTGTTGGACGAACCCCAACAGCAGGAACTATAAGCCAAAGGGGCAGTGGAAGGGTAACACTACCACGACCACTGAAGGCCCGAAGGCGATTACTCAGCAGACTTCTGACAAGAAGTACACTGAATCCCAGAAGGGGAAGGGTACGGGGTCCGGCAAGGCCGCCCTGAATGTGGTGGACCGGTCTGAGGCACCAGGATCCTCTTCGAGACCAGGTACCGCCTAAACTGTTAAATGAAAAAGTGATTGCTTACCGCATTTCATGCATGAGTGTTAGCAAGTCTAAGGGTATAACATATAAGTAAAGAGTTAGAATATAATGTGGAAAACACCTAAAGTTAGGCAATTTGAAACTTAGGAACCTTCAATATCTGTTATCCAATCCCGCCCACACCAAACCCTGAAGAGACCACCATCAGCATCACCGAATTTCCACTGGAGCAATGTCAGGTTATCCAACCAGGTATGATACTCTTAAATGGATACCTGACACCGGAAGCACAATCCACATCATCAGACGTTGTAACGAACTTGGAGCAGCACCAGGAGGTTTCTACACACCGAATACCCGAGCGGTTCGAAGATGAAGCTGAAGATGATGTGCATGGGTAAGGACTGGAATCCCTACACCAAGTCATATCAGGATGTACGAGCTGAAGATGGAGCAACTGTACCAGGCATACCTGAGGAGTTCCTAGCGGTTGTTAACCACACCGTGGGAATTGCTCAGCAACTTGAATCGGAACCGATTCCGAACGTGGAAGCAGACTTATGCATTGTGAACTTCTACCAGAAAGGTGGACGGTTAGGGTTACACCAAGATAAGGACGAGTCACCCGAGTCTCTAAGTAAGGGAGTACCCGTGGTGTCTTGGTCCATTGGTGATACCGCTGTGTTTATGTACGGCGAGCAGAAGCGTGGTGATCTCGCAAAGAAGCTAGTGTTGAAGTCAGGAGATGTATTAATCATGGGAGGACAATCAAGGATGTTATACCACGGTATCAAGAAGATCAAATGAATACCGCACCATCGACAGTGGTAAATGCCACACATCTGAAACTCGGACGTTTGAATTTGACTTTCAGGCAGTTTTGAGCCTTGTGTAATCATGTAATGTATTAAGCCAGTGGTTGACAAAGGAGCATATCTAGCCATGTCTACAATGTAACCAACTTATGGTGTAAAGATTGTGTTAATGAATAAAGGGATGTGTTGTTTGGAGTGTATCAACGTGTTACTACCGTATACTTATGAGTTTGCCAATGAATTAGGCTGTGCACTCGGAACGGGAGGTATACTGAGTGTCTGCAATAAGGCAGAAGCCGGCAAGAGCGGCACAATCCTCACCGGTACCTTCCAGTGAATGGCGTGGATGCATCGATCTTGTTCGACTCTGGAGCCTCACACACATTCATTCGCTATCATTTGCGAAGAGGCTGGGGTTAGACGGTGAAGAGATGCCAGACTTCGTGGTCACTCTCCCGTCGAAAGAGCGGATCAGGTGTACCCGCTACTACCGAGATGCTGTTGTTCGAATCATGGATGAGGAGTTTCCGATCGACTTGATAGAGTTCGACGGACTAGGTTTGATGTGATGTCGGGATGAACTGGTTGGAGCGGTACAAGGGTAGAATCCTATGTGCCGAGCATCGACTGCTTCTTAGGAGTCCATCTGGGGTTACTATATCATACCGCCAGAGGCCCAGGGAGCCTTCGACACAGATCATCACCGCCATGGCCATGTATCGTGAGTTGCGACGAGGAAATGATGTATACCTCTGCTATGTCCAGGACATAGAGAGAGAACCCTGAGTTTAGCCAGATGTGTCGGTAGTGTCGGAGTTTCCTGATGTATTTCCTAAGGAACTGCCGGGCATGCCGCCAGCACGAGAGATTGAGTTTGAGATTGATCTAGTCCGGGCACCGGACCCATTGCGAAAGCACCTTACCGTATGGCTCCAGCAGAGATGACAGAGCTCAAGGAGCAGCTGAGAGACCTACTCGACAAGGGCTTTATCCGCCCTAGTGTTTCACCATGGGGAGCGCCGGTCCTCTTCGTGAAGAAGAAGGACGGTAGCCTCCGCCTGTGCATTGATTATCGGAGCTGAATGCTGTTACGGTGAAGAACCGTTACCCTTACCACGCATCGACGATCTATTTGATCAGCTGAGGGAGCATCAGTATTCTCCAAGATAGACCTACGTTCCGGATACCACCAGATTGCCATCCGTGACAGTGATATCGAAAAGACAGCTTTCAGAACTAGGTATGGGCATTATGAGTTCACAGTTATGCCGTTTGGCTTGTCAAATGCACCAGCAAAGTTCATGGACTTAATGAACCGTTTGTTCCAAGATCAGTTGGACAAATCAGTGGTAGTCTTCATCGATGACATACTTGTGTATTCGAAATCGAGAGGTGAGCATGAAAGCCACCTGAGAGATGTATTGCAAACGTTGAGGAAGAATCAGCTGTATGCTAAATTTTCTAAGTGTGAATTTTGGTTGAACCAAGTATCCTTCTTGGACATGTGATTTCTGAAGCCGGGATCGCTGTTGATCCGGCAAAGATAGATGCAGTGCGCACCTGGCCTAGGCCGAAGACAGTTACCGACATCAGGAGCTTCCTCGGTCTGGCAGGTTATTATAGGAGGTTTGTGAAGGACTCTCCAGTGTCTCGAAGCCGATGACTTCCTTGATGAAAAAGGATGCACCATTCGAGTGGACAGTCGACTGTGAGAGTGCTTTCACGAGTCTCAAGGATGCTCTGACATCTGCACCGGTTCTGACATTACCAGACGGTCCAGATGGTTTTGAGGTCTATTGCGACGCATCAGGCAGGGGTATGGGTTGTGTGTTGATGCAACACGGGAAGGTCGTGGCTTACGCCTCCCGACAGCTGAAGAAGCATGAGGAGAACTACCCTACCCACGATTTAGAATTGGGGGCCATTGTCTTCGCACTGAAGATATGGCGACATCATTTGTATGGGGTAAGCGTGACAATCTATTCCGACCACAAGAGTTTGAAATACTTGTTCACTCAGAAAGAGTTGAACATGAGGCAGAGAAGGTGGGTTGAATTCTTAAATGATTATGACATCAATTTACAGTACAAGGAGGGTAAGGCAAACGTGGTAGCTGACGCATTGAGTCGCCGAGCACACTCTCTCCATTCGCTAGTCTCTCATACTGGCTTGGTTGAAGAGGTGCGGAGTGCTCAGATGACGGATCAGTATATGGTGGAGATTAGACAGAAGCTTATTGATGGCACATTCGAGGGTCAGAAGTACGACTTCAGACTCCACGATGATGACCTGATTAGGCTTAATGGCCGGTTGTGTATACCGAGGAGTAGCGCTGAGCTGAAGGAGCGCATACTGAGTGAATCCCATTGTTCTACGACATCGATTCACCCGGAGCTTCAAAGATGTATAAAGGTATGAAAAGATATTTTTGGTGGACTGGAATGAAAAAGGATGTGAATGACTATGTGTTGAGGTGTCTCACTTGTCAGAAGGTCAAGTTTGAGCACCGACGGCCTGGTGGTATGGTGCAGCCAATGCCAGTGTCGGAGTGGAAGTTCCATGACATATCTATGGACTTCGTGGTAGGGCTTCCGCCTACAAGGGGAGGTCTGAATATGATTTGGGTTGTGGTAGACCGACTGACCAAGGTGGCTCGATTCATACCGATGAAGGACACCTGGAAAGTGGCTAAGCTTGCAGAGCTCTTCGACAGAGAGATTGTAAGACATCATGGGGTTCCGAAAACGATTGTATCTGACAGAGATACCAGATTCCTATCCAGATATTGGAAGTCTACGCGAGAGGCACTAGTACTGAACTGAAATTGAGCACAGCGTTCCACCCACAGACAGATGGTCAGAGTGAGCGCACCATCCAGACACTTGAGGATATGTTACGTGCATGTGCACTTGACTTTCAGACCAGCTGGATTGATAAGTTACATCTGATCGAGTTTAGTTACAAAACAGTTACCATGCTTCGATCAAGATGTCTCCCTTCCAGGCATTGTACGGTAGACCATGCCGCACGCCATTATGCTGGGATGAGTCGAGTGAGACGGTCATTATAGGACCAGAGTATCTGGAACAGGTTCAGGCAGAAGTTCGCCAGATCCGGGCTAACATGAAAGCAGCTCAGGATAGACAGAAGTCGTACGCTGATGTGCGCAGACGTGACCTGGAGTTCGCCGTAGGCGATCAGGTATTTCTTAGGGTATCCCCCATGAAGGGAGTATTTCGTTTTGGCCAGAAGGGCAAGTTGAGCCCGAAGTATGGGGTCCTTATGTTGTGACGGAGCGGATCGGCCCGGTAGCTTATAGACTTGATCTACCCGCCGAACTGGGCAAGGTACATGATGTATTTCATGTGTCCCAGTTGAAGAAGTATATGTCTCATCCGTCTCATGTGCTTCAGCCGGAAAGGCTAACCTTAGAGCCAACCATGCGATCAGTGGAGACTCCGGTACGGATTCTGGATACTAAGACTCGAGACACTCGCCATAAGTCCGTGAGACTGGTGAAGGTCCTCTGGTCTAACCAGGACGTTGAGGAGGCCACTTGGGAGCTGGAAGAAAGATGAAGGCGAAGCACCCGTCATTGTTTGCTTCTTAGTGTTTATATGTATAGAGGTACGGGCGTACCCCTTTTAAGGGGGGTAGAGCCGTTTCGGTTATGGTTGTGTACGACATGTATATGTATACATTGTCTATGTTATGTTACAGACCGTTGTGTCTGAATGGTATTATGTGGTTGGACCTTGAGTCCGTTGTGGTGTAAGAATGATGGTAGTGTTGGAAATGATGTTTGGAAGTATCGTATTCTAATAGTAAGATATGTGGGAAGTATGAACTTTGGGGACAAAGTTCTTTTAAGGGGGGTAGATTGAAATACCCCAAACCTTAGTATGTTGGTTAAACATTAAAACATGAATTATTAAGACTAAAAAGAGTTAGAAACATTAGTAAACAGATTTAAACAAAAGAAAACACAAATGGTGCTTTAAAGTCAATAAGAGCTAAAATGTGCTCTAAGCTTGGAGTAAGCTTGGGTAAGACCTAATGAACTTACCAAGACCTTATATATATATTAATGAACATATTAAATCAATTACCAAAGAAAACCAAGCTTGAAAACAAGTTAAAACACAAAATGTGCTTTAAGGAGTCTTAAAGCACATTTTTGAAAAATTGTCTTGTAAATGAGTTTTGAGTGGCTAAATGTCCATCATTACTCTTAATATATATGTGTACTATATAGTATCACATTTGGGTGGCTATATTAATGGGAAATCAAAAATTTCACTTCTAAGTGCCTTGTTAGGTGAATAGTGATTTTTATAAGCTAGTTTATAACATATGTTGTATTAAGTAATTAAATTGACAAACAAAGACTAAAATACCCTCATTATAATATAGGGGGCCGGTTTTCTAAGTGTGGTGACTCACCACTCTCTAGTTGATATAATAAGTAAGTAAAGAAAACTAATTAAACTACTTTTTACTTTATTACTACAAATATCTCTTAAAGCAAATTCTATCTCATTCTCTCTTTCCTTCCTTCATTTCCCACGGTCTCAACCTTCTTCTTCCTTTCTTCTTGCTGTTCTCTCTCGGTAATACCACTACCACCATGAAAACTCCATCTTTGACCCTTGCTAAATCAAGCTCACTTGTCCAAATCAAATCTAAGACCACCAATCTCTTCCTCTCATCAAGCTCTTCACTCCTATCTTCTCAAAACTCCAAGAGCCCCATTTCGGTGCCAAGGTGTTCCACCATTGAAGGAGCTTGAGCTTGTATTTTGACATATTATCACTCTCCTTTGCTTCTAGGTAAGGAATCTCAAAGAAAAAATCATGTTTCCTCCATGTTCTTGCCTTGACCGAAAATACACATTGATATAGCTCTTTGTGTGACTTTGTTCTAGCTTCATTTCAACTCTTCATGGACTAGGTGGAGTCCTCTCTTGTTATTATTCAAACTCTCTTCAAAGATCAAGGTAAAACAACTACATTAATGTTTTGAAACAATGTAAGATTAGGGTTTACAATGAGATGAAGCTCAAAGCTTGAATACTCATTATGGTGTTTGTATATGTTTAGAACTTGACAAGGAATCAAAATACCATACGGTTTTGTAAGGAAACAAGAAGGAAGTGTTTGGAAAAGAGGTAAATCTACTAACCTAATGTTGTTTAATGCCTTAGGAGAAATGAGCTTATAAATGCTTATTAAAACTACCTAAAGAGCAAATGGTGAATGACTTAGTAAGTGTTCTCAAGGAGACTAGTAAAATAACATATGTCTTGTTGTATGTAATGCAGGTTAAAGGCATGTATATTGTGGAAATTCAGTGTTTATGTTTTAGCACTTAAGGGCCTAAGAGCCATGCATTTTAAGGGCCTACGTGCCATGCAATTTAAATTATGCACTATATTGTGATGTAGTGTGAATTTGGTGAAGTTGTGTATGAGAGTGTTCTTGGTGATTCTAGATGTTCTTGTGTGTTTAATGGAGAAAACAAAGTGTTTAGGCTTAGTAATGTTCTAGGGGAATCCATGTCAAAATTTAGGTAAGAAGCAAGAAGTTCTAAGTGTTTACATAAGGTTTGGTGAGTTAGAAAAATTTAGGAAATGAATAAGGAGTTCATGAGGTTTTAAAGGAATTTTGATGAACTAGGAAGTACTCTAGAGTGTAATAAGGACTTAGGCATGATCTTGAGATTTAGTATGTACCAAGTCATTTGGACTTAGGTAAAGACTTAGGCAAACTTTGGTAAATTAAGGAGAAAGTGTGAACTTGAAAAAGGATTTGAAGTAAAGATATAAGGAGTTAGTTGTGAGAGATGATGCTTGGGAGATGATGTTAAAATAAGGAGAAAGCTTTTGGGATAGTAGTTATCATAGGTATGAAACACCACTTGAAAAACTAGGAGAAAACATTGTAAGTGTTAGGAATTTTGTGAAGATGTAAGTAATGGTTTAAGGAATTAGAAAAGAGTTTGTGAGTGTTTAAGGATGACTTGAGGTGTGTTAAAGTGCCCAAATGAGGTTAGGGAGTACTAGGATATATGGGGTGAAGTTGGAGTTGAATGTAAAAAGGAAAACAAAGATTTGGGCAGACCGGACTGCGACCGGACTTGCAAGTTCGGTCGGGCCCAGTTTACCCTGCGAGAATTAGCTTCTGGAATGGACGACCTTGGGGACCGGACTTGCAAGGTCGGTCGGACTTGTATTTTGTGTACGGATTGAGTTACTGGAAGCGACCGGACATAGGACCGGACTTGGCAAGTCCGGTCGGGATAAATTTTCAAAGGGAAGAAACTCTCGGGAATAGACCGAACATGCGACCGGACTTACAGGTCGGTCGGAGTAGAAAAGTTGACGGAAATGTGTTCTGGAATCGACCGGACTTGGACAAGTCCGGTCGGCAAGGTCGGTCGGACCTAAACTTGTAAAAAAAAAAAACAGAAAGGAATGTGACTTATGTAGTTAACCCTAGGGTGTATAATGAAGGTAACCTAGGGTAAGATAGACGTTAAAACATGTCATACAACCATGTTAAATACTTAGTAAGTGTGAAGTTAAATAAATAATTAACCGACGTTACTAATGTGTATAGGATTCTCTCAAGGTGGAAACGGAACGAGGCAAGGACCAAGGTATGGTTTTCTTGCAGTCTGTTGTCTACCGGTTTACACCGGCTTGGATGTTGTTTGCTTTTCTGTGTGTTACGACCTTATAAGATTAAGGCATGAAAAGAGTTTACAGTTGTTATACATTAAGATGTTGTAAGGTTGTGACTCCTTTCCCTTGGTTGTCTAACAAGACCTAAATGTTTGCTTGTATGTGACTTAACAAAATATTGTGTGATCACTAACAAGTACTAATCGGGGGGAGTGAGGAGTCCGGTTGTTCCGGCCACGCGTGTGATGGATGGGAGTCGATATCATATCCGGTTCGGCTCTCTTGGTGTATGTATAGGTGGTATTCCAATTTGGTTTCTACCTTCCCTTAGCTTATCCAAAGCTAGTTACTGACTCACGTCGGGCCACAGGGGCATACGTATGTTATTTCGGTGTGCTTGGGATTACTATATCCGACACACCTTGGGTATAAGTTAACCGTTCTATATAACCGGACGGTAACGAGGTTGGTAACGAGCTTAACATGGGATTGGTAAAAATCTCTAGGCTCACATGGTATACTAACTATGGTGGAAGGTTCCTTGTGAGGACCGATTTTATGGTGATATGTATTGTTATGATGCTATGCAATTTCCCTTGCTATGCTATGAAATATATATATATATATGTTGGATGTTTTAAAATGAATGTCATGTTATCATGACAATTGGTTGCGCGTATCCCGGTAGCCGATGGGCTGCGCGTTAGCCATACCAGCAAAGGTTGCTGACCCCCTCGGGGGCTCCATATTTATTGCAGGATGAGGATCGAAGAAGCAGAGTGGCTCTAGGTCCTAGGTTGTTGATGTATTTTGGCTATGTTGGTTGTTGAGCCGGGATGCGCCTGTGCTCCCGAGGCATTACATTTTGGTACCGTTTGTTAAACAGTGGTGGATGATTACGGTTGGTAGGGTGATGTAAATTAAATACTCGGTATGGCTGGTTATGTTTATATATGGATGTTAGATTCTATGCTCGGGAGTCTGATCATCAGACCGATACATTTGTATTTATTCTGCCTAGTTAACCATGTGGGTGGTTAACGGCGTTGTAACACCAAAGCGTTTAGTTTTGTTTGGTTGGTAATTCCGCTGCGATTTCGGTAGTTGTTAGGAGCGTTGTAGGGGTGTTACAGCAGCAGCCCGACCCACCTCATCCCCGAGAAACGAATGGGTGAAAGTTGTCGCCGACCTGCGACCTGCATGCTTTAAAGGCGAGAGCGACCCCGCCAAACTCGAGGCCTACCTCTCCGAGATGGAGACGGCCTTCGAGACACTTGAGACTCCGCTGGAGTTCGAGTGAGGATAGCTGCGTACTACCTCAAAGACGCGGCTATGGACTGGTGGAAGCTCGTTAAGGCCGAGCACATAGCTGGCCCTGCTTTCGGATGGGAAGCATTCACCTCTCTTCTCCGATCTAAGTACTACCCCGAGCATGTCAAGACCAAGAAAAGGCTTGAGCTCGATGCACTAAAGATGACCGAGAAGATGACGGTTGATGAATATTACCGCACCTTCACCTCTCTTCTCCGACTTCTACCGACCTTGGGTATACCGGCCAAGTCTTGGTCGACCGCTTCTACGGCGGATTGAGCCATCGACTCCGGTATGGCATGGGCTTCACTCGGTTTACCTCTTCCCTTCAGGTAAACAAGTGAAACCTTAAAAAGCCATGGAGTGTAATGGAATTAGTATTCCAGTATGTTAACAAAGTAACCTAATGCCTAAGTAATTAGGAGTGTACCACGCTGCATCTCGAGTTGAGATCACCTGCCAGCTGAGAGATGAGGAACAAGCGCAGAAGCGCAAGGTGAGCGGCAAGGGTAACTCCTCCGATGAACAAAACCAATCCAACCTTGGAAGAAAAGGAAGGGAAAGCATCCACATCAAAAGAATACGTCCGGAGACGGCGGTGCCCATGCGAGAAGGGCAAGGCAACTGAGCCTTTACAGATATGCCTACACCGCACCAGGGCAGCGAAGCCACTGAGGTCTCAGCCCTACAGGGGTAAGAAACCGAAACCGAATTAGTACACTTGTGAAATTGTAAGTATATAGTATTGTAAGTATACCAAACCTTGCTAACTTGAAAGCTATAGGTTTGGATTTGGCCAAGGAAAGAACCAATCTGATGGCCGCAGCTACATCTGCCGTAACTGCAACAAGGATCATCCCGGCACAGATTGCCAAGGAAGGGAGATCCGCTGCTTCAATGTCAGAAACCGGGCCACCGTGCCAATGCATGCCGGAGAATTCTAAGCCCAAGGGCAACTACCAGGGCTACAAGGCAGCGTGAGGGCAAGGAGGTTGCATCTGGCGATGCTCATGCCCAGCACACCTCACAGGGACAGGGGTCCCGAGGTCCCCAGAAGGGCGCACCGCAGAGGCAGCCGGCCTTACACATCATAGACCGTGATGGACGGGACTAAGTCCGGCCCAGGTAACCACTGTAACCTTTAATCCTTGAGGAGCATGACTAAGTATTAAAGTAATTGTATGAATGAAAGCTTGAATGCGTAAGTACTTGAAGTATGAAATTGAGCATGAGTAAGTAACGTGGAAGTATGTATTGAGCATGAAATGAATTAGTAAGCCTAGAACTCATTCTAGATGAATTTACCACCTTAGGGAAATTCCATATCTGTTACCCAATACCTTCAAACTCACCTCAAGAAGAGACCGACATCGCCAATCACCACTTCAACAACGAACAGTGTCAGGTTATCCGCCCAGGTATGATCTTATTAAAAGGATACCTGACACCCGAAGCACAAATTTCAATCATCCGACGATGCAACGAGTTAGGAACGGGTCCAGGAGGATTTTATACACCCGAATTCCCCGTGGAGCTACAATGAAGCTGAAAATGATGTGCTTGGGAAAGGACTGGAACCTTATACCAAGACATACCAAACAACGCGAGCAGGAGACGGAGCAACACCTCCAGCAATACCCCCAGAATTCCAAACGCTTGTCACACAAGCTGTAGAAATTGCACAACAATGTGAAGATGAACCAATCCCTGCACTTGAAGCAGATCTGTGTATCGTCAACTTCTATGAGAAAGAAGGGCGACTTGGCTTACACCAAGACAAGGACGAGACCGCGGAATCTCTTGAACTAGGAGTGCCCGTAGTGTCTTGGTCCATTGGTGATGACGCCGTATTTTGTATAGCGAGCGGAAGCGTGTGGACCTCGCAGAAAAATTGGTATTGAGATCAGGAGATGTTCTAATCATGGGTGGAAAATCAAGGTTGCTGTATCACGGGATCCAGAAGATCAAGTTGAATACGGCACCACCGGCAATAATCAATGCCACACACATGATACCAGGACGCCTGAACCTTACCTTTAGAAAGTATTAATCTTGTAGTAGCATGTAATCCAGTAGTAACGTGTATTAGAGACACAGTATGTATGATGGTTGGTTATTCAATAAAAGCAGTTGGTTATTAAATTCCACTTGCGTTCCACCATCTTTACTTATAATCTCATGAATCAATAGGTTGTGGACTCGGTACCGAAGGTAACCTGAGCATCCTCACCGAAGAACAAGCCGGCAAGAGCGGCACCATTCTAACGGGAACATTCCCAGTAAACGGCATCGAAGCCTCAGTATTATTCGACTCCGGCGCCTCTCACACCTTCATATCGCCATCTCTTGCGAAGAAGTTGGGGCTAGATGCGGATGAGCTACCGAACTTCTTGGTTACTCTCCCATCGAAGGAGCGGGTACAATGTACCAAGTATTACAAATCAGCCACCATCCAAATCAAAGGTGAAGCGTTTCCCATTTCCTTCATCGAATTCAACGGATTGGGATTCGACTTAATTATTGGAATGAACTGGTTGGAGCGGCACAAGGGGAGAATCCTATGCGCCGAGCACCGATTGCTGCTCAAGAGTCCATCTGGGGTCACTGTTTCATACCGCCAGAGACCGAGAGAGCCTTCAACTACAGTCATCTCCGCCATGGCAATGTATCGGGAGCTCAGAAAAGGGCACGAAGTGTATTTTGTCACGTGCAAGACCTGGAGAGAGATCCAGAGAGTAGTCAGTGACGAGTAGGAGTAGTCAGAGTTTCCGAGCAGTAGTCTCAGAATCCCTGATGTATTCCGAAAGAGCTACCTGGTATGCCACCACAGAGGGCGGTAGAATTTGAAATCGATCTTGTACCGGGTACTGGTCCCATGCTAGGGCACCATACCGTATGGCACCGGCAGAAATGGCAGAACTAAGGAACAGCTACATGATCTTCTCGACAAAGGGTTTATACGCCCGAGCGTATCACCCTGGGGAGCACCGGTCCTCTTCGTGAAGAAGAAGGACGGTAGCCTCCGCCTCTGCATCGACTACCGCGAATTGAATGCGGTCACTGTAAAGAATAAGTACCCATTGCCACGCATCGACGACCTGTTCGATCAGTTGAAGGGAGCATCCGTCTTTTCTAAGATTGATCTCCGATCCGGTTACCACCAAATTGCTATCAAAGAGCAAGACATTCAGAAAACAGCATTCCGAACAAGATATGGCCACTACGAATTCACGGTGATGCCATTCGGTTTGTCTAATGCACCAGCCAAATTCATGGACCTAATGAATCGGTTATTCAGTGATCAGCTGGACACTTCAGTAGTAGTATTATTGACGACATCTTGTGTATTCGAAGTCACCAGAAGAGCATGAAAACCATTTGAGAAAAGTACTTGAGACACTGCGCGAGAACCAGCTGTATGCGAAGTTCTCCAAATGCGAGTTTTGGCTAGATCAGGTATCTTTCCTCGGTCATGTCATCTCGAGCGCGGGCATTTCAGTAGATCCATCCAAAATTGAAGCAGTGCGATCATGGCCTAGACCTAAGACTGTTACCGACATCCGGAGCTTTCTTGGTTTAGCCGGTTATTACCGGAGGTTTGTAAAGGACTTCTCAAAAGTCGCTAAGCCCATGACGTCATTGATGAAGAAAGATGCACCCTTTGTATGGACAGATGAGTGCGAGTTATCATTTCAGAACCTGAAAGACTCATTGACCTCAGCGCCCGTTCTCACACTTCCAGAGGGCACAGAGGGATTTGAGGTGTATTGTGATGCATCGGGCAAGGGCATGGGATGCGTACTCATGCAGCATGGCAAGGTAGTAGCCTATGCTTCTCGCCAGCTGAAAAAGCATGAGGAGAATTACCCGACACATGATCTAGAGTTAGGAGCCATTGTCTTCGCCTTGAAGATATGGCGACACTATCTCTATGGGGTAAGCATCACCATCTATTCCGACCACAAAAGTACAGTACGTATTCACCCAGAAAGAATTGAACCTAAGGCAGAGGAGGTGGATGGAGTTCCTCTCGGATTACGACATCAACCTCCAGTATAAAGAAGGGAAGGCAAACGTAGTAGCCGACGCCCTGAGTCGTCGAGCACACTCGCTCCATTCGCTACTCGCTTCTTCTAGCTTGGTTGACGAGGTGCGAGACGCTCAGTTGAGCGACCCTTACTTCACAGAGATCAGACAGAAAATTACAGATGGTACCTTCGAGCGCCGAAAGTACGACTTCAAACTGCATGAAGATGGTCTGATCCGTTTGAATGGCAGATTATGCGTCCCCCGAAGCAATGCTGAGCTAAGGGATCGCATTCTGCGTGAGTCACATTGTTCGACATTGCATGTCCATCCGGGAGCCTCTAAAATGTACAAAGACATGAAGAGGTACTTCTGGTGGTCAGGGATGAAGTCAGACGTGACTGAGTATGTTCTGAGGTGTCTCACATGCCAGAAGGTGAAGTTTGAGCACCGAAGACCGGGAGGAATGGTGCAATCCATGCCCATTCCGGAGTGGAAATTCCATGACATCTCCATGGATTTTGTTGTTGGACTCCCACCTGCTAGGGGAGGACTCAACATGATCTGGGTAATAGTCGATTGCCTCACCAAGGTTGCCCGATTCATACCGATGAAGGACACCTGGAAGGTGGCGAAGCTCGCAGAGCTATTCGACAAGGAGATCATCCGACACCACGGAGTCCCTAAAACCATTGTATCTGACCGCGACACCAGATTTCTTTCGAGATACTGGAGAGCGACACGGGAAGCGCTTGGTACTGAGTTGAAGCTTAGCACCGCCTTCCATCCACAGACCGACGGTCAAACAGAAAGGACCATCCAAACACTAGAGGATATGCTAAGGGCATGTGCCTTAGACTTCCAGGGGAGCTGGATTGAGAAGCTTCATCTTATCGAGTTTTCGTATAACAATAGCTACCATGCTTCGATTAAGATGTCGCCATTCCAAGCTTTGTATGGTAGACCTTGCCGTACCCCGTTGTGTTGGGATGAGTCAAGCGAAGCGGTCATCA
The DNA here is from genome assembly GCA_023374045.1 of Limonium bicolor. NCBI lineage: Eukaryota > Viridiplantae > Streptophyta > Magnoliopsida > Caryophyllales > Plumbaginaceae > Limonium > Limonium bicolor. The sequence continues at coordinate 214,957,303 of CM041776.1, read as the reverse complement.
TAGGACCGGAGTATTTGGAACAAGTACAAGCTGAGGTACAACAAATCCGAGCCAATATGAAGGCAGCCCAAGATAGACAGAAATCCTATGCGGATGTGCGACGACGCGACCTTGAGTTCGCCGTGGGCGACCAAGTGTTCCTGCGTGTCTCACCTATGAAGGGTGTCTTCCGATTTGGCCAGAAGGGCAAACTGAGCCCGAAATTTGTAGGCCCGTATGCCATTACGAGAGGATTGGAGCCGTAGCTATAGGCTAGCATTGCCTGAAGAATTGGGGCGTGTTCATGATGTCTTTCATGTATCACAACTCAAGAAATACATAGCCGATCCCTCTCATGTATTAGAACCCGAACATCTATCCCTAGAGCCGACGATGAGATATGTCGAGACTCCACTGCGAATCCTTGATACCAAGACAAGAGACACTCGCCATAAATCTGTACGAATGGTGAAGGTCTTGTGGTCTAACCACGACGTCGAGGAAGCGACTTGGGAATTAGAGGACGCCATGAAGGCGAAGTACCCGAATTTATTTGTAGACTAGATGTCTAGTATCCGTATAGCACGGAGGGTACGGGCGTACCCCTTTTAAGGGGGGTAGAGCCTTTTTGCTTTTGCATTGCTTCGGGTTAGCATTGCATAGTATGTATGTATGTAATTGTATTTTGGTTGGCACATGTAGTGCTAAGTGTATTGTATTGGCACAAAGTAGTGCTAGTAGTATTGGTATATAGTACGATGTATGTATGGTATGTATGTAATGAGCAATGCATTGTGTTGTACGGTATATGACATGAATGACATTGTGAAGTGAAGTGTATTGTGGAATGTATGAACTGAATGGAGTATTGTGTATGGTATTTGAATGGAGTATTGAGTATGGATTGTGTATGGGTATGGTATTCGAAGTAAGTGTGGTACATGGTATTTGAATTATGGATGCTGTAGTGTAAGAATTGTGAACACCTTGTAAGGTGGTAGTAGGATGCATGTGGCAATTGATTGCCAAATGAGTAGAAATGGTAAACGGTAACCTTGAGCAACTTTGAGGGCAAAGTTTCTTAAGGGGGGTAGATTGAAATACCCCGTAATTAAAAACAGTGATTAATTAGGCTAATTATATTTTTAAAGGCTTAATTACACAAAATAATATGAGGGAACAAATCCCGAAGAAAACGGACCTTTAAAATGGGTTAAAAGCATAAACGAACCTTAAAGCGCGTTTTTCGAGGAAACCGGGAAAACGTGACTTTAAGCGGGTCAAACAGACTCGTAACAATTTTGGTCAAAACAGTCACTAATAAATATTAGTGAAGCTTTAGAACCAAAAATTAATTAAACGAGAAAATTCCGGAAAACGGGTACCGGTTAGTGAAAACTGTAACAACCGGTAAGTTGTGGGGTAGAATGCAAATAAAGAAACTTAGTGTGTCCACTTTGTAAATAAAAGTTGGGAATCTGTAGGAGGGGCATGTGTGGGCCGATTTTAATAAGCCTCCCCCTCTCTTTAATTGTCTTATTTGCTAAAAGACAAGCAAAGTAAATAAAAGCAAAAAATTATTCTCTCTCCTCACTCCCTCCTTCCCTCACGTTTTCTTCCCCTCTATTCTCTCATTCTCTCTTTTCCTCTTGCATGCGACAGCCATGGAAAAGAGAAGCCCACAAAACTCTCATCTTCTCTCCTTTTTGAGTGACCAAACCACCTCCAAATGCAATAAAAATACACCACTGAACCCCTTGGCAAGGAGAGCACTTCCATCTTTCCAAAAATCGAAAAGACCATTTTCGTTTTTGAGGGTTCCACCATTTGAAGATTCAAGTCCACCATTAGAGCACCTTCACCTCCTTATCATCTTGAGGTAAAAAGAAGTTCGAAAATCCATTGTTTCTAGCTCTCATTAGCATTTTAAGAATTTTCAGTTTTTGAACTCTTGGCCTTCCTTGTCCCAGCCGATTTTGGCTCCTTTGTTGGGCTAGAAATCTTGTTCTTTCACTAGTCAAGAACTTCATCTACTCATTGGAAGGTAACACTCTTTTCTAAACCCTAAAACTTAAATTCTAGGGTTAGTATAAAATGAAGGCTAAATGGCATTGTGTATGTGTTATGTGCTGTAGCACTTGTGGTGTGTGAATCTCATTGGGACCGAGAACAAAGGAGAAGAAAAAGAAGAGGAAGGAAAAGAAAGAAAAGAAAACTAGCAAGACAAGGTAATTGTGCTTACCTTGAACTAGCTTGTGTATGTGGTATTGTAACAGTTTTTGAGTAAGTAAAATGATTAATGGATTGAGTAATGAGTAGTGGTAATGTAGTAATGTATTGGAGAAAAGAATGTAACAGTTTTTGAAGTTTTAAATGATGTTTAAAACTTGGGAAAACATTTGGTAGTAAATGTGTATGTGTGCAGGATTTTATTGATGTTGTAGTAGTATTGAAAGGTGGATAATGAGTATAGTGTGTGGTATAAACAGGTTGTGAGGATGTGAATTGTGAGCTGAGATAATGTGTGGAGAAAGTAAGAATTATAGGGGAGACCATGTCAAAATTTGTGTAGAAAGGAGAGGACTTAAGTTGTTTAAGAAGAGGAAATACTTGGAGAGTTTAAATGGAGAGTTTTGTAGTTTGTAACAGATTTTGAAAGAAGTATGTTGAGGGAATGAAACTAGAGTGTAAGGTGATGCATTTTGGATGCTAGGTATAGCATTAGTTGAAGGAGTATTGGAATGCAAGAGTTGAGATGAAAATCTGTAGCATAATGGAAGAAACTAAAATCTGTAGCAATAGTGTGAAGAAAAGCAATGTAAGTGTTGAGATGAGATGTTGGAAAATTGGGTAAGTGAGTGTAAGTATTGTGTAGTAAGTTTGGGGGATGAATTAAGGTGATTTAGAGTACTTAACTAGTGCTAAATCATGTGGGGAAGTGTTGGTAAAGATTGGGGAAGCAATGGGTAAGAATGCAATTGAAAACAAAAATTAAAATGCAAATACTGGGCCGGACCGGACTTGCGACCGGACTTGCAAGTTCGGTCGAGCCCAGATTACAAAGACGGGAAACCTACTGGAATAGACCGGACTTGCGACCGGACTTGCAAGTCCGGTCGGCCAGAAAAATTCCCGTCATGCAAGCTACTGGAATCGACCGGACTTGCGACCGGACATGCAAGTCCGGTCGGACCAGAAAAATTCCCCGACAAAACCTTCTGGAATGGACCGGACTTGCGACCGGACTTGCAAGTCCGGTCGGCCAGAAGAATTTCCGTAACCTGAGCTACTGGAATGGACCGGACTTGCAAGGTAGGTCGCAAGTCCGGTCCTGACAAAAAAAAAAATTAATTATATGATTATAGTTATCATGTGTACATATATATATGCCTACACACATATATGCATATATATATATAGTAGTGCACCATTAATGAAGTAATAATGGTAGGGAAGTAAGTATATGAGTAAGGAAACAAGTGTAAGAAGTAGTAAAGAAAAGAATGGTTTTATAACCAAGTAAGAAAGTAATAAAGTAGCAAGTATACATTGAAAGTAACAATGAAGGAGTAAGTTAGATCAATAATAGATCATTGATCATACTACTTCGTGTATGTATAGGAATCAAATAGTTGATCTCCAAAGGAACCGGTAGTACGTATTCGACGGTGTACGGTATGATTTCCTCATGCCCTGTATCCTAACTTGGTTACCCCGATTTGTGTGTTTATGTGATCACCAACAAGATAAATGCATGAATCGGATTTATATTGCACTTATATGTGTTTGAACTATATTGTTCTTGTTTGTTGCTCTTGAACTCATAGTTTGTATAATTCATGAAATGAATGGATGGAAATGGAGTGTATGTGTGAGTATGAGTACTTGTGTATGTATGTATGTATGGAAGTAAGCATGGACTTCTACTAATTCCTAACAACCTAACTCCTAACATGAGTAATGAGTAAAATGGAATGAGTAGAAGCCCGATATAGTTTCGGCCACGCGTGAGGATAAGGAACCACAAGAGGTTGGAACCGAATCCTGGCTATGATCTTTTCCTTGGACCAATTCCCTTTGTATGGGTAGCATCCTGGATTAGTGGGCCACCCTAAAGCCCGGTGGTGGGAAGTAGTATTCCCTGCCCGGAGGTCATACCGACTTAACTGGAAGTAAAGTATGTAAGAAGTATGTATTGTATTTGTATTGGTCTTGACTATTGTAAGTCATTGACCTGGAGTAAAAGTATTGAACACCCGATTAACCCGGGTGTGTAATAAGGCTAACAAGACCTTGTGTGTATTGGAGAATTGTATCTCCGTGATGCGGTGAGTATGGTAAGTACGAATGAAAGACTTGTATTGTATTCCTTGTATGCATTGTATGTATGTATGCTTGGTAAAATGAATGTAGTGTATTGTATTGTATGAAGCATGTATGTATGTATGAATGAAACGAACCGCATGTACTCGACCAAATAGTTGGCGTACCCTCGCTAGTACGCGGGGTATGCGGTTATCATATGCAGCGTAAGCTGACCCCCTAGGGGGAATGTTTTTACTCCACAGGTACCCGCGAGGCGTGAAGGTAGAGTAAGGGCCGCATGTAATTCTTTTTGCAGTAGTTAGTAGGAATTGGAATAGTGTACCGAGTTGTACACGGCTAGAGCTTTTGGGTAGCCGGTGTACCATGTGGTACACCTTTTTGGGATATTGAATTCTTGATTGGTTAGGAAGGAGTAGTTGTATAAACTCATCATTTTTGGGAAGCAGACATGGAATGTAATTCATATATTCGGTATACTCGGTAATCAAATGTAAGCGAAGTATTTGGTATTGTAAAGTATGTAGTATGTATGTATTCATTCTAATCGTCAGACCGATACGGTAAGTAGTAGTAGCCTTGTTAACCTTGGATGGTTAATGGCATTGTATCACCCGCCGGGAGTAGGTAAGTATTCCGCAGCGAGTAAGGTAATTATGGGAAGGATTAGAGGATAATGGAAGGATTAGCGGTTGGGGTGTTACAAAAAGGATGGTCAGCTAGCGCGAACAGCACAGAAGAAAGAGAAGTAGGCAAATGCTCTTGCACGTAGTATATAACACCGGCCTCGTCTTAATTCGATTGTCTTCTACCTCAGAGCAACCTACAAGAGATGAAAAAATTGAAACTATAAGTAATTATGAAGAAAGTTAAATTCGATGGAATTAGTATCAGCTTAAATTCTGGAAAAAATTTGGCATGACCTTTACGCTTTTTTAGACACTCCACATTTTTTTAAGGCAGAAACAAACACATAGTACCAGCAACATTAATTCTCAGCAAACCATATGAATTATTATCATACAGACAAGTATACATATAGTAAATGTATATATATGATCAATGAACAAAAACAACCACCCCATTTCAACTTAATCTCACATTTCACCACACTATGCAAATATATATTCTAATGATTGCAGAATACAAGTAGAATTTAGTATAATGTTTACTTGTGACAATATTATATATATATATATATATGTACATGTACGTATAAGTATTTGTTTCTAAAATCATAATCAGAAATGCAAGTGTTTTACCGTGGGTTCTGATTAGGCAAACCGGTGGCAGAGGTTGACAGCAGCAGAAAGTGCGACAAGTAGACAATCTGACCGTGTGTAGTGACACCTATTCAATGAAATTAGAATATATGTAAGGTTTTAATTTGAAAAAAAATATGAATAATTGAACAAATAAACAAGCGAAGATATTTTGAATAAACCATGTTATTGAAACATTTTTAAAAAACTAACCTAATGAGAGTACGGATGATCAAGTCACAAATGGGAAGGAAGAGCGATTGTTCAACCGTAGAAACACCTATTCAATAAAATTATGGAAAAAAATTTGGCATGATCTTTGCGTATTTTTAGATACTCCACATTTTTTTAAGGCAGAAACAAACATAGTAGCAACAACATTAATCTCACATTTCACCACATTATGCAAATATATATTCTAATGATTGCAGAATACAAATAGAATTTAGTATAACGTTTATTTGTGACAATATTATATATATGTACATACATATAAGTATTTCTTTCTAAAATCATAATAAAAAATGCAAGTGTTTTACCGTGGGATCTGATTAGGCAAACCGGTGGCAGAGGTTGACGGGGCAGGACAGGGCAGCGGCAGCAACAATTAGTGCGACAAGTGGACAATCCAACCGTGGGTAGTAACACATATTCAATGAAATTAGAATAAAGTTTTAATTTTAAAAAACATGACTAATTGAACAAATAAACAAATGAATATATTTTGACAAACCAAATTGTTAAAACATTTACAATATAGCACCTTATGAGTTATTAACATTTATTTTTTTATAATCAACCACAAACAAAAAACAGAAACAGACAGCTTGTGTTATCCTACAACACTTGCTCATTCCATATAACAGAGACAACATAGCAATACCAAATTAAGTCAGGCTGAACAAATACCAAATCAGAAAAAAAAAATTAAATAATGCTGCTCCACTTCACTCCATGTATTAACATACACAATTGTGTTACTAAAACCATAGATACTTTAATATATATATATATATATCCGCATCCAAACTGAACAATAGCAAACTATAAATTGATCAAGCACATAAACACCACCACCATCGAAACCAAACACAACAAAACCACCACCACCACCATCGAACAATATCCAAACTGAACAATATCAACAAAACCACCATCGAACAATATCCAAACTGAACAATATCAACAAAACCACCACCATCGAAACCACCACCACCACCATCGGTTCCAACCCAAACACCACCACCATCGTCAATATCATCCACCACCACCATCGGTTCCAACAAACACCACCCACCACCATCGTCAAATCATCCACCACCACCATCGGTTCCACAACAAACACCACCCACCACCATCGGTTCCAAAAACAGAACCATCGAAACCACCACCACCATCGGTTCCAACCCAAACACCACCACCATCGTCAATATCATCCACCACCACCATCGGTTCCAATAAACACCACCCACCACCATCGTCAAATCATCCACCACCACCATCGGTTCCACCACGACAACAAACACCACTACCATCGAAACCAACAACAACAAAACCACCACGAAACCAATTAAACAAACGCTAGCTCAACACCACCACCTAGCTCCTTCATCGATTAGCAGAGAAAATGAAGAAAAAAAATTACCGACGGGGGAGCGGCGGTCACAGCGAGCTGGATTCGTGCTCTGGCGCGGCGGGGGCGACACCGGTCTTCACAAGGCGGCCTCAAGTCGGGAGCTTAGGGCACGGGGTGACGGAGTAGTCGACGGCGAAAGGGGCAACGGCGGTGACGGAACAGGAAATCGAGAGAGGAAGACAAAGACGGAACAGGGAAATCGATCGAGAGAGGGGAAGAAGAAAATGGGGCGTCGGGGGTAAGTAAAAAGACTTTTAAACGACGGTTAGTTTACAAAACCGTCGTTTAAAGGCTATGGGACGGAAGCAATAAACGACGGTTTTAAATTGTTGGCGCAACATTTAAAACGACAGTTCATAAAGAACCGTGGTTTATAATAGCTTTATACGACGGTTCCAATACAACCGTGGTTTTTTCTTCTAAGCGGTGTAGTTATAAACGACGGTTATTTATAAAACCGTCATTTATCTGATGAAGCATGCAACATAAACGACGGTTTCCCCAAGAACCGTGGTTTATAATGCTTAAACGACGGTTATTTGTTTAACTGTGGTTTAAAGTGCGTCATTTAAAATCATTTTTCTACTAGTGTCGGTAAATCGGGAAAATGTACCAGAACTTCAAGCACAGACAAGGCCTCCGAATTGGGGTTGAAATTCGGCCGCCACCTCCTGACTGAAAGATAATGATCCATAACTGGCCATGGGCCCTCAGTTAACACGAAATCGAGATCCTCCGGGTTGTTAAATGTCACCTTAAAGAATCCATTGGACAGATCTTCCATAGCAAAATCCCCATGTAATTTCCACCGGTTCTTCAGCCTGTCCCGTAGAATGTGCATCGGAAGCGATTTCCCCAGTAATTTCACTATTAGGGCATTGCGCCATGGTGCTCTGAATCTGAACTTTTGCTCCTTGGTCAGACAGATTGCTGGACATCTTGGGTCATCTTCCTCCATCGATTCTTCGTCATCGTCAGAGATATCCCCCATCAATTCCTCCATTGACTCCAAATTTGCCCTGTGTAGAGTACCGGTAGTCGCATTTCTGAACGACATCACCTGGCCACCATCCAGAATGTTAGCCTGGACCCCCAAATTGAGATTAAGGTTTCCATCGTTACCTGGGTCGCGTCTTCCCTTCTTTCCATCTTGCCAAACAACTATTGAAGCTTGAGCCGCACAAAAGCAAAAAACCAGGAATCAAAATTAAGATCGTCGAACAAAGACACGAGGAGTGTGTATCAGAAGCAGATGAGAAAAGACGGACAGAAAATCAAGAAAGGGTGGGATTGGGAAGGCCGACTCTCATTCTTGGAGCGACCCAAATCGAAATCGCAATCTATTGAAAAGTACTATTTATTTTTTTGGTTGCAAAAATTGGGAATGACATACTAACCCCAACCATTAGGCGATAAGTCTCATTGTTAAAAAAAAAAAAATACTACTCCCTGTCCTGAATTGACCGTCCTGTTTACTATTTGGACATGTCGTTTGACTTCAATTTTTAACATATAAGATAAATTAATTTTGAAAATTTAAATTTTGCATATGATTCCTTACATGATAAACTATATGTTACAAAATTTAGTTTTATAAAATTATTTTATCTTATATGCTTAATATTGAAGTTGAAAAACGTGCCATAAAACAAACAGGACGGTCAATTCAGGACGGAGGGAGTATTTATTGTTGTATAATGAATCGCCAAAACATATAAGAATGATTTGGTTTCAAAAAAAAAAAATGATGAAATTCGTACTTTGAGATTATTTGGTGAAATTTATTTTAAAAACAAAAAGAAAATGGTTTAGGCTGAATTGGCAGACGGAGTCATCGGCTAAACTGCTGAGTATTCAGGAAAAAGCTTACCCGATGGATATGTCGTTCTCAATCTCCACCCACCACCCCTATTCTCCCTCCTCTGCCGTCTTTGCCACCGCTTCTCACCCCTTCGCCGGCGCCGTCACACTCTCTCCTTCCTCCCACTCCCACTCCCACTCCCACTCCCACTCTCACTCTCGACTCAGTCTCTCTCTCAATCCATCCTCTGAACCCGAGCCATCACCGCAAGTCTCCCGCGCTATCCGCCGGCCAAAAGTAGTTAAAACTCCCACTCCTCCCGCCAATCAGGCGACTGTATCTACTACTCTGAAGCCTACCCCGAGAACCCATCCCGTGAACCCTCTCAAGGGACTCGTTAAACTCCAGAAGAACCCGCCATCTGTTCGCCAGTGTCCTGTACGCCAAGACCTCAGCTCCAAGCTCTGGCTCACTAGCAAACTTTCACCTCCTCCACCGCCACCACAACCTCCGCCGCCTCTCCCTGTGGAAATTGAAGAAACTGAACCGCGAAATGAGGATTCCGCGGATGATTCGGCTCCGGATGTGGAGAATAATGTGGAATTTCGACAGGAGGGGAAGGTCTTCGTGGGGAATTTACCGACCTGGATTAAGAAGCATGAGGTGGAGGAGTTCTTCCGCCAGTTCGGACCGATTAAGAATGTAATCCTGATAAAAGGCCATGACAACTTGGAGAGAAATATGGGGTACGGTTTTATTATTTACGATGATAGAGAAGCTGAGGCGAGTTCAGCGGAGAAGTCGGCGATGAATGCTGTCGACTTTGACGGCGTGGAGTTTCACGGGAGAGAGTTGACGGTGAAGTTGGACGATGGGAGGAAGCGAAAAATGAAGGCGGAGGAGAGATCGAGGTGGGTGGCTGAAAGCTCGGGTGTGAAGGAGTACAGGTCCTCGTGGCACCAGGAGAGGGAGGGATCGAGGATGGAGTTAAGAGAAGTGTTGGAGACCCGGCCAGAGAACTGGCAAGCCGTTGTTGGAGCTTTTGAAAGGATAAAGAAGGTGCCATATTCATTTGGCTCAGCATTCCCAAGTTCATTTGAGCAATTCTTCTTCACCGATTATATTCCTGTATATTTTTCATTCAAATTCCTGCTGAAAGATATATGCATTTATAAAGTGCTTTCAGCTTGATAAATAAACCTCTGTATATATTGCAGTGGATTTTGAGATGTTCTAACTTTTTTTTTCCCATTTGGCCTTCTGGATTATCATGGGCAAAAACTTTAGCCATCGAGAAGAGAGTTTGGGCTAATGGTCAAATATTACGCGAGACGAGGGGATATGCATCGTGCTCGCGAGACATTCGAGAGAATGCGATCAAGAGGAATCGAGCCAACACACATGTTTACACAAGGTATTCTCAATCCCCTTTGTCAGTTCATCTTGGCAATTGTAAAAGTTCTTTTATTTTTTATATGCTTGCGTAATCATAGATGCTCCGTTTGCTATCATCTTGCGTGTAAAATATGATAATGGGAGGTATGATTGTGTCATCTATGCAGCCTTGTTCATGCCTATGCTGTTGGAAGAGACATGGAAGAAGCTCTAGCTTGTGTAAGGAAAATGAAGCAAGAAAGGGTGGAGATGAGCTTGGTTACTTACAGTATCCTGGTTGGGGGATTTGCTAAAGTTGGCAATGTTGAGTGAGTATATGTGAACTTATTTTGTTAGGATAACTTGTTTGCTTGTTGCCAGTGATAACTAAAGTAAGCCTCGTATCATGTGATGAGTTAATGTCACTTTCTTAAGTAGATAATAAGTGACAGCATTGTTCTCTTCTTGCTTTCAGCCGACTGATTTGGTAGCTCTTTTAACTTTGCTCCGCTATTCAAGTACTTGTTTACTGCACTGGGTGGCTATCGTATTTGATGATTTCTAGTCTTCCTCTTAGTTACATAGCCGCATCTGGAATGTTTTTGTGCTCTTTGGAGTTCTTATAGATTGAGTTGCTAAACAATAAGTGTCTTCTTCTCAGTGGCAGCCACGAGTAGCTATCGGGGAAATGTGTTGCTTGCTTTAATGTTGTCTAATTGAATACCCTCCACTGCTTTGCTTAGTTGCAAATGACACTTGGAATGCAGAACCATTAGATTGGAAAATGCAGATCATGTGTTTTTGAAGGACAGAGACGCAAAAGTTTGGAACATATCAACTTAGAACTTCAAAGTAAATAAGCTGCTGGAAGAAACAGGGGTTTGCAAATTGAAGTTTGTTAAAAACAGTTAGAAGGACCAGTATAGCGGTTGATGCTACCTGATAAAGTTGCTTATTTTTGCCACCTAGTTGTAAATCAATACTCCCTCCTATTTTTAATATAAGTCGTTTTGGAGATAAATCTGGATTACTTTTCAGTCAAGATTCATCTCTAAAATGACTTATATTAAAAATAGGAGGGAGTAGTAAATAGAAGTGTTCTTTATTCTTTTATTTATTGATGCTCATGCTGACTATTCATGGTCCTGTATTGTTCATGCTTGTATCCCGTTGCTCCAAAAGTATCTTATATGTGTGTGCGTGGACAAGTATCATTTTAAAGTATCTAACACTTTTGCTTATTTATTGGAAGGGCTGCAGATCAATGGTTCCAGGATGCAAAAGAGAAACATATAACTTTGAATGCGATCATATATGGGAACATAATCTATGCTCATTGGTTTGTTTCTCTTCACAAATTCGATCTTCTATAATGCATGCTCGTTTGAAACCTCTTATTAATATTGTTAAATGGAATGGTTCTCTTTCGCCTCTGAAGTGAAAGTATCATTATGTCAAGATTGAACATTAAACATGTGAGATTATCTTTTGATTGTCAATCAGCTATTGGACAAGTAGGACAAAAGGTAATATCAGATAGTGGATAGAGGTTCACTGACTGATGGTGTTTCTACTTCTGATGGAGTATTTTGCAGCTAAGTATCAATTTAATACTGTTTCAGAGAAGAAAGTCTTTTAGCTCTGGGCTAAATAATTTATTTACATAACAGTACGACAAAGTTACACCTATTCAATTCTCAATTTTCTTATAACTCTTAACCCTTTACTTTTAGTGATAAAAATGTAAGGTCAGTGTTGTCAAAGTGTGGCCATGGCGGTATGGCATGGTGGAAATGCTGCCAATGACCAAAATTCTGTTGTGACCCTGTTGCCTCAATTTAACATCAGCCATGGGGGTCTTGTTAACATGTCATTACCACGTCAAACTTTGATTTTGTGATACGATGTTTTAACATTGCTAAATGTATAGTATGAATTATATGTTACTCTAAAATTGTCTAGTATAGTATAATTATTTCTAAAATTGTCTAGCATATTATAATTATTTTTAATGCCACTTTTATGTAACATATTATATTGATAACCGCCATGGAACTGTCATAACTCGTGAATGCCCATAAATCTTTGACAGATTTTCGGTCTTCCACCATAGGCCGCCATACACCATTAACAACATTTTAAAAAGTTGCATCAGATTTGTAAAACATCTAATTTGTAAAACAAAGCAATTTGGCTAAGACGACTTTTATTATATGAATGTAGTATACTTAACCTTTAGGTGCAATTGTCAATTATCATTATGTTTCCTTTAGATACAGCATCAGGGCAAAAAGAACTCATTCGTTAACATGGATAGGATATCTGACAGAGCAAAGTCTTGAGGAACTTAATCTGTCTAGGTCTTATTTATTGTATTATGATTCCCACTTGCTAAAGAAATACTAATTCTACTAGCTACAGGAATCTAATTTTACCAAATTAAAGTAGCCTAGATAAACTGCAATGCTGAATAAGAAATAAGAAGAGGAAGTGAAGAAGTTAAATACCCAGATAAAGTATAATCCCAAATTACACTATAGAGGCTCTGGTGGAATTGAGAGGTGGAAACATAAAGAACGAGAGGCATAGTGGCATTATCCTAAACGTACATTTAAGTGATCTAATCCTGAGGAAACCAACCTGTTGATGATGCCATAATAGTGACTACTAAAGAAACTCTAATTCTTCTAAAATGGGAAAATTCAAAAAACTAATTCACTACCGTATCCTATGAACTCCATTTATAAAATAACAATTACTAACCTAGTGTATGCTAGGTTTGTATCGGCACGTTGTCTAATTCTTACTCAGGTTAACCTAAATGTTTTGTTACCTGGATTCTTATTTCTTTTTTTTTACTGCAGCCAAAAATGTGATCTGGATAGAGCTGAAGCCTTAGTTAGGGAAATGGAGGAACAAGGTATTGATGCTCCAATTGACATATATCATACAATGATGGATGGCTACACAATGATTGGGAATGAAGAAAAATGTTTAATTGTGTTCGAGAGGCTCAAGGTAGTGTTCGTCGTTTTTTCTCTGTTCTTCTAAAGCGGTGCTGATAAACATGCATATAACAATGGTTTTTGCAACAAATGACTACAACAGTTTCATGTAATATTCCTACAGGAGTGTGGATTGACACCATCTGTTGTGAGCTATGGCTGTCTTATCAACCTCTACACTAAGGTATAGCTTTTGATATTCACTCTTGAGCGTCCTTCTGATTGGGAAAGTACTATTGTCCTGCTGTACGTGCTTGCTAGTGTGGTAAGATATTCCTAATCTTTTGAAAGAAGGGACTAAATAGATAAATAGGCCTAAAAACTTGGGAAATAAAAATGTGGGTTTCATCAAGATTGACGGTTGCATCAATGTTGAATTATGCTGCAGAGGATTCTAACATGATTTCAAGTGCGTTCTGAAAAACATTTGCTTTAAGCTTCTCATAAAGAACTTTAAGTGTTAGATCCCACATTCTTCTTTCAGATGGGAAAAGTTTCGAAGGCCTTAGAGGTTAGCAAGATGATGGAATCTTCTGGCATAAGGCATAACATGAAGACCTATTCCATGTTGATAAATGGATTTGTGAGGCTAAAAGATTGGACAAACGCTTTTGCAGTTTTTGAAGATGTTGTGAAAGACGGTTTGAAGCCTGATGTTGTCCTTTACAATAACATAATAAATGCCTTTTGTGGGATGGGGAACATGGATCGTGCGATCCGAATGGTGGATCAGATGAAAAAAGAAAGGCATAGACCCACAACACGTACATTTATGCCTATAATTCATGGATTTGCGAGAGCTGGGGAAACAAGGAGGACCCTAGAGGTCTTTAACATGATGAGGAGATCTGGTTGCATCCCTAATGTGCTCACTTTCAATGCTTTGATACTTGGTCTCGTGGAGAAGAGGCAGGTACGCATTCTGGTCAGCTATATGGTAGTCACTTCATGCTGCTGTTACAAGATCACAGTTTATGGTGCCTCTGTGCTTTTATAACTTCAGAATTTTTAAAACCTATATTTTGAAGATGCAGATTATACAGCACGTTGTCATTGTGTAGTTGTATCCCGCACCTCTTGCATTAGCTCATTATTTTTCTCCATGGGTTGCTCTCGACTTTTGCTTTCCAGATGGAGAAAGCTATAGAAATACTAGATGAGATGTCAGTAGCTGGTGTAAGCCCCAACAAGCATACATATACGACCATCATGCAAGGCTACGCATCTCTGGGCGATACTGGAAAGGCCTTTGAGTATTTTACAAAATTAAAAGAAGAGGGGCTTCACCTTGACGTATTTACATATGAGGCATTGTTAAAGGCTTGTTGCAAGGCTGGTCGGATGCAAAGTGCCCTAGCCGTCACCAGAGAGATGAGTTCTCGAGGAATCCCAAGAAACACGTTTGTTTACAATATATTAATTGATGGGTATGTTATCTTTGATTTGTTGTCTGCTGCATTCCTTTTAAATGATAACAGAAAGGTTGGAACCCTCTTTTTCTGGTCTTGAATGGGTTTATGACTGTTGTAGGTGGGCTCGACGAGGTGATGTCTGGGAAGCTGCTGATTTGTTGCAACAAATGAGAAGAGATGGTGTACAACCTGACATTCATACATACACATCTTTTATTAACTCATGCTGCAAAGCTGGTGATATGACGGTAGCTTCTTATTCATTCTAGATATGATGAGCCTTTCAGTTATAAGTTCATGTCCTCAATTGGTGATCCGATTCTGAACTACATGGTCGGTTCATGATTTCTCCAGCGAGCAATGGAAGCGGTGGAAGAGATGAAGTCAGCCGGGATTAGGCCCAACATCAAAACCTACACAACTCTGATCCATGGATGGGCACGTGCGTCTGTTCCAGAGAAGGCATTGAGATGCTTCGAGGAGATGAAAGCATCTGGGCTGGAGCCGGACAAGGCGGTATACCATTGCCTAATGAGTTCGCTGCTTTCTAGAGCCACAGTGGCTGAAGTGTCAGTGTGTTGTGGGATTTTGAATGTGTGCAGAGAGATGACGGAGCGTGGGATGATCGTGGACATGGGAACCGCTGTACACTGGTCCAAATGCCTGCGGAGAATTGAACCATCCGGCGGGGAGCTCACTGAGGCGGTTCAGAAGACATTCCCTCCTGATTGGAACTCGTTGAGAAATGGCCAGGAGACTTGTTTATATACAGATGATATTGTCAATCCTGATGGTGACCCAGATGTAAATTATGAAAGTTTGACTGACTGAAGATGATGATGAATGAAATGTAACCCAGAAACTAGGTGCCTGAAGAATATCTGATGGCACATTAACTGATCTGGCTCACTTTTTCTTTTTCTTTTTCTTTTTTATAAACGTTGAGGCAACCACTATATAAACTTAGGAAACATCCATATTACAAAAGCTAGTGATTCTAAGGGGAATGTTTTCCTCCCTCCAGTACTTAAAGTCATTCGAACAATTAAGCAGACTAGCAATTAAAGTAGAAGGATAGTAAATTAATGTTTTGTCAAAGTACCAGTGCAGAGAACTAAAGAGATTAGAGAATCTAATACATTGCACTATAAGATCATCTTGACTATCAAGATTGTTCAACTTCTCAAAAGATTTTTTTGCTCTAACATCAATACAGATACTTCTGATTCCTATCTGGGCTTTTTCTTCCTCTAAAGCCCAGGTCAAAGCATAACAGAGACTTTTGAATTCTTCTAGTTGGATGTTGCACATGCTTGGAAGCTTCTTGTTAAACACCATTATCAGTTTGCCAGTGTGATTTCTAATCGAACCTGTCAACATAGTAGGCTATCCTCTTCTGATAACCTAAGAACAGTTGATCTTGAAGGAGCACTGCATAGGAGGAGACCAATCACTATCATTCAACACTATTATAGGATCATATTTCATAGCAGAAGAATAAGCTTCAGTGAAGACCAAATTAGCCTCCACTGTCGCTAAGAGAGACACCTCCTGGTTGTGTCTTATGGAATTTTTCGCATCATAGATAGACCACATAAGATTAGCAACTTCAATAAGTTTATCTTTTTCCCATTTGACTGATTCCCTTACGATCCAGTCTTGGATGCAATTATCTCCGGTAGAAGGAAGATGGTTAACATTGATAATCTTGTCCCAAAGGTTAGAAATCATGACACACTCAAAGAGAAGATGAAGTAAAGTGTCTGTTTTTCCACACAGATGACACTTCCCACTTCCTCCTAGTCTCCTAGCTATATTTGCCATGCAAGGCACAATATTATTCAGCACTTTCCAGAAAAAACAGTTTCACCCTAGGACTACAGCTCTGAGAATTCAATCTGTCAATAGATTTGAAGTAATCTGAAGATGTAGAAGAATTCCGACATGAGTCCTCATCTCTAACTAAATCATAAATGGATTTAACTGAGAAAAACCATCTTTAGAGTGATGCCAAATCCATTTATCATCCTCATTGATATTCACTTTAATGTCTTTGATCACCTCAGTATCAATGTTCCATACTGTGTCATTGATCCTGTCAGAATGCCAGGAATTTCTTCTACTGTCAATGAAGTAATTGACTGAGAAATGGGGATGAGGACTAGGAGTCGGGGTGATCAGTCTGAAGGAGATAGGCCTAGGAATCCAGGGAGACATCCAGAAATCAGTATTCCTTCCATTCCCTATTTGAATTCTAGCTCCTTTTCTAATCAGAGGGATGACAGTGTGAAAGGATTTCCAAATAGCACTGGGATAAGTTCCCAGGTTAGCATCTAGGATATTGGTGGAAGGGAAGTACAATCCTTTTAGAGTCTTGGCCATCAGGGACTCCTGATTTTGAAGTAGATTCCAAACTTGTTTAGACAGAAGAGCCTTATTGAATAAAGAGATATCTTTAAAGCCTGTTCCACCCTTATCTTTGCTGTTACAGATCTTTTTCCAGCTAAGCTAGTGCATTCTTTTTTTATCGTCAGTCCCACCCCACCAGAAGGAAGAGAAGACTGCATTAAGCTTAGAAATAATATGAGAAGGAAGGAGGAAGAGAGACATAGAGTAAGTAGGCAAAGACTGTAGGACACTTGTAATAAGAACACTCCATGCTGCTTGAGACATATTCCTAGACCACGCATGCACTCTTTTCCTAGCTGCTTCTAAGATGTAATTAAACATCTTAGATTTATTTCTCCCAATGTGAACTGGCAGACCAAGATACTTAGAAAAGGTATGACTTTCAGAAACAGAAAGAATGGTGCAGATCTGACTTTTGATATCTTGGTTGAGGTGATTGTTGAAGATATCTCAGACTTATGGAAATTAATTTCATGGCCAGAAGAGTTAAGGAACTCATCAAGGATGGTTTTTAGAGAACTAGCATTCGAGGAAGTTGCTTTACCACACAGTAGAATATCATCTACAAAGGCAAGGTGAGTAATAGAACGCCCAGATGGAGAAAGTTTAATGCCGTTGAAGGATCCCTCAGCTCAGATTGAGAGAGAACTCTAGAGAGTGATTCCTGGACAAGGATAAATAAGAAGGGAGACAGTGGGTCTCCCTGCCTAATTCCTCTAGATGGGGAGAAAATTTTCCCCGGAGCTCCATTAATCAAGATTGAGCATCTGGTTGAGGAGATACAGTTGACAACAGGATTAAGCCACTGCAGAGAAAAACCCATGGTATGAAGAATATGATAGATGAATTTCCATTCAATTCTATCATATACTTTACTAAGGTCCACCTTCAAGGCAAAAAACCTTTTTTATTAGCAGCACTCCTTTTCAGATGGTGGTGAATCTCTCCAGTATTAACCATGTTATCAGTAATATTTCTATTTTTCACAAATCCAGAATGGGCATTCGAAATAATGAGAGGTATGATACCTTGAATCCTATTGGCCATGACTTTAGAGATGATCTTATACATGAAATTGCACAATGCTATTGGACGAAATTGACCGAATTCCAAAGCACCTTGTAATTTTGGAATTAAAGTGATAAAATAATCATTCAAGTGAGGAGGTAAAGGGTTACCTTGTAAGACCAACTGAACTGTGTCAGTTACTTGATTTCCAACTATACTCCAATAAGTCTTGGAAAACTTTCCATTGAACCCATCAGGCCTAGGAGCCTTATCAGATCCCAGCTGTTTGACTGCCTTAAAAACTTCAAGAGAGCTGTAAGGAGAGTTCGGTTCTCTTATAGAATCTGAAGATAGAATACCCCTAACTGCCTGCGAGAATCTAGGACTGATAGCAACATGGAACCTTGAAAAAGACTTTGGTAATGAGACCTGGCAATAACTTCCAATTGGGCCCATTGATAGCACATCTCTTTCTGAGGATTAAGTAGAGCATAGATTTGATTTTTCCTAAATCTAGCTGAAGCTTTAGAATGAAAATATCCTGAATTTCTATCTCCCTCAAGCACCCATTTGTCTCTTGATCTTTGTCTCCACCCCACTTCCTCCTTTAGCATCAGTAATTCTGTTTCCATCAAAAGCCTTTTCCTGTTGGAAAGATTTCCTTGCGTAGGCCTTTTGCTATCCAGACTTTTGAGTTCTCTTCTTTTATTTTCTATTTTTCACCTGATTTTACCAATAGACCAGCCTCTCCACTTCGACAGCTTTAAGGCACACAAGTTAACTTTGCCAAGGAGATCAATATTGTTTCTACCCTAAACATCCTAGATGATTTATAAGCACTTTTCTTCCTTCAGCCAAAAATTCTCAAATCTAAAAACTTTAGAGGGAATTCTATGCCTGCCATAGAATCTCACTAATATAGGACAGTGGTCAGTGTTGAGTCTCTGCAAATGTTCTACTGAAATATCAGGAAAGAGGTCAATACCCTCCTTGTCATAGAAGGCTCTGTCCAGTCTTCCTTGATAGTTGTGGTTGTCTTTTTGCCCATTAGTGAAGGTCTCCATTTTACCAAAGTAACCCAAATCAATCAGACCACAATATTCCACCGTATCCCTAAAGGGCTTGATGAGATTATCATGTCTGATTCTTCCTCCAGATTTCTCTGAGTTAGAAAGAATCTGGTTGAAGTCCCCAACTATAAACCAAGGATAACTGACTTGTTAATGCAGCACTCTGAGAAGCTTCCGCGACAAAAACTTCAGATCCCAATCTGCCCACCCATAAAATCCTGTGAAATGGAACCAACTGCCTCCCACGAACTGAATATTAGCTGAAATATGATGGCTCGAATAGTTAACAAGGTTGAAAACCACATCTTTCTTCCACAGAAGTGCCAAGCCTTCACTTCTCCCTAGGCTACCAACTGAGATGCCATGATACTCTGGAAATTTATTTAGCAACAGATCCATTTGAGCTACAGACCCGTGGGTCTCCATGATAAAGAGAAGCTCTAGACTGAATCTTCTTACAAGATTCACCATCCAAGCTACTGCCTGGGGATGACCCAACCCCCGGCAGTTATAGTTGATACAACTCATTGCTCCTGGCAGCCTGTCCAAAGACAAGGTCTGCCTGGACTGAAGGACCATCCAAAGTAGCAGAATCAAGGTTTGCAACTTTATTCTGGATTGCCACCCTATGAAACTTATTCCTCGAACTTCTCCTTTTCCTTTCTTTCTTACCACTTGAAATACTAGGTGAGACTCCTGGTTCAAACAACAGTTCCTTCCCTTCTCTCTGCTGGTGATCAGAAGCATCTTGATCTCCTCCTATACTAGACGCTTTACTCTTTCTTTTCCCTTCAGCTTCTTTCATAATCTGGTCAATATCATTGAGGGGTTTAGAAGTGGTGCCATCCTCTTTAGCTCTTTTTCCTCCTTTTGGTTGAAAATCCTTTAAGGATAAATTCCAATCAAAAGATTGGTAGAATTTCCTTTTCCCTGTCTCATCTGATTCTTGGCAGATATTCTCAAATCCTGGGGGGGTGATAGGGCTATTGTTTTCAGAATCAGCCTTGTACTTGGTAGTTATCTGTTGGATCTGATCATAGGGAGTTTGCACAACTATTGAAGTAGAGGCTTCATCATTGGACTGGAGCGAGGGATCACTAAGGGTTGAAACTCTCAACTGCAAAGGGTCTTGAACTATAATAAGAGGAGGTATCTTCCTAGGTACAGAAGGTGTGCCGGCCAATATCAGATTCTGATTCTTAAGAGAAGAGTCGGTTGGAATTAACGGAGTTTTATCAGATCCCTGGATCGTAATGTTATTTTGCTCAATCATAAACGCATCAGGGAAGTTAGCCGAAATTCGTGCAAACTCTGATCTCAGCCAAGGACCATATCTCTCAACTCCTTTCACATTCAGTTTTAAAAGTTTGCATTCCACCATTGTAACACCCATAATCCTAATCCTGTAATATAATCACAAGTCGTAGCATAATAAAATATAATTCGCAGCGGAAAATAAAACTAACTACCGTTGGTGTTACACGCCATTACCCACCCATGTGAGTAACAAGGCAACCTTACTCCATCAACCATCTTCAACTCCAAACCGCAGTGTTGACGAGATACTGAGCAATCTTAAACTTACAATCCAAATCCAAACTAAACAACTGAGCAACTAAACCCAATACAACAGAACTCCATATTACAGTACGTAATAAAACTAAAGGAGTAATTTATTACAATACATCAACTACCCAGTGTCCCGTTCTCCGGCTTCGTGTCTCTTCTCAGTAACCTGAAATGTTTTGCCCATTGAAGGGCTCAGCAAACTATATGCCGGTATGCTAAATGTAGTCTTAAATCATTTAGATCCCTTAAGTCGTTTAGCCATCTTGATATTAGATTCATTACATGTTGTACCGGTTTACAATAATAATAACAACTGTACATGTTAAATAAACACATAATAGTTCATCCAACAATCTAATCACACAATCAATAACCAATAACCAAAACCAATAATCAATAACCAATAATCAATAATCAGTAATCAAATAAGATACATGTTATAATTAACTGCACTTGTTAGTTGACCTCATGGCCCTTATCCTTTTAAACCAACCACTTAAACCTTCCAATTAATTTCCACCTCGGGCGTCATGTTAGGACAACCCTTAATAACTTAATAATGGACAGTAGTCCCCTGGGTTCCAATGGAACCGTTGCCAGCTGACCCTGTGGCCCTGGATATTTTATTTGCCTTAAAGGCGACCAATTCGGTTGGAACCTGTGCACCAACAGTAGTGCCCTCTATTGAATGTGGATAATGGATTCCCTTGAGTGACTCTTGATAGTAGTCCCTCGTAGTGATCACGATGCGCAACCAGATAGTCGAAACTAGCTGGATTCCTCTCTTTGTAAGTTAGCCCTTTAGTCAGTGATACAATATCCAATCCTTGAGTTAAGACTATAACAGTTGACCATCAGTTAGGTTCTCGTAATACCTGAAGGTCATCTAGTCTTGTTCGAGTTTAGATGTATAAACTTCCAGTCATAAGACATTCGCATAAAATAAAACGCAATGGTGACGAGCAATACAGTATACAAGATCATATACATAACTCACAGATATTGCTCTTAACAATTAAACACACAACGTCTGGACTTCAGGAAAATCCTTAGGACATTCAGACCACACAATTAACATACCGTTCACCGTGAAAATTGCTAGCTTGACAGTTCACGCTTAGTAGTTTCTCCCCGTAACGTTGTTACATGCAAATACCGGGTAACATTAATACAACTAGCGTTAACTATTACAGTACTGTTAATACAAAACTACTACTGTAGTATACTGACCCCGTATGTTCTTTATTTCTCTCTGTTATTTAACAGTGGTTCGAGGTAGTTTAACAGTCCGCTATTTTATGTAACAACTACATGTGATAATTAATTCCCATTTTATGGTTTATCTTCATCTCATTAATTATATGTTCATAATTGTTTTCACTTATTCTACATATTAATATAATTTGGTCATTTTTATTATAACCACAATTATTTCATAAACTTTACATTATACTCCATAATACATTATATTCCTTAGTTTTAATTCCTTACTTTCTTAAATCACAAAACAAACCTTATAATTTCGGTAATTATAAATTGAACAACTAACTTTCACAAATTACCATATAACCACATATATTTTGGGTTTCAACACATACTTTCTTATATTTACAATTTAACCCCAAAAACTTTATATAAGTTACATATTAACTTATAAACAATACTTTTAATATTTAATTATCCTAAACACCGAAATGACCCATAACTCTTTACAATTTATGTTTTCGCCCCATAACCAATTTGGTTTTACATATGAACTTTTATAAATTACATATTCACCCCAAAACTTTATAAACTTAATATTTTATGTCATAAATCATTTTAACCCAAAGTTTTTGGTCAACACTTTGACCAAAGCCCAATTTCATAATTAATACTTTAATATACCCAAAAAATCATATGTAATTCGGTTTCATACTATATTTTTCAGAAATTACCAAATAACCCCAAAACTTTGTAAATTGTTATTTTAACACTTAAACACTTGTTTAATTTAACCAAAATTCGTAATATTAATTCCTACCTTATATTATATCATAACTATGTCAAATAAGTCCTTTAATTCTCGGTAATCATATATAGTACTCTATACTTTCCAAAATTTACAATTTAGCCACATAACTTAATAAACTAGTCATTTAAATACTTGTAGCTATTTTTAATATTCCCAAAATTTATAATATAAGCTAATATACTTATATTCTTCAAAAAAAATCACCAAATAAACCATTTTATTCTCGGTTGTAACAAATATTTATCATATGGTTTTAAAACTTGATTTATATCTTATAATAAATATATATAAATGTATATAAGCCATATAACACTTCTAAAAATTATGCTAATGACTTAGAATGATTATAAACTCAAAATAGACCATTTAACTCCTAGACAATTCGGCTTAAATATATACATCATAATTAAATTTTTGTGACACAAATTTATACCTTAAGGTAATAATCTTACCTTATATGTTATAAGCTATTCTCTTGGTAATGTATCATATTGTTTTTGGCTCTAATTTAATTAAGGAGTGTACATAAGTTTGTACTAAAGTTTGAAGCTTAAATCAAACTTATACTTAATAGATTTAATTATAGAAACTTACTCCTTAAATCAAGATGATTCTTGTACTTGATTTCCTCTTGAATTCCAAGCTCCTCCAATGCTATCTTGGTGTAGAATTTTCGGCCTCCTTGTATATATTTAGGAGATCTAAGTGTTAGACTTCTAACAAGGATTTCTAAGCAAGATTTGGAGTAGTTTAGAAGAGTTTACCTTAGGTATTTGTCAAGGAATTTTTGGTACACCTTAGGATGATTGTAGATCCAAGTTTCCTTCATGAAATGATGAAGAGAACATTGATTTAAGAGATGGAATTTTCGGACATAGCTTAAGGTATTTACTAGGATTTTCAAACAAGAAGTATACCTTAACTTGATCTTGTTTGTTCCTTGAGTTGTTGTTGAATCAAGGTGACTTCTTGGAGTATTAATGCTTGGTGAAAACTTGTATGGTTGCTAGGATGATTCTTGCTTCAAGACTTTGTAGAATTAACTAGGAAAATTACATAAAAATGGTGTTAGAACTCAAGACACCATTAATGGACTCTTGAAGCACTAATGGAGTAAATGAAAGGAAGAAGAAAAGAGAGGAAGGGAAGGAACTTACCAAATCGGACAAGAAAGGGCAAATGGAGTGCTAGGCTGCCGTGAGGGATTTAGAGAAGGCAAAGAAAGAATCTTGACACAATATGTCAAAGTTGGCTAACCTTTTCCTTTGTTTATTTGCTTGACTCTTGGCTCCATAAAGCCTCCTAATCAGCTAGAGTTTCGGCACATGAAGGAGGAGAAAGGAGACTTTTGTTGTCAATTGACACAAGATGACAAGGGCAAAGGTAGGTAGTTGTTTTGTTTTGAATTTTCTAAGTTGAATCCAATGCTAACTTTGTCTTGTTTCCTTGCAGATTTTTGGCAATGGTGTTGTATATAGGCATTTGATTTTTGTTATATTAGACATAGGAACATGCATAGTTAGGTATATGTTTTATTTGACTAATATACAACAATCAAACCCCCTTTCTCTTGCATGTTTTCGGCATCCTTAGGCTAAAGAATGGGTATTTGATTTGTTTAGTTGCCATGTCTAAAGTTAATTTTAAGTATATAATTTCATGCCTTTTCCCTAAATTAATCTCTTGCTCCTTTCCTCCAGGTTTTTGGCAATGAGAGGCCACCTATACTGAGATTCCTTTGACATAATGTCACATGATATATGGAAGATGAGTCACCATTCCATAAGACATTTTATTTAGCTAAAATCAAGTCAAAAACATGCTAAAAAACGGCCACTTTGGTAGCCATGTGGAGTTGATTTTTAACTTGGTTCCTGTCACACTATATTTTATTAAGACCATATTGTAACATGTTATAAGTCACAACATTTATTTGGTACATTTATACTAAGGTAAAAGATGAAAGTTTCTAAGGTAAAATGCTGATTTTATACTACTTTTTTATCATAATTTCGGCCCTACTTGTGCTATGAGTTTAGCACTGTATTTGATTGATTTAGATGTTAAATTCATCCCCATTTAAGATTCCCAACTCGTGGCTCCTCAAAAACTTCAAGGTAATAGCGTAGAATGCGTTTTTATGGCACCCGAAGGTGCGGTTTTGTGCTTTAAGGATATTCTAGAAAATAAGTAGTCGCTACGAGTTCCAAGTGTTTATAAACGTTGTTTAGGGTCAATAATGATATGTTAAGGTGTTACATTGAGTTATATGGGGTTATATCAACTCATGACACAATTCCCGGGCTACCGGGACACTCCCGGGCAAAATAGTAGCGTTAAGAATTTCCCCCGAGCACTTTGTGTATTTTTGAAAAAGTAGCTCGAGCATTCTCTTTAGAATGATGAATAATGATGGTAGGAACTCTAAGAATGAATTATATAGGAGTTCGTGCCACTTCGGTACCTCTCCGGGGCATTCCCAGGGGTTTATGGGGCCCCCAACGGGTACCTCCGAGCACTTTGCGTTTAATTGAGAATTTAGCGCAAGGACTTCATCTTATATGTTTAATAAAGTGTTATGGTGCATTTGGAATGAAGTGTAATGCTTTATTTCATCTTATAAAGTATTTCCGGGTGTTTCCGGGACTTTCGGGCCTTAAGGGAGGTGTGTTGACTCTCCCGGGCATTTTGCATTTCTACTTTGTTCTAGCTGAGGTCCTATGTTTTAAAGGTCATATAATGATCCTTAGTTGATTTGGTATGAGTTTTATAGTTTATATATGATAGTTAGCTTAAGGTCCGACTTAGCGCACGTTGTTGACCTTAAGGAGTTTCGGTGCATTTTTAACGCCTAAGTGTTTATATATTTTCTTAGGGTTTCATAATCCCCGAAATAATACTTATTTCTCATTATTTAATTATTTAGAGGTTAGGGGTATTTCAACCATCATATGGTCAAGCCTACCACACCGGTAGTAGAAGCTAGGTAAGTTATCATATGAGACTCTGCAACATCGATCTTTTTTTCCATCAGTAACCACCAAGACTCTACACAAGGGATCATAAATATCCACTTCTACACAGATTTTGAGCACCTTGGAAACAAGGGGATTGATCTTATCAGCGCAAGAAACAAAAACCCCTATCTTGTTGCGTAACGTAATTGCCGAAGTTTTGTTGAAGTATACCATAGGAAGATTATGCACCGCAGCCCACAGTTTAACTCTATTGGGGTTATGTTCGCTGATGTGAAGAGTAGGATCAATGGGCATAACTACCAGTAATTTGTTCTGATAATGCCAGGGACCATTTGACAAAATATGTTTGATATCCACTCCAAAGGAAAACTGAAGCAAGAAACAGTTGGGATTAATTTCACTGACCTTGAGAAAAGCTTTCGGTTTCCAAAGCTGAATAAGGAAGTTTTGTAGAGTTCTTGGAGGTATTTTTGCCGGGTGCCACAAGTGAGCGAAGAGAGAGTGCTTAACTTCGGGGATCAAGTCACCAAAGAGTAATGTTTCCTCTTCAACCTTTTCTAACTCTCTAGGATGGATCTTCATGTTGTTCCAATCTTCTAACAAATTATCCATGGACGATCTCATAGAGAAAGAAAGAGGAAGACGCAACCAACTCTTCCCCTGCCACCCTGTATCACACCACTTCGTCCACTCCAAAAACCTTGCAAAAATCCTTCTTTGATCTCTACTGTTAATTTTCTGATCTTGCGCTAACCATCCACCCAAGCAAAAACTCCAGAGTCTAACGGGTAACCATGAGACCTCTAACTAGATAGCTGTAGTGATTAGACTACTATCCACCTTATTAAACTCCTTGACTGCATAAAGATAGTGGTTGAAAATAAAAAAATTCTTAGTTCTAGGTACGGCTAGCTTACGTGTCTCACTTTCATTAGCCCTTAGGAAGATTTTAATTCTTCCAACCATAACACTCGAGTGAAAACGTACACCGGAGCAGAGCGCCATGCTGTTGAAGTACATACTGAATAGAAAAGTATGAAAAGACGTGAAGAGGCGCCACCAAAATTGCCTAGCAGCGGTTTTTGAATCGCCTAAAAATCTCACCTTTTTCAACTTTATGTTTGGCTATGATCTGGCTCACTTTTTCGATGAAAGTAGCTGAAAGATTTTCAGATCTTCGTTAGCAGTGACCCGAATCTAATGAATATACAAATATGTAGAATTAGACCTGGCAATTCGGGTCACTCGGTTCTGATTCGGTTCGGTTTGGTTCGGGTCAATTTGTAGATATTCACTATTCGGTTCGGTTTGGATCGGTTCTGGTTATCTGGTTAAAATTAGATTCGGGTGACTTCGGTTTGGTTGATTTTGGATTCAGGTGCTTTCGGTTCGGGTTAGCTCTATGTTTTTTTATTTTTTCGGGTTATGGGTCAAATTTGGGTGACTTACCGTGTTATGCTTAATTGACAAAAATTTTAAAAAGTACAAATTTAAGCAACCTTTGTAACTTGTATTGATTTTCATATTTGGATCCAAATTCTCTTAATATAGTGTTACTATTGATGAAGATTGCTATTGTGTATTGGTTGGTTATACATAATCAAACTGGATGACAATATCTTTAATATTAATTTATAACTATAGATTTATTAATTGTATCGACCAAGTATAAATTTAAAATTTGGTGAATCATCGGTCAATATTCCGCACTCAACGCCCAGTCTATCCCTCCCCCCTACAGCCGACGATGTGCCTGTGCCTCCTGTCATCCCACACTCGTCACACCCCGCGCACATCCTGCGTGAGCGCCCGTCATCTTGAGCGTCGCGCGCCCATGCCAATCCATTACCACCTCGCGCCCATGACTTCATGTTGTGTGTGCGCCACCGATCACCGTCTCCCGTGCGCTCCTCGTGCGGGCGTACTTCAGTAGCTTATTGCTCCCAGGTAGGGGGTGTCCATTTATCTTCTTATTTTGTCATTTTAACCCTAATTTAATTTAATTATTCATACAAATATATTTACGTGAGATGTAAGTTTTATAATCTTTATTCTTTTGAACCAATTTCCTTTGACACGACAAAAGGTGACAAGAATTGTAAAAAGGGAATGAAAACATTCATTATTTTAGTCCCAGCTCATGGAAATTATGCGTTTGTACATACCAATAATAAACAGAAGGATAATGGAAGTTTGTCTAGTTTCATGTGTGGTTTGGGTGAATTCGGTTCGGGTGAATTCGGTTCGGGTGGATTCGGTTCGGGTGGATTCGGTTCGGGTGGATTCGGGTATATCAAATTTCAGTTTGATTCGGTTTTGGTTTGGTTTGGTTTGGATTTTCGGGTCACATTTAGGATCACATCATTCAGTTTAAATTCGGGTTCGGATCGGGTTGGATCGGGTCAGTTTTTCTGGTTCGGGTCACCTTTACCAAGTCTATGTAGAATGCCATCAATAAGATCATGTGACATTTAATGTGTCCCACCGTATATTTATTTCTAAAATAATTAAGGGCAATAGCCACGATAGAATTTATAAAGCCCGAGACCGTTTCGCAGTCGTATTGGAATCTATTTTGCCTCAATCGTTTTGTAGCTTTTCAATCTAATTCAGGTTCTATCATTGCTTCTGTGGGTCATATTAATTATAGGGAAATTTCATGAGATACCCTCGAGGTTTGAGCGAATTTCATGAGATATCCCTGATGTTTCATTTTCATTATGAGATATCCCCGAAGTTTCATTTTTTTTACGATATATCCCTGAGGTATCATTTTCATTACGATATACCCCTGAGGTTTCAATTTTTTTATGAGACACCCCTCAGTTCAGATTCTGATATATTATATTTTTCATATCCTAATTTTACCCTCACACCATATGCCCCGCAATAACCTCACGTGTTTATGGTCAAATATTTTAAAATATGAACAAAATACACATAAAAATTAAAGATCAATTAAAATTTTAATTTAATTTAAAAACATAAATAAAAGTATAAAAATTAGAATCATAAAAAAAATTAAAATAAATAGAAATGACTAAACAATAAAAAATATTTTTTAAAAATGATATTATTACATAATTTAAAAAATATTATAACGGTGACTTAAAATCATAAATTTTTTACAACAATTATATTAAATACAAGATTATTAAATAATTTTATTAATTATAGTAAGAGTTTATTAACAAATATAATATTTGATTTCAATAATCTCAGAGAAATGATTATATTTTATGGTTTTTATACTTATTTTCTAATTTAAAATGATGATTTTTTCTATGTCCTAATAATTTAATTTTAACTTTTTAGTCATTTCCATTTATTATTTTTTTGGTTTTTTTATTTAATTATATTCATTTTTTGATATTGATGTCAAATTTTATATGAACTTTTCAAATTCAAACAAAACTTTGACTATATATCCGTGAGGTTATTAGAGGGCATATGGTGCAAGGGTAAAATGAGGATATAAAAAATATAATACATCTGAATCTGAGGGGCGTCTCATAATAAAATTGAAACATCAGGTGTATATCATAATGAAAATGAAACCTCAAGGGTATATCGTAAAAAAATGAAACCTCGAGAGTATCTTATAATAAAAATGAAACCTCAGGGGTATCTTGTAAAATTCGCTCAAACCGAGGGTATATCATAAATTTCCCTTAATTATATGGTGAACAATTCATAAAGCCCAACCAGGGGTCCATACAATCTTTGTTTCTATTTGCTATTAACATAGTGATTAATGGATTTATAGAGACATACATCATCAAGTATCTTTTTCATGTCAGCTATCAACATTCTAAGGTACTTAGCATCATTCCATGTATATTGCTTTGAATCTTCCATTAGTTGGCCCGTTATCTAGGACTTCACATCCTAACTCCTTGATGTAATTCTCTGTTACTGTCGAATCCTTCACCTCAGCTTAGAATGCTTTTTTAGCTGTCTAGAACACTTTCGATGTTGCTGGCGAAAAGATCTTCAACTTAGGGCCACAAACAGACTATCAGAACAATTTGTCATCAAACGGATCAATCTAAATGGCAACAACAAATTTTGCAACCAGAAACTAAATTACGATGTTGGTTTTTTCCTTCATTGGAAAAAGCAAAATCTCTCCATTACCAGTTACAGGTTACGGACCAGTGACCACCCAAATACTATTGTACAACCGTACTATCTTAAATTCATTTAAGTTTTTCAAGTTAATAAGTTGATTGTTGAATAAAACGTTATGCGTTATTATAAGGATGGTTTAAATATGAGATTGTTCACGCCTTTATCAACGACCTTCTTGCAACCACGAAAATACCAGAAGCGAAATCTAAATTTGCAAACTATTTGGCCTGACTAACAATAAACTAGTAAAGCTCAGTTCCATCAGCTGCCTGACGGCCCTGACCCAAACGCTCGGGATTCAGACCGGCCAGGACAGCAAACTTGTATCAAGGGGAAGCTGCAGTAATAGCCAGTAGAACACAAACAGCGGAACAAAAATATACCCTCAAAATCGTACACCGTCAAGCACAGTAATACCAACAGCACGGAAATTAAATAGCCCATTACTAGTCAACATTATACAGGAGGTTTAAGTTAAACGGCAAAAAACGAAGACTATAGAAAGGGAAGGGCCACGGATAGCTAATTCATCAGACGACTATAGAAGCCTAACGGGAATATCCAAATAAATCAGAGATCGCAATTATAAAGCCTACTCTTCCTACAGTTTCCCAATTCCTATGCCAAAATTACAGCCGCAATCAATGCTTAGCCAAGTAATCCACCACCGGACAAATTCTGAGGCCCTTGGGAAGGTACTTGTCCTTGTTGAGGGACGAGTTGTGGGCGACCTTGAGCATAAGATGATGCGGCAGCCATTCCCACACCTCCCCCACCAACCATATGTTGAGCTGACGATGGTTGCTGTTGCATTTGAGAAATTTGTTGCGGATGTTGCTGTTGTAATTGCTGCGGCTGTTGCATCTGCTGCTGCATCGTCTGCTGCTGCAAGGCTTGCTGCTGCTGCTGTTGCTGTTGTATGACTTGCTGCTGCTGTTGTTGTTGCAAATGTTGAAATTGTTGTCGTTGCTGAAGAGAAAGCAAATGAGGCTGTTGTTGCAAGTGATGAGGGTGCTGTTGTTGCTGGTTTGATGATTGCTGCAATGGTTGATTCTGCTGCTGCTGCTGCTGTAACTGTTGCTGCTGCTGCTGTTGCTGCTGTTGTTGTTGCATTTGTTGTGGCTGCTGATTTGCTATTTGAGGTTTGAACACCACCATATCCTGCTTTCATTCAGTGTCACCCGAAGAATATGTCAGTTAAAAAAAAGACAGGGCAACAATGAACTAGAATGACATGCCAAGTTTGATACACTAAATGATAGCAGAAGCTGGTAGCTGCAACTTCATTAAAAGAGCTTAAAGCCACCGATTGAATAAGATGATTCAAGAACTGTTTGAATAAGATGATTCAACATTTCTAAAATAGGTGTGAGCCGTGAGGTGTGTAAGAGAAAAGACAGTAAAAAAAAAAAAACTCAACATGAAGAGAAATGTTGAACTCCTCAGCTTTTACACAAGCGCTCAAATTTGAGCAGAAATGCACACTACAGCAGAAATGCACACTACAGAAAACAGGGTCAAACTCAACTTCAGCTAGTAATACACTGAACACGCATTCCTGCCCTACAAAACGGGTGCATAATATAATACACAGACCACTTTAGAATGACACTATTCAGTCATGTGGTATCGGATACAGATCAAGGAGGACCATCAAAACTATAACATTTCTTAATATTTTCATCTCTACCAGATTTTGGGATTAGTTGCGGTAAATCTAGAATTTGAATACTATATAGGATTTTGAAGTTGGAGAGAATTTATGATTAGTTAGAGGTCTTTATAAAAAGAATTTTATTAGATCATATGAACATGCTTACGATTTAAATTTGACAATAAGAGGTTCAAGTAAACAACCGGTTTTCTTTTGAATCAAGAAGAATTCTTACTAATCCCTTGCAGAACAGTCAAGGAGTTCTTTACTACAGGCCGTAAGAGAAGGAAAGTAAACAGCAAAAAGAAAAGCTTGATTGACAAACCTAGTGGTCCAGGTGGTTATAGACCTATCTCGTGTTGTAACACAACGAAAAAGCTATTGGTAAAATTCTTACTAATAAATTCCAAAGTCTTTTAAGGATTATCATTAGCCCTAATCAAGCTACTTTTAAAAAGGAAGGATCATATCTCATAATGAGTTTCTTTGCCATGAGATAAACAAGGCTACATAGGATGACATCTCCAAGATGTCATGAAATTTGAGGTCTGGAGTATGGAATGCGTTACATCACCAAGCTACTCAATATTAGTTAATGGAAGCTTCAAGGGTTCCTTCCTAGGGAAAAGAGGGTTGAGACAAAAAGATCCCTTATTCCCCTATCTGTTTGGGATTGGCATGGAAACTTAAGCCAATATGCATTAGAGGCAAAGAGAGCTTACTTTTCACCCAATGCCAATCAGATGATCTCATATTTTATTTTCCAAAGTAAATGAGGGGTATGTTAAGAAGATGATAGATGTGAAATCACACCTTCTCCAAGTCCAAGATGTGGCCTTGATGCAAACATGAGCAAGAATAAGGTTTTCATGGAAGAGGTAAATAGAGACTTCAAGAGTTGGCTAAAATCAAACTTCAGCATGGATGAAGGAACTTTACTGATCAAGTATTTTGACGTTCCCCTTAGTCCTACAAGAATGCCAGCTCTTGATTGTAGAGAACCGGAGGATAAGATCATAGGGAGAATCACAAGCTGGCCATATCTATACCTGCATTATTTGGGAAGACTTTAGGTCATCAAAGCACGTGTAATGGATGAAAAAAAATTCCTCCCTAAGAGGGTCATCAAAGCTATCGTTGCCATTTGTAGCAATTTTAAAGTATCTAGAAGCTATGAGCCTAATAAAGCACAGTCATTGGTTGGAAGAAAATGTGTCAACCAATAGCAAGCGAGGGTCTTGGCACCAAATGTATGGAAACTAGGAACAAGGCACCATCATCAAGCAATGATTAGCTCATGAAAGTTGAGACACTTTAGATCAAATGGGTGAGAAAATAGTACTCCAAATACAAACTATTTGGAAGGTCAATGTCTCTGGTGACACCTGATAGAGTTGGAGGGATTTACTGAAGCTTAAACAAAGCTTTCTCAGTTGCTCTGCTGAAGATAATGAGTGAAGTAGCCATGCTATGGGAGAAAAATCTCTACCAAAAGATCCTATGACCAGCTGAAAGTGCCTAAGGTAGAGTGGCATTAAGGGAATTGGAAAAAAAAAGAGTGACTTTCCAGGATATTCTTTAGTTACTTAATGGGCGGATAATGGCAGACTCTCCACAAGGGACAGAATGCTGAAATGAGAAATCAGCTCATATGAAAAAGGCATCCTTTTTCAAAGTGAGAAATAGACAGTGGAGCATCTCTATTTCAAAAGCAAAGATATACAAGAATAGTGTGTAGGTTGGGTTAGTAAATGGTTGAGGAGATGTAATCAATTGTGTTCACTTCTCTCATTTATAGACTGGCAGGAACTTAGCTCAGCTTCCTCTCCTTTGATCTTCAACGCCTGATTCAGCAACCTTCCTTCCTTGAAACCTTCAAGGCATCCCTCCTCCCCTGCCTTGTTGAACTTCAACTCTTCAAGATAACCAAACAGATAGAAAAGCATGATTTAACCACCATCACAATAGCAAACTAACTCAGCTCACTTCACAGGTAGGATATGAACAAACAATTATTCATAAATAGTGGTCGACAGATTGTTGCTATGGGAAATAAAGTGGTTGCTGCACTACCTAGGAACAAAGTCAGTTCCCTACCGACACTTTCAAACTCTCATCGGATCCCATGAAAAAAGTTAGTCACATTACAAGTGGACCAAGGGACTAGAAGCAATCTCTAAGGTTCTTCCCACAGATGGCGCCTCTTTGGGGAGCAAACCTTTTTCTATGTACCCCGAGAAACATTTATATAGCCTGACCATTAGTAACTTCCTTTCACCATGGCTGGTCGCGCCACATTGCTTGCCTGACAAGCCAAGCGCGACCTGGCACCAATGTGTCACATTATGCCTCTCGCCAAGTACAGCCAATTCTTTTAACAATGGCTAAGGCTATCTAATACATAAATAATGTTCAAGCACATTGTGAACTAAATGTACCAAATACAAGTCAAGCCCCTGTGGCTTGGTCGGTAGAGGAGTGGTATACAGGAACCAAAGGTTCTGGGTTCAAAACCTATTCACTACTGTAACTATCAAAAAAAAAATGTACCACATACAAGAAATCCTTAAGCACCCTACTCTAGGAAAAATTATGTGAAGAAGAGGAGTATCCATTTCGTGCAGATATTATAGTTCCTTGGCTACATAACAGACACGCTTGGGTTTTAAGTTGATGTGTCAAAGGTAAAAAATGTAAAGCAATGGCCAAAGTCCAAGAGCATCAGTCTAGCCTCTTTCAATAGACATTATTTTCCACTCTAGCAATAACATCATCCCAAAAAAAGATTTACATCAATTAGGCTTTTGACACTAGTAAGTGAGGACTAACTTCGGCTCTGATATTGCCTCTTCCACACTTCATACAACAGTTTGAACTTCATCAAAAACTGGAAAGGTTTTAAGCTAGAACAGCAAAACAAACCCTACTACAGCATAAGAAAAGAAAAAACCTAATATGCTTCAGGCTTTATTATAGATACGATTTCTAAATAGTTGTGCAAATTATAACACATTACAAGCATTGTTTCAAGGAGAGTTGATTAAGGTGTTGTTTGTTTCGAGCAAAGAAAACAAAATGGAATCAGTAAAGGGAATAGAAAGAATGGAAAATAATTCTCTTTGATACTCCTGTTTGTTCGTTTGTTTGTGCAGAGGAAAAGGAAATGAATCACCGGTCGACGGCTACTGTTCAGCGGTCAATGACTGCCAGCTACCGGTCAACGGTGGACAACATCCACCAATCACCGATCATTGGTCATCGGTCAATGGTCGTTCGTCGGTCATCGGTCAATGGTCGTCGGTCATCGGCCAATGACCACCTCACCGCATACCGGTAAAAGAGTACTGGAGAAAAAGAATCGCATTCGCTAGTGGGAGGGAGGAATCAAGTTAGAGGGATTTGGGGTCATACCATTCCTTTCATTTTCCTATATATAGGAAAAACTGTCTACACAAATAGCAAGAAAGAGAAACATTCCAATTTTTTTTCTTAATTATGCCCCTTGAGGGAGCATTACTTTTGAATTGGGGAAACGGAATGGAATCAAGATAGAGAATGGAGGAGAATGGAAAAGGATTCCCTTTAATTTTTCTAGCTGTTTGTTTGAGCTGAGAAAAATGAAATAAATTACCGATCAACGGGGGGACCAGTTAATGGCAAACGGTCATTAATTGCCGATCAAAATGCACCAGTCTTAGTCATCAGTCAATGGTCGTATTTCACCGGTCAATATGTACTGGGAAAAGGGAATCTCATTCGCTAGTATGGGTGGAGAATCAAGTTACAAGATTTTGGGGAAATCTCATTCCCGTTTCCTTTCCTGAAAATAGGAAAAATTGGCTAAACAAACAGCAGAAAACGTAATCTTTCAAATTCTCCCAAAACAAACGCCCCTCTCAAACCTTCAAACATAGAACAGGGACAGAGATGTTTAGAAAACATTTCAATTTGATTCTTAGGCATAAAGTAGGAGCTATTGAACGGGATCACTTATGCACTAAGTGAATGTCAAAGCAAGTTTGTAGCTTTTATATTCTATGCGAGTATTGGAGCCCATTCCTCCATGGAATCCCCGTTAATACTTTGCCTCAAACTAAGATTGGGAATGGCATAGCCGTGTTCATTAAAAGTGTAATGCATTGTGGAGAAAGAAATATTTTACTTCCGACATATTATTGGGCAGCACTCGAGTAACAAAGCCAATACGCCAAGTTGAACAATTGATTCAAATGTAAGATCAAACAGTCCTCGTCCTATATCCTCAGTCTTATGTAAGTCTTAGCATGGATTTTGTGGTAACTTTCCCACGAACACAAAGAATTATCTTCCGAGACCCTAAATTCCTATGTCAATTTGGGCAAAGCTTTTGGAATGCTCAATACTAAACTGATGGATAAAAGGAAACCATAAACTATTCCAATAGGATTTACTACGGTCATTAATTGAAGACAATGTGAAGAGTTGAAAACCAAAAGCTCCACCAAACTAAGTTTGTTCTAAACCTGCCAGTCAAACTAAGTTTGGTAGTCCTTTTCAACGGCAACGGCAACGGCAGCAACTCAGTGTTTTCCCACCAAAACATTTAGATTTATGAAACGGTTAAAAATGCAGTTTTTGAAGAAAGAAGTTTGGTGATCACAGTAAAAGAAAAAACTAAAAGTTGAGGATTTTAATCAGAAGCCCTCTTGTTTCTCTCTTCACTGCCGCGGTGGAAGCCCTAGCTGGTGCGACTTTGATTTCTTCTACATCTGGCTGAGTCCTGCTTCAATTTTGATTCATCTGGCGAAGAATTTGATTCCCTCTGCTGCCACCCACTTCTGACTGCCAATAGGGGATGTTGATTCAAATCGGCTCTTCATTTAACCAGTTTTATAGTTGAAGGTTTTGGGTTTTCATGTCATCCCCTACCGCTATTGCAATATATATGATTAGTATGAGGTTTTTTATAACCTTGAAATATCCGAGAAGAGTATCAATTCAATCCAGTTTTGATATTTTATTAACTTTGTCAGTCAATAATAGTTTTCTAGAGTCGTACAATCTTCGCAGCAAATCAACAGATCATTGAAGGTTTCATGTTGTGTTAGTATCATAGATATCGCAAAAATTTCAAATTAAGAATTGAACTTTCTTACCCCAGGAAAGAGCATTCCAATCAAGCGGCACGCTTTATCCGAGACAGACAGGAGCAATGTTTGGGATGGCAGTTGGATGACTGCGCACTGCAAATGAGGTACCAAGCGGTACACTTTAGATATAAGTTCAGTTGACAGCATCAAAGAGAATATCCCGTACGACGACTATTGTCAATGTCAACCGACTTACGAGTTTTTTCTCCTGAAGCTGCTGGAGAAATCCATGCTGATGCATGGCCCTGAAGACTAGAAAATCTGCTTTCCCAACATATTGCCTGCGGACAAATTGGAAGAGAAACATATTAATTATGGCAAGACAGGAACACAATAAGAGAATATGATTTTAACTCTGCACACTTTCTTATGACCAAAAAAGGGGACCCGTATACTCATCAAAAGCAAATATCAGTTAACACGGAATTGATACTTGTTGTTCATATGATCCTGAGATATAAGACGAACAATCTGCATTGTTGAGGGCCAATTTGCTGCAAGACTGCAAAGCGCACAAGAAAATATAAAATTAGGTTCAGCATGCAATAAATTTGTTCTGTTAGTGTTCGTCACATCTGAAGTATGCAAAAACGTCAGACCAAAACCCAAAGAAGATCGCAATTTGTCAAATACGGATATCAAAAATCCATGTTTAGCTTGTAGTAAATTCATGCTACTACTAGCACAAAGCAAGAGAAGTATAATGTCTTGTGATGACCAGCACGATACAGGGGAAGCTTACCTCTCAGAAGCGGTTGCATTTCTGTAACCCTGTCAGAGAAAATTTAAGGTCTTGGATGAGAGCATATATAAATACGTCTTAATCTATACATGTGATATGGAACATTTTTTTTAGGAAGACAACTCTACTGCAAGTGAAGGATAGAATTGCTATCAAATCATCAAAGTGAAATATTTTGCAACAATAAGTATTGGTTCTTGATACTTTAGCAGAGGCAGAAGTCTGAGGAAAGAGAAACTACTCTTCAAGTGTCAGAGGACATACTTCCAATCTAGTAATGAAGACCGGCTGTCCTTGTCTTTGTCCTGACAAATCTCCCTGCAGTCATAGCATAAGAAGAGTATTGGCCAACTATATTGGATGTCTTAAGAAGAGAAAATATCATACGTCCACTGCTATCAGCGCATATAAAAAAACATCAGCCTCACTATGTTCACCAATAGAGGTCGTTGGCATAGCCAGGTATATCAGCAGAACCATCACAAAATATTTGGGGAACAAAAACTGCACATGAAAGTGCACTTACCGTGACCAGATACAGATGCAAAATTTCATACAGATTTCAACAGGTGCCCTAGGAATCTGAGCTTCTTATATTCACAACGTAATGAGTTAAAATTCTGTACTTACCTCCCACAGTTTCACATATTTGGATTGCGCTGATGAAATAGCTGATGACTGTTGAGACATGGGCATATTAGCCGTTGGATTGTTACTCATCCCAACAGGCGGCATACCATGCTGCACCTGTTGAGTCATCCCAGGAGTTGGAATCATTGTTCCAGAGGGCCCTGAAGATGCACTATTCGCTCCCATACTTGGATTTCCAATAATGTTTGAATTTACATTATTCAGACCCTGGGACATTTGTGGCACATTTCCTTGACTGATTCCAGGAACAGGTTGACCCATACTAACACCTCCTTGAACGTTACTTGCTGGCTGAGAAGCACTAATGTTGGTATTTCCAGAAACACTAGTAGGAGGTGTGGATGTCAGCGAGTTGAAAGCTCCGTTCTGCATAGGTTGTGAAGTTCCTGTTATTGACCCAGGACCATGCATTACCGTCAAACCAGGTTGCCCAGAAGACGACATTACTGTCTGAGGTGAAATAGAAGATGCCATTCCACTAGATATCATGTTAGACATGTGCATGCTAATAGGGTTCCCACCCATAGATGGCAAGCCTAGAGAGGTATTCCCAGCGAGTGCAGAGCTCATTACTCTAGCTGACAGGTTGTTGAGAATGGCACCAACAGGACGCACAGTCTGTGACATGCTAACCGTAGGTTTCATGTCTAGTGGCTCATTATTAGCGATCTTATCTAGAGAACCAGTTTGTGGAGAAGATGTTTGCAAGGTTGGGGAGGCGATTTGGGCAATAGCACGAGGTACAGCAGGCATGTGTGAGGCCAAGGGAGGTATAGTACTTGGCTCCTAAAAACACAAGTGTACATTGCAGTATTAGCAATTCATGCAGCCAAAGGCGCCACCAAAACTGCAACAGCCGGCTGAACACCCATAAGATTACATAACAGGTTACACAGAAAACAAGGGGCTTACAACTTTAACAACTGCCTGGGGCAGACTTCCACCAGAAACAGCTGGTCTATTCATGATAGGCGGATTCACTGGAAAACAAGCAGAATGAAATGAGATGAGCGCTACTAGTAGAGGCTGTGAGGGATAGAGCAACACAGTATAATCATCAGCAAAGATAACTGAGAAGTGCGAAGCATGTACAAAAGCGCGTGAGCAATGCAACAGGAAATGACACAAATAAGCAGCAAACCAACGAACAGTAGTAACCTGACGATAAAGAGGCTGGGGGAACTGAAGATGGAGGTAATGACAGCATAGAAGACTGATCAGTAGTCAAGCCAGTTTGACTTAATGCTGTTCTTGCCTCCATAAAACTATCAGAAACTAGAATGAGAAAGTGTGACTGCTTCACATCAATGGGTGGATCTGCAGCACGAGGATTACGCTTCCCCTGAACCAAAAAGAGTGTTATGTGGTAAGAGATTATGACCTGGATACACAATAATAAGAGAATTACAGAAGAAAGAGGAATGTTGAAACTCAATTTGTGTTGATGTGGAGGAGGAAAGCAATACAATCCTACACGCAACAGAAACCATCCCCGAACTACAAGAACAGACAGGAGGATATACCCTTGGGCCCAAGTCTGGCCAACTAAATGATACGATTATCCTTCCCTTACAGTAACTTTAAAATACACTATCGCAACTTCATGATCGTTACAGAAATAACACCACCATTTTGCACATTTAATTGACATGCTATTTTAAAGGCCCTCCCTCTGCAGCCTCCCTGTCTGACACGCTATCAACAAGAGCCTGAAACAGATAGCCAGCAATGAAATGCTCAACCTTCTTTGATAAACAGATCTCACTACTCAACATGGAAACAAAGCAATATCATAGGATGAGCACAGCAGGCCAATAGGAACGGTTATGAAGGCCAGATCCTTTACACCTGTATTGCATGCCAGTGCTCCTAAATGCAATACAAAACCCAATCACAAAAACTACAGTGTATTTTGACCCTCCTATCTTTGCAGTTAAAGAGGATACTTTATTCTCACAGTTAACTCATCAAAAGTATCATGATTTTAACGACCAACATCTCTGAGTTCCTTTGACCTTTGAACACAACAAATTATCTTTTGTAACCTGCAATAAAGCGTCCTGAGCACTGAATTAGCTCTAATATGCACACATGTTAAAAGCAAGTTAGCAAAGACATGACTGGGAACCAACAAAAGATTAATGTACTCCAGATTAAGATTCTTGACAAGAGTAGTTAAATGTGTTGTGGACAGCACTTAAGCATTAAAAGTAGGGCTGGTAACATGACTAGAGTATTTATATGAAGGAAGCTCATATTGAGAAGATTACTTGGGATTACCTTTTATTATTTAGGTAGTTTATTGTGGATGTTGTTGTGAGGTTTGTATCTTTTGGTAGTGTATCTTTGGTGTAGGTTATTGAACTTTTTATATTGTAACCTTTTGGATATTTAGCCACTATCTATAAAAGAATTCCAACAATATAACAAATTAAAACCCTTTGATATACTAAATGTTCTAAGGGGACAATTAGATCAGATCAGGTTCAATATGAACCTATACTAACACAAAGTGAGATCAGTACAAGGTGTGCAATTTGAGGAAGTTGACAAATTTGTTGGATTAGGATTTGGTTCCACGTGACCTATTGAAACAAATAGGCATATAATGGAAAGCGGAAGAATCTCAATCGATCATCTTCCTAAGATGCACAAATTAACACACTCGTAATGGAAACTGAAAAGCTTGAAATGTCAGCCATAAGAACACAAACAAGTCTTCACAATCGACCATTAAAACCACTTTGCACCCACTTAACAAAAGGCTCAAAGATCAAACACATAATATTATATAGTAATCCTGGAAATAATTACAAACTGATGATAGCCCCAAAAAAGATTTTGGCAACCAAACTACCAAAGGTCAGATAGTTCAGCTACTAGGGTATATAGAGCAACAAAAAAGAAGACACTCATGTGCACAATTGCATGCATTAATCTTACCGCATTATAAATTGCTCTCAGTTTCTGTAGCTGTTTAGGACAAATGACCGACAAAGAAACAGAGCACTGCAATTACAAAGAAATCAAAACCAGGCTGCAAATTATAAAAGAAACATATAATAACCTACAGAATGGGGACAGATAATGCTAATTTAACCCATACTTGGCCAAACCATTGAGCGACTGTTTCAGCTTCATAAAGATGGATATCTCCCTGTGTTTCAATATTTTCACCATTCTCTGGAGTTTCAATTTCTGGTCGATATACTGATGTCGGCAATGGATAAGGATTATTCGCAGCAATGAGAATGCAGTGCCTTTTCCCATCTGAAGTTTGTTGAGTTTGGCATCCATTTTCTTTGATAGAAAACATCTAAGATATACAAAAACAGGATGATTGTAATAGATTTGAGTGAGTAAAAGTTATAACTACTGAAACATTGGGCAGACGGATCCATGGACAGTTCAAAACATTTACTAATGCATAATTAATAAGATATGTGAAACACAGAACTTGAGTTTTTTCCTTATCATACCTCTTTCAGCCAAATAGGATGCCATTTATCAATATAATAAAAACCTGGAAGTTTGTACTTTTTGTGCAAAATTTTGGAAACTATTAACCTAGCATATATGTCACTATCCAACAATGGTACAAGTATAGGCAGTTAAAAACCAGTTAACCCATTTATTAACAAATAATATGACCAGATTCCTTTTACATTGCAGCTGGACACTACAATAACTGTAAGAGACATTTCAGTC
Source organism: Limonium bicolor (assembly GCA_023374045.1). Taxonomy (NCBI): domain Eukaryota; kingdom Viridiplantae; phylum Streptophyta; class Magnoliopsida; order Caryophyllales; family Plumbaginaceae; genus Limonium; species Limonium bicolor. The sequence continues at coordinate 214,915,448 of CM041776.1, read as the reverse complement.
CATGTCTCGCAAATTAGGTCAAAAGAAACTTCAATGGTGCACCGGTGAATTAGAATGAGGTTTTATTAGATTATGAGAGAAATGAGTTAGCTGTACCCATAACTTCGTTTGAATACTGCCACACATAGAGGTACACTGTTAAATAATTCTGCCAAAACTAGAATTATCTAACTAAATGTTCTTGTGCAAGAATAATAAAGCTATGCTCAGTTAGCATTAGTGTAATGTCATACTACAATATCATATTGAACTTTCTAGGTTAAACTAACGTCCACATAACAGTGGGGGGAGACAATATCCGGTAAATCAACTTAAGCTCCTTATAAAAACAGCAGGCATCTTGGATGCATAATCAGAATTCTGTAGATCTCTTTGAAGCTTGGCACAAAATTATAATATAAACTACAATGATGACATCCACGAAAACATTAGACTACGGTAGATTCCTAAAAATGACAAAAAGAGACAGAATACTGAAAGCAAACTAGGCAAAATCATATCAGTGAACATATATTAGTGAACTTAAAATGGTCAAACCATTAGAGCTTCAGAAAGGCCTTCAGCTATAGCAACATCATTCAATCCCCCGCCACAGAATGATATGGAAGATAGCCACTTCAAGAAACTGTCAGCATCTCTAGTCCAGCTGCTTCTTTGTACAACACATCCTGGGTATAACAGGGATACAATGGTTTTATAATTGCACATATAGGTTAAAAAAGAGTTTAGTGTTTTTATTCTCTCGAACATCCTGGGTGACACGCCCAACAAGCATGTCTTGAAGCCAAAATACAGATTTGGGAAAAATTATTAATGACTACATTTCGTACTATCATTTTGAAAATCAGAATTTTGACTTTAATGTTAGCCACTAAGCTTGGCCCTTCCATGAAAGCATTTCTAACACTGTAAATACTCTCTGTGTATATGGCTAGAGACTCATCGTCAAGAGCACCTTTATTAGCTGAAAACTCAATCCTTCACTAAAGGCAATAGCATCACCCTAAGAATCTACGATTAAAAAAGCCTTCACAAATTATAATGCCCACACTGCAATTTACCTTCACAAAAAAAAATAAAAGAGTAAGGCTTTCTTAAACCAGAGTTTGAATTCTTCCAATGTGTAGATTGTAGGGTGTGTTGATTCGATGAAATTGTAAACTGGTAGAAGATGAGAAAACAATGTAATAGAAACGAAGGTAAGTCTTTTTTTGTTCAGCACAAGCTTGAGCTAACCTTGTAAATAGAGAAACATCTTTCAGCAGCTGAGAACTTGTAAGCCTTTTGGTGTTCGATGTGATCTTCTAATACACTTCCATTTATAAAAAAACATAACAATCTTGAAGGAACCCACTTACCCAACCAGAACAAGTAAAACGATGAATATCAACCTTAAATCCATACTAAGAGCACCACAAAGAGACCTTACAGAAAAAAATAGGGATATCTACCTTTGAATCTCATAGTAAGAGCAACAGCCTTATTTTAACAGGTGGAGATTAATATCTTTTAGAACTTCCATTATCCAAATCCATACCACCGACACATCACAAAAAGATCTAGTTTATTCAGCCAGCTCGATGTCCAAAAACTGCAACTTCATCATTAAGAAGATGATACAATTTTGAAGGAGAGTCTAAATTCAGTGTCAACTGGCAAAGGGAATGTCGGATTGATTTGTTGGTGGGCGTACTTATTCTTATGCGCTTTGAATTGGCCTCTTATCATACGGATTATATCTTGTATAGCTTTTTCTTGTCTTGTAAAGCCTTCTCGATAAATCAATAAACAATTCTCTCACAAATCAAATTGGTATTGCTCTAGGTCTCTCCCTTGACCGGTTAACCCTAGCCTCTCCAACTCCTCTCTCCCTTGACCGGTTAACCCTAGCCTCTCCAACTCCTCTCTCCCTCTCTTGCTACCACAGCACCATTTCTCTAGCTGTCGGCCTATATAGGAGGGTGTGTTATACCCAAAATTTTAACCCCCTAGAAGAGAGTCTCTTAAGGCATAAGTGCTAGAAGAGTAGCTTGGTCAAGTGATATAGAGTCCTGGTTCGATTGGCATGTTTCGCGGCACAGGTGACAGCTTGGTCATCACGAGGGACGTTTTCGTAATTTTCGGGGCTCTTAAGCCCTCTCGTAAACTTTCTTTCTCCCTTGAAAAGGGCTCAAATCACTTCGGAATGACTTGAAACTTTCACACATGGTAAAGAACAACATTTATAGCAAAATGGTTTTGGAATTTTGATTTTTTGAAATTCCAATAATTTTCTAGTAATTTCTGAACGAATCTGACGAGAAATTGAATTCATAAATATTCCAATATCTGAAAATTCTAAAATCTCTTTTGAAAAATGAGAAATATCATCCTCTACATGTATTTAAAATTTCATGGCCAATATCCGAAAATTCTAAAATCTCTTTTACCGAGTTACTTTATCTTTAAGGATGTCTATATAAGGAACCTTAACTCTTGATAAAGGACAGACTCCAAGAACCCTAGAATACTCAGAAAACACAACTATCCTAGCTCCCCACGTTTTTACATATCCGAGCACCAAAATCATACCAAAAACCTCTCAAAATCACCATCAAAACTCTTTCCAACTCCCATACACCAATCACATCAAAACACCATCAAAACATGAAGAACAACCTATATAAGGATGCCTACATAAGAAACCTTAACTCTTGATAAAGGACAGACTCCAAGAACCCTAGAATACTTAGAAAACACAGCCGTCCTAGCTCCCCACGTTTTTACACATCCGAGCACCGAAGTCATACCAAAAACCTCTCAAAATCACCATCAAAACTCTTTCCAACTCCCATAACATCAATCATCATCAAAACCTCATCAAAACACCATCAAAACGTGAAGAACAACCTCAATTCATAAGGGTCAGAAGCTCGGGTCAAATTCAAACTGGAACTGATCTCAACGGAGCACCGAAAGATTCCCGACATGGAGAGTCTCATTGATCCCGAAGGTAAAATAGGTTAGAATCTTATTTTTCTAAATCCCCATGACTTCATTAGTCTTCTGTCAAATTTTTAATGCAAACCAACCTTTTATACCTTCTGAATTGTTATTTGTTTCAGCTTCTGTCCAATTACTTGTCTGCTAAGTTTCGCATTGAATTTGACTTCAAACTGAGTTCTTTCAATCACTAACATACTTAAAAATTTTCAGGCTACTCACCCATAAAATTTGAGCAAAAAACACCACGGGAACAACTCAAATGCCACCATTTGAGGGCGGTATTTTTCAAAATTAGGGTTCTGCAAAGCATGTCCGGGCCCGCAGACGCCCTGTCCGTGGCCCCGGACTTTTCAAAATCACATTTTCTCGTTCTTTCGACTTTTAAGACTTTAGGTTAAATAGAGTTTGTGGTCTCGGACATTAGGTCCGTGGTCACGGACGGGATTAAAATTTGACCTAATCCTGCCTCCAAAACCCTAGTTTAGGTAGCTTTAATTTCCACTTTAATTTTTAGTCAAAAAATGCTAAAAATACCAAAAAATTCAGAATCATGAGCACTTAGGTTAAAATGACCTCGTAATAAGCCGTAAATAATCTAAGTAGAGGAAAAACAACCTAAAGGATAATGAAAGTAATTTAACCCTGAATAAGTCGAATATCAAGCCCCCGAACCCGAACGCTACCTTTCCTAATTTACCCTTGGTTAAAATTAGGTGGCGACTCTTAATAGGTTCCAGTGAGCTAACTTAGGTCTACCCAAGCCTAAATGGATGAGATACAATTTCAAATTCAACAACCATGATGTCTTTTCCCCTTAACTCAACCCGACCCATTATCAATATTTTATTGATACAATAAATAGTAAACATTTACTGACATTTCACTTCGGTTCTTTTATAATTCTATAACTCATAGTTAATAAGTTTAACAAACACTATCGACACTTGTCTTTATCCATCCAACTATTTGATAAATAATTTTTCAATATCGTCATGGATCGGATTATGGTGAATGAAGACCATGCAAATACATTTAGCTCTCAAGAAATTTAGCGGAAATCTAATAAAAAATGATAATTTATTTGGATTAAAAAATAAAAAACTAGAAAAAAGATGTATTTAGAAATTTGTGGGTTAAACGGTTGGGTTTGGGTCAAATGATTTTACATGGGTCGGGTTAGCGTAGAAAATTTGTAACCCAATTATTTTTTTTGTTGGGTTTGGGTCAATAGATTCTTAAACAGGTTGGGTATGGGTTGACCTCAACCCAACCCATCAACCCGAATTGCTACCCTATAAATAACCCTTATAGTTCTTTCTCTAATCTACTTCTATTCTATATAACAACCTAACAAAGAGGTTTTGTATCCTTATGACCTTATTGCTTAGACTACTTAGCTTGCATAGCTTTTTCTTATGGCCTTCTCAACACATCATCAAAACATCTCTCACAAAACTACGATGATTCAGCATGATCTGAGTTTGCAAAAATAAGGCTTTCCCAATGTAAAAAAATGCCTGCATCTTAGAACTATTACCATAATTTAGGAGAAGGAAATCGAATGAAAGGAGAGTAGAGGCAGCAAAAGCACTGCAAAACAAGGGGTTTCCACATATAGCATGAGTGCATGATTGAAATCTGGAATACATACCAGAATAAGATCCGTGTGTATTAAACATGACCAGAGCAAACTCAAAAGAAGACCCAGATGTAGCTGCGGCCGCAGGCTTCTGCATTTGAAACACGGAGTCAGTACACAGAATTGCAAGGATGTACGCCACAAGTATACAAAGTAGTTCCCGAAATTCGGTTCTAGTTAATAAAATTTGTTCTACAGAAAAATAATTTTACACAATATTGTCAAGAAGAAAATGGCTGCCATGACTTATAACATGAAGAAACAAGGTAATAAAATGTAATAAAACATCATAAAATGCCAATGTAGGCTGATTTCTTCAGTATCTCACAGACATCAGCTATTTGTCAAGGAGAAAATGGCTGCCAAGACTTGCAACATGGAGAAACAAGGTAGCCCGTGAATCATACCTGAGCTGGTAGCTCATAGCTGCAAACGGACCTACAAAAATACCAACCAGCGTCAACCAAAATTGCAAATTGTACTAGATATACAACCAAATAGTTGGGTAATACTGTATCCATACACTATATATCAATCCATAGATGGATAAGAAATGAAACAAATCATACAATTTGACTACTAGCTTGTAAGCAACAACCTTTTATTCGAAGATGTGAAAAACAATATAATGATTACTCACTAGCATATTTGATGATAAATAAGCTGACTTCTGGAGAGTTATTCCCCCAACAATTAGATTAAGCAGAATTTGGTATACATCAATGAACGCAGGTTACTGGTACCATGGCTGATCTAGAGGGATCCAAACGGAAGGCTAGCATACCCATAATGACAGTGTATCAAAAACATTACCGTCTGAAGCAACTATGGAACAGCAATATGATAATGTAATGGAAAATTCTAGGTCTGAGATCATCCACCGGCAGCAGAGGATTGGATCTTTCACTTGCTCAAAAATCCCCTAAACTCAAATCACCCATATCCCCACTTCCTTTCCATCACTCCAAGACTCTACCAGCTTGAGATGGAATGTTTAACAACTTAGACTCAGACAAGGAGACAGCAAGCCACTGTCACGCATAATGTTTGAGATAGTGTTATGCTTGTTCATTGCGGAGGCATTTTAGAAAGCAGAGAAACAAGCGAGCTGCTAATTCCTCAATTACGGAAACGAAACCCCGTAAAGAAACAAAAGTGAGAAAATAAAAAAAAGAGCTTGATCATTTCCCAAGTTTTCAGATAGCATAAAACCCTAAAGCGAACACTGAAGCTTGGAAGAATCACTTTCCAATCGAACGAACATAGCAAATAAGGATGTCCGAGGGACCAACCTCACAATCTTCTCGATATAAGCAGAGACGATCGTTGGCCAGTAGAACCCCAAGGCAGCAGTACCTTCGACTACGACGATCAGCTGTTTATCAGCCACTGCCATTTTCTTCAAGTTGTTGCGCGTACGTTTTTCTGGTAACACGATTCTGTCTCTTTATCTGGTTACTAGGTAGCGCAAACGACGAACAAAAAGGTCGTCCGTTTTTGGTTCCGGCAATGTCTTCTATTTCCAGTAAATCGAGCCGAGAGCCGGCAATCAACGTTCTTCAACGATGCATTCTTTTTTTTTTTTTTTGAGAAACAGGGAGATATATATTAAGCACAATAGTTTAGTACAAAGTCTGGAAAGTCAGACGTTTTCCAACTGCAACAAAGATGTTGCATTTTTCTAGCATGAGACGCTAGGTTATGAGCTACCATGTTCCCTAAACGTGGAATGTAAAACCATGAAATGTCGTGGAAACCGGACAGTTGAGCCAAAACGTCGTCTAAAATGACACGCGATTCGGCATGTAAAGATGAAGTGTCGGCCCCTGTCAGGTAGCGAATCATTTGCTGACAATCCGCGAGAACCCGGACATGCGTATGACCCTGCGACCTTGCATGGTCTAAGGCATGTCGTAAAGCCAAACATTCAACAGTCGAAGGAAGAAGGTCAGCCGTAAAACCATGGACACCCGCAGCAATGTACGATGAGGCGCAAGAGACCACAAAACCCAACCCCAGACGCCTGTGGGGGTCAATACTACCATCCACCGAAATTTCGACGAAGCTTTGGTATGTAGCCCGATGCTGATCAAGGAGGGAATGGGCTGACAGAAGAGGCATAGACGTCGCAAGAAAACTGCCACATTGACACCACGTCCAGTCAAAAGAAATCAAGGCTGAGTGCGAAGCTTGACAGCGGGCAAACCAAAGATGCCATAAGAAAACAAGTAGCCGAGAGGTTGCTGGCGGAGGCAGATGGGTGCACTGGTCAAGGAACCAATCAGAGAAGGCAGAGGCGGAGGATAGGTGAACAGGTGGCTGGAGACCCGAAGAAGACCAGTAAGACCGAACAACCTTGCAGTAGACAAAACAATGGACCAACGTTTCCGGCTGGCTGCAGAAAGCGCATGACGGTCGGGAGTAATCGTGTAGCCGCCGATGGATGGCCGCTTTACAAGGGATAAAACCATGCAGCAGTTTCCACCCAAAAAGAAAGACACGAGGGGGGATGGCACACTTCTTCAAAAACGCAAGGGCACCGCCAAGGGGAGAGGTGCCACTGGAAGAAGGGAGAGCCGATAACGCGAGATCCCGATCTGCGTGATAAACGGAACTGACAGTAAAACGCCCCGAGGAAGTGAGGCCCCATATACGGGAATCGTACCCCGGGTTGGGTCCAAAAAGCGTGATCCGCCGAATGATTGCAACATCCTCAGATGGGAAATATTGTTAAAGAAGAGGCAAGTCCCATGAACGGTCGGATTTGACAAAGTCCGCCACTGTTAACGACTGTAACTGGATAGGAGTGAAACGGCCAAGAAAAGGTTTGCCACCCGGCTTGTCTGGGATCCAACGACCCGAGAGAGGGATTGTGGAGCCGTCATAAATGAGATGTCGTTGCCCTAACTCAACCAGATCACGGACACTCATCAGCGCTTTCCAAATAGGGCTTGAGGAGCGAGGTGGCACATGCGTCCAGAGATCGGAAGGCTGGGTGTATCGAGCATGGTAAAAGGAACTAAGAAGGGATCCCGGACGTTGAAGAAACCGCCATAGTTGCTTCGCCAACAAAGCTCGATTAAAAGAAATTAAGTCACGGAATCCGAGTCCGCCACTTGTTGTCGGTAGGCATGCCTTGTCCCAAGAGCACCAGTGAATGGAGTCCTTGGACTCCGTACCCGACCACCAAAACCTGGCAAATAACTTGTGCAGTTGCTTTAAAAAAGAGCGTGGCAAAGCCATGACGGACATGACATAAGTTGGAATAGCCTGAAGAACAGACTTGATCAGCACTGCACGACCAGCCTGGGAAACCCTCTTGCTCCAAGAGTGGAGGCGCTTGTACACCCTATCCTTCAGATACTGAAAAACTGTCGAGCGATTACGGCCAATATGGCTAGGGAAACCCAAATAAACTCCCAAATCAGGGACCTAACGCGCACCAAGAGTCCTAGCAATATCATTCCGTAAGGATGCGTGGAGACGCTTAGGGAAAAAGAGCGCTGATTTGTCGTGGTTAATACATTGCCCTGAAGCCAAGGAGAAATCCTCCAGAATACCCCGCAGAGCCTGTGCATTGGCCACCGTTGTTGAACCCAAAATCATACAATCATCAGCAAACAATAGAGATGTGACTTGTTGTGGGAGGCCCCGAGTAGTAAAGCCCTTATAAAGTCCAGTGTCCGAAGCCAAAGTAATGGAGGATGAAAGGACCTCCATACAACAGATAAACAGAAATGAGGATAGAGGGTCTCCCTGACGAATACCTCGTCGAGGTTGGAAAGAGTTTCCTGGATACCCATTAATTAAAACATCCATGGTGACTGAAGAGAGACATTTGGAGACCAGAGCCACCCATGCTGGATGAAAACCCATACTGTGAAGGACCGCCAGAAGGAAAGACCATTCGACCCTATCAAAAGCTTTTGACATGTCCACTTTATAAGCGAAAGAACCCCTCTGGGTAGCCGCGGAGGACCGAATCAGATGAAGAATCTCATGGGCAAGAAAGACTTGATCAGTAATAGGTCTGTCCCCAACAAAAGCACTCTGATTTTCTGAGATGACGTGGGGCATGACGGGCTTAATACGATTCACCAGAACCTTAGCAATGACACGTTAGATAGTGTTACAAAGCGAAATAGGGCGATAGTCCTGAACTGTAGCAGCATTCTTCTTCTTGGGGATAAGGACTAAGTGTGTGTGGGAAACCCCAGGGGGGACAACCGGTGTATTTAAAAACTGGAGAGCCGTAGATATGAAATCTTCACTTATGAGTGGCCAATAGGTATTGAGAAAAACGCCATTGATTCCATCAAGACCCGGGGCTTTCGAGGAATTCATCTGTTTGTAAGCCGTAACAACTTCTTCTCTAGTGTAAGGAAGACCCATAGACTGAAACAACGGCTGGGGGACACGGTCCTCCACACAAGAGAGGAGGTGAGGATTAGGATCCGGTGCAGTCGAAGTAAAAAGGTTTACAAAGTATGAGCGGGCAACATACTCAATCCCATGCCAAGAAGTTTGGGGGGTAAGAAGCCCCGAACTCAAGGACAAAATAGTGTTGACACGCGCACGCGTCCTGATCCTGGAATGGAAATAAGCTGAATTTTGGTCACCGGTAGAGGTGATCAGAATGTGTCCGGCCCGGCAACCCGGTCCGACCCGGCCCGTAAAAATGGCCGATAGGCCCGAACCCGATTGGGCTTCCGGGCGGGTCTGGACATAAAACCAGGCCCGAATAAAAAACCGGGCCGGGCCACGGCACATTTTTTGAGCCCGTGGGCAAGCCCGGCCCGGCCCGATTTTATATTTTTTATTATTATTTTTAAAAATGTAATACATACATATTTAATTTTATTGAATTTTTATATAATATATATGAAAATTATATATAATATATAAATTTTAATTAAGTTATATATATAATATATGAATCTATATTAAATATATTAATTTATTTTTTTTATTAATTTATATAAAAAAATTAAAAATCGGGCCGGGCGGGCCGGACTTCGGCAAAACCTGAAAAAAATCGGGCCTAGCCCGGCCCGGCCCGAGCATGTAAAAAACCGGGCTTGATTTTTTAAAATAGGCCCGACGGGCCTAAAATTTTCCTTCGGCCCGACCCGAACCCGGCCCGCCCGCCCGAATGATCAGCTCTAGTCACCAGCCTGTAACCATGACTGACGAGAGCGCTGCTGCAATCTCACCTCATCCTTAAGCAAAAGATCGTCCAAGGATCGAGTAAGGTGGTTCCACTGGTCAGAAGTGGCTGGGGTTGCAGGTGCGGATTCAAGCTTAAGCAAAGCTTGCTCAATCGTAAGCTTGCGATGCTTCTCACGCCAAAACTGGCGAGCACCCCATTGACGCAACTGAGTGCCACATTGTGAGGCCTTAGCCTGATAAGAAGCAGTAGGACCACATGCACGCCAAACACGTTGAACAATCGAACGGCATTGGGGGTCGGAGGCCCAACAGTTCTCAAAACGGAATGGTTTCCGGCCCATACGAGTGGCGGGGGATAGGTACAACAAGATTGGTTTGTGGTCAGACCATCCCCACGGAAGATGGTTATTCTGCGCATGAGGAAAACGATGATGTCAGGCCTCATTGCACAGAAAACGGTCAAGGCGTGACTTAGCAGGAGCCGAAGTGCGGGATTTGTTTGTGAAAGTAAAACATGTACCCTTATAACCGAGATCGTAGAGGTTGCAATCGGTAATACATTTCCTGAAGGCCAACATGCTAGCTGTTCGACGTGAACCACATCCTAAGTGCTCCGATGGAAGTAAAACCTCATTGAGGTCACCACAAACTAACCAAGGTCCTTGCCACTGAGATGAAAGATACCGCAAAAAGGACAGAGTTTTCCATTTATCATTCGAAACAGACCATCCATACATGCCCGTGATACGCCACCCAAAACCCGCACCATCTTGAACTACCACATCCACATGACGAGAAGAAAGACCAAGAACAAACACATTTACAAACGATTTCCAAAAAAAAGCCACTCCCCCTGAGCGGCCCTCACTATCACCCGCAACCCAAAAATAAGTACCAAACAAAGACGCTACCCTACGCATTTCAACAGAGGACAATTTGGTTTCACACAGGAAGAACATGGAAGGAGAGGCAGACAACACCACGCCCTTCATCCATCGAACTGACGCAGCCTTGCCAAGGCCACGACAGTTCAAAGACAAGATCGACATTATGCTGGGCGGCTCTGGGCTTCCCCCAGAGGCGCCTGTTCAGTTGGAGACTCACCATTCCTGCCCCGCTTTGCCCTCGAACCAGAGGAGACCGCATCATCAGGAGACGACGCAGGTAGAGCAAGCACCATCCTACGTTTCTTTGTAGCAGAAGTTTGAGAAGTTTCAGCAATCTCACCCTCTTCCAGCTCCATGTCGGCGGCGGGGTTGGAAACAACAACTGGAGCAACTGCCTGGAGCGGGACTGCAGATTGGGCAACCGATTATATGGGTCAGGTAATATAAAAAATAAATTAATAGCTATTTTATTTGATAATAAAAAATTAAACCATTATAATATAAAATGTATTGTAAGATATTAACTGTAGTAAATTGATAAATATGTATAGTTTAAGTAACAAAGAAAATTGTAAATACTTTTGTTACAATTGTTCAGATTTCTTTGCTTTTTAATATTTGTTGTTACCTTATTTATCTTGTGATTGGTGTATTTTTTTACATTGTTTTCTATCTTTAACATTGTCGTTTGTTTAACTTTATATAATGATTTATATTAGTAACTTCACATGTTTTAGAAATAAAGTTTAAATTTTGTTAATTTATATTTAAATGATATTAAAATATTAATAAAAGCTAGTATCAAATTTTGTAAGAATACATTTAATTATAATATCTGTTTTTAAATAATTAAAATTTATTCCTTTAAAATTAATATAATTCTTATGTTTGAGTAATAATACAAGACTATGTATGAATTGAAAAAAATTAATTACTTCAACTAGAATATATAAGCATTAGAAGTTGCAAATATGTATCAATTCCTAAAAAGCTACCGCTTCACTCTTTGGTACGGTGGTAATCCAAATTTGATAACCACCCCTCCCCCTCGTTATCAAATAGTGGGAGTAGATATCATCTAATTCTCATTCGCTCATCCTAAAAAATAGGATTTTCATTTACCAAGCATGGAAATAGGAAACATGTATTCCCATTCATAGATTTATTGTCATACCTACGTACCAAGCACCCCCTTATAGCTATCAGATTGGAATTCATTCTACAAATATAAAACGTGACATGATATATAGCTAACTTGGCTTAATACTTATATTTTATTTTTGTAACCATTTTATTAATGTGACAGTAAAGTATTTTTAGAATTGTTGAATTAACAAATTTATCATAATATGCGTATATCCTACTATGCATGAGAATAACAATGAAATTTGTTTCCCATTAATAGTTTATAGATACCAAAACATTGCAATGTAAACACACTAACCATTCCCTTATTTATATTCTCATACCCGTTCCCACTAATTCTATTCCCATTCTCAACAATTCCCTACCCACTTACCAAGTTGGTTAATCAGTTAGTTCACGCATTATCAGTTGGTTAATCATTTCATAAAATCTAATACAAAAGAACAACTTATATCGGTTTTTACACAATGATCTAGTTTTGAAATCAGTCATCAATTCATATCAGTCTGTATCAGCTATCATCTACTACCTCTCAAAACGCAAAAGAATGGGGCCTATAACGCCTCAATGAAATGGGAATCTCTCTTCTCCCACTGCACTGAGTTTATTTTTGTCAACTTGTTTTCGCAGTGATTTTTGAAAAAAAAAATCCAAAATTACCTATTTCTTTAAAATAAATCTTGTTATTAACCTCATTTTGTCTAAAATAATACTAACGGAATAAATTCCTCTTAAAAATATGATTTTATTAAGAGGGTCACTACGCGCAATTGGATTTCCAATTCGCTCATTTGGAAAATGACCTTTTTGTCCTTGCTTTAAAATCTTTTAAAAAATTACAATATTTACCCAAAGTTGTGACATATTACGAGGAGCGCCCAAATTTTATTATATAAGGAGGTTGAATACGTTATGAAATCATATTTAAATTCAGAAATCATATAGTAAGAGAGAGGAGTATAGGAAATGGTTTTGAAAGGTTTGAAGAAATTTTTCAGTAGGAAGAGCAAAAAGATGAAAGAAACAACGAAGGTGGGGATCCGAAGATATTCGACGAGTACGTAGATGATGTTAACATCAACGAGAACGTACGAAAGCCCCATTTTTTGCAATTTAGGTATTAATGTAGAACAAAATATGGTTAAAAACTGTTAGAAAAAGCAAAAAATGACACCCCCGTAGTAGACATCTACGCCAGCTTATCGCAGTCGGTGACGATGCCAGCTGGCGTCTCCGCCGCCTCAACCCACTCCGCGTCGCTGCAGCCCCCACCAACCCCGCTTCGCCGCCACCCCCACCATACCTGCGTCACCGTCGTCTACTGCAGCTGGGTTTCGCCGCCTGCTTATTTAGCCGGGCTTCATCGCCTGCTTATTCAACCAGGCTTCGTCGCCTGCCCATATGTATAGGCGACAACACCGTATATTGTACCCGGTGTTGGCGTGAACTTTTCTCTGTTGGTGGCGACATCTAGGTCGGACCTTAAAACTGTTATATCTTCTTTGTTAAAGCCTCGATTGTGGATCTGTTTGCGCCGACGCGTTCATCTTTTCGTCTACTTTGCTTCAATTCACTTTGTTGATAATTTGTTTGATATTTGTATTGTTTCTTCTAAAGTACGCACTTTTACCATTTACGAGGAGTATTAGTTGATTGAACACAAGTATTAATTGTTTTTTCTTAGGGAGAGAATGATGGTGAATTTGATGACAAATTAATGAACGTAGACACAGGTCATCTGTTTAGTACGAGCTAAATATTTGTAGAGAGAGGAGGCTGCTACCCATGTGATACGTATTGCCGAGAATAACAACATTTATTTAATCAGATAGACTGTGAAGGATGATGGTGAATTAATACTGACCTGTGAGAGGTATGACAAGAGTATGCCGCAAAATAGCTAAGGTGAATCGTCCTCTAGTCAAAGGTGGTGGCACACTACAAGAAATGCAAGTGCCTGTTCCGCATAAGCATCCGCGGTGGGGGGAGTGTATGGCGGTCTGCCTTGGTAATGCAGTCGATGCATAACCATGAGTTGGCTCGTAATCCGTATTCACACTTTGTGCGTCCTCACTTTAACGTGGATGAAAGACCAAGTATGAGAAGTCTGCACAGGAGCGGAGTTGCGCCACAACAAATGTGGGCCCATCTGCATGACAAGAACCTTAAGAGCACGACCAACAAAATATCGATTCATAATCTGGTAGCAAGATTCAGGAAAGAGGACCGTGGCGGGCGTACTGGTGTAACATCCCTCATGCATTTATTGGATGAATGTAAATACAGTTGGTGGTTTGAGAAAGACGCAAGTAAGTGTTCGCACATAAGTATAGTGCTTGTTTATTTGGTTGTTCATGTTATGACTTATTTGTATTCGTTAACGTCATTTTTGTAGGGGATAATTCTAGGTTGGGTCTTATATTGTTCGCACACCCTTTTTCGCTTACGCTAATTCAGATTTTATTGTGCATGGTGCTCATTGATAGTAGGGGTGTTAAAATCAGGTTTCGGGTTAGGTTGAGCTCAACCCGAACCCAGAGCGGGTTATATTTCTTCAACCGGACTCGGAGCGGGTTGACCCGAACCCAACCCGTTTTTTAAATATTTTATTTTATTTTTAAAATTTTGGATTATTTAATACTTAAACATAATACTTTAATATAAATTAATTATTATGTACTATATTTAATCATAAGTTGCAAATTAAAATTTTCTTTTAGTCATAAATTAAACAATAAACACTAATTTAAGTCATTAAATGTAACATATTTTTTATTTTTAATTAATTTTTCCGGGTTACAGGTTGGGGGTTCAACCCGAACCCGAAGCAGGTTTCAATGACACAACCCAAACCTAACCCAAAAATCTTTTCGGTTCAAAATCTCAACCCGAACCCGGTGTTAGCCTCGGTTTTTGAACCTCTATCCTAAGCCGATACAGGTTGATTAGGATTTGATCAGGTTCTAGGTCTACTTATAACCTATGTTTAATAACTAAGTCAAATTGAAATATCCCTAAATAATTAAACGTTATTTAAATATATATTTTACTACATTAAGGTATAAACGAACAGCTTAATATTAATACGGTCACGCACTTATATACATACGTATATATATGTACATATACACAACGTTACAATATTATAACGTTATATATATAACTAAAACATGACAAATAAAATAGTTGTACCCATATATAGGTATAATTAATAACGTGACTTAACAAAATAGTCGCATATATACAAGGAATAGACATTAATAAGGCTGAAGAAAAAAAAGAGCAAACATGCTCTAGCCGGGGATTCAAACCCGAGACCTTTCATACCTTTCCCGAAGCCTTAACCGGTTGAGTTGTGCTCAAATTCAGTAACTAACACCCACGAATCTAAACTAGTATTGAATCTATTAAGGTAATTACAAAAGAAAGAAGAACCAAACACATCTCTGTATTGGTGTCGGTTTCTTCTTCTCCTTCCTTGACATAGTGGCGGATCGAACAAAAAAAAAACAGATAGAAAACATGAAAGTCCACTCACCCGCGTTCCCAACTGTTAGACGACAGGATTGTTGTTTTTCTCCAACGCCCATAACACCTGGTAACTTGCGCACCATAGTTATGCTCAAATTCCCTTGGAACTTACAGCAACAGATTTTTTTAACCTCTGAGTCATACCCTCCTGCCTCTACCGATACTTAATACTCCATTCCAATCCTTCTTATCCTCGCTTGCATGCCCGCGCCAACGGCAAGCCAAGAGCACCCACTGTTACACTTACGTGAAGGTTAGCTGATAAGTGCAAAACATATAGACTTTTTAGGGTTTAATCATCTTATTAATTGCAGTATTTTTAGTAATGTTTCGCACTTATCTAGGGTTTTTCCTATAATTATATTGTTATATTAACTAATGTATTATATGTGTTAAAATGTAGGAGAAATACCAATTAAACACAAACATTATAAAGGATTAAAAGAGGAACCGCGGACGAGACACAGAAGGAGAAACAAGAGGCGACCGCCTCCTTAAGAGGCGGACAACTCTAATGCAACCGCGAGGCGGTTGAGATAGAGAGTACCGCCACTTAAGAGGCGGACAACTCAGACGCAACCGCGAGGCGGTTGAGACAGAGATGACCGCCACTTAAGAGGCGGACAACTCTAATGTAACCGCGAGGCGGACAAGAAGAGAGAAGACCGCGAGGCGGACACAACAGAGGAGACCGCTCCTTATCTAGCGGACACGGCTAAGTGTCCAAAAATTAACGGGTTATCTTCTAGCCGACTCGTTCTGCAACTTGAGAAGGCGCCTACCAGAAATCACGCCCGCGTTTCAGCTTTGTCCCCTGCGCAATCAATAGCTGCAATCAATGGGGAGCTGCAATCATCGAGCTCAATCAGTGAGCTAATGAGCTGCTGCTGTTCTTCTTCTTCTATAAATACGAGCTTCATTCCTCCTTACTGAGTGTCCTTCCGGAGGCTCCTTCCGTGGTTCCTCTGGAGTTCCAACTCACGCACCATCTCATTTCTCTCCTTCCGCCTTCTCCATTTTTATTTATTTTACAGTCCACTAAATCCACCTCTAGCCTACGTATACAAAATAGCAGAGCGAGACGGAGTGATTACGGATGATTTCTATCATTCTTGTTTCTGTTATTCTATTTAATATGTTAGGCTAGTTTACTTTCGCTTTGGGAAAATTATTATGTTCTGTATTAGTTATGCAATGTTTTTACTGGTTTTAATTTAATGAAGTTTGTTACGTTTAAAGCTCATCTCTCGCCTTTTTAATAAATGTCATGAGTTTATTAAATTGCTTGCTAAGTCTATTTTGATCAGACCAGGTGATAAATAGATAGGTTGATTAAGCCGTAAATCTGGAGAAAGCTCTATTATGATTTAATGAGTTAGTATTTTCAGATGCAATTATATTTCCTGGAATTTAATGTCCGTTTACATAAGAGTGCTCGAACCTTGATTAGACCGGGCATTTCTGGTAAACGAGTTCTTATGAGGCTATGACTTAGTCCTTAGGATAATTTAAGGAATTTTGCCAAACAATTATAATTAAACCAGTAGGAATAGCATGAAAGAGCAGATAATATTAATCTGAACCAGAGTCCCGTTTAGTTATTTGCTTACTTAGTTAATTTTATTAACTGTTTTTATTTATATTTAACAAGTCAATTAATCCCCCTCCTGTGACACGCTTAGGTACTATAATATGTACATTAGTCCCGTGGTTCGATATCCGGTCGCTTACATTTCACTATACTACTGCGACCGGGATTTGTTTGCAGCCCGACGTTTATTTTGGGTTTTAATTTCTTTTCTTTAATTTTAATTACACCACTTAAACCACTCACAATATAACGTCTGCAAAATGGCGCCGTTGCCGGGGACTAGATTTATTCTAGTTCCTAAGCTCCGGATTATTCACCTGTTTAATTATAAATATTTTGTTTCTTAAAAATGTTAATAATATTTCTATATTATTTTCGTTTATTGTTAATATTAATTATCTACTATATTTTGTTAATATTACTCCTCTAATAATCTGTTAATATTAAATTGGACATTTGGACAAATTGGACACCTGACTTTGGCCATCTAACTCCGGACATCTAACTTCTGATATCTAACTTCTAACTCTTATTAACATTTAATTTCCATTGTCTCTAACATTTTATTTCCATTGTCCCTAACATTTAATTTAATGTAATTAACCCGCTAACTTATAATTTTTGTAATCTAACTACTAATTATTATTTTATGTGTACTAATGTTTATCTGTTTATTTGTAGCTCGTATGTTACAAGTTAAATCGAAAAAAAAAAAACGAACAGGGGTTGTCCGCAAGGACAACCGCCCCGTTTGCTCGCGGTCGCCCCACTCTTGACCGCCACTTAACTCGCGGACGCTACACACGCGACCGCCTCGCGGTCGACTCACTCTTGTCCGCCAGATAACGCGCGGACGCCACACAAGAGACCGCCTCGCGGTCGTGCTTCAGAAGAAAAAAAAAAGCCGAAGCGCTGCGTTTTCAAGAATCGTTCTTCCCCAATTACATTTCGAAATCGAGCAAACCCGACGGCGAGAAGAACGAACAGGCCTGCGCAACTCCTCCTCTTCAATTTGCCACTTCTTCATTTCTTCATCAAATTTACAAGGTTGGTACCAAAATGCTCGTTTTTCAATTCTCTACGTTTCTATAGCTCAAATCTGTAAATGATGAACTACATTAGGAGAAATTAAGGACTGAAGTTTCGAATCCCTAATTCCTTAATTCGAAAATTTCGAACTCTAATTGCTAGATTTGTCTCGAATTTGTCCTTTATTAATCATAATCTACATATACAAGGTTAAATCTTCACTTATTACACTTAGATTGGGTGTTTTTGTTGAATTAAAATTGAAGGATGCTAGTTACGAAAATCATTGTTAAAACTAGCATTTTTCAGTTTTATTTAGCCTTGTTATTAAACGAGTATAGATTGTGATTATAGGTTATTATTTATAGATTCGATTGATGACGGTATTAATATACCTTGATTCTGACTGAATTTTTTGTGGAGAAACGAAGAATTTTAGGGGAGACTCTGTCGAATTTTCGACAGAATTTGTGTTGTATAATTATTCTGTTTATGTTTTATTATTTGTTCATCTTTTTTCTATTTTTATTAATTTACGGAGTTGGTTATGTTAAATACTAATGTTCTGTTTGATATTAATTTATGTGTTGTTTATTAACATTTTCGTTGTTATTAATTGTTAATTTTTATGATGTTTTTCTTGATTGATTTTTATGTTGTTTTTTGTTTATTAAATTTTATGTTATTATGTCTAGTAATTTTCATGTTATTGTTATTATTTTATATTTATTTGTTATGCTGTTAATGTTGTTTGCTTTTAATTTTAAATATATATTAGTATGCCTCGTATTCGTGGTGGCGACTGCCCTGGAGCATCATCTTCTTCTGCACCTCGTCTTCTGGACGATGGCTTTGTCTCAGTAGAGGCTCGTGCCTGGTTTGAACAGGGCAAGGACTTTATCATAGAGAGGAAATTGAGCCGGCAGTGCTAGAGGCTGCAGGGGTGGATATATATTTGCCAGGCTAGGACTTTCAGAGGTCCTAAAGTTAGGAGAGGGAGTCTTTGCTCCGGACTTAGCTCGAGAGTTTTATGCTAATGCCCGGGCAGGCGATATGAGCATTACTTCGTATATACGCAGTCACCCCGTGGAGATCACACCCTCGACTTTCACTTCTCTCCTGCACATCCCGGATGGTCCTGGTGATATCCGAGGATTCACAGAGGAGTACCTGCAGAGGTCGAAGTCCAGGTGGCTTCAGGCTGTAGGACGGAGGACCCGACGTAGAGGGGAGGAGGAGAAGGATGTCCTCCCGTTCGCTAGCTTCCCGACGCTGACTCAGAGGCTTCTCCTGGAGATCCTCAGTCATCAGATTCGCCCATCTGGGGCGCATGATGCTTCTGATGAGGATTGTGCCTTACTGGACTATTTCCTAGGTCCATTTCCACCCGCTCAGCGCCTCTCCTTCAGCCACGTCATGTTCGGCCAGCTCATAAGGTGGTCTCTTACATGAGGACGAAGAAGAAGAAGATCACTCCCATTTTTCCCTTCTTCCTCAGTCTCCACATTATCGGTACTGTCCCATTCCCAGCAGGGTTCAGGGAGACTTTAGATCTTCGTCCAGCGAAGCGCTCAGTGTCACTGCTGACTGTGCGGAGCTGGGGCTTTTTGCGCTCAGATGACGGTACTTGGGTTAGGAGTGCCACTGCTCGGTCTTCCACTGCATCTTCCACAGCAGCGGGGACCTCTACTGGAGCTACACACTCAGCCGATCCTGACCCACCGTCCGCACAGGGAGAGGAGCCTTATAGGCCGACTACTGATATGATGCAGACCCCTGCTCCTGTACCTACTCACGGATCTACAGGCTCAGTTCCAGACCTTCCATCAGATGCAGCAGCAGATGCATCAGAGGTTTGAGAGCTTTGAGCAGACTCAGCAGAGGATGCTGGCTGAGCAGTCACAGATGATGCAGCGCTGGATCGGAGTGACGAGTTGTATCACGAGTGGTACAGCGCTTAGACCAGGGTGACCAGTTGCAGGCACAGACCGCTCAGCTCATGCAGCGTCTCCTCGATCAGTCAGGCCAGGGACCAGCACAGCCTCCACCACCACCACAGTGATTATTTATTGTTATCTTTATTTTTATTTTGATTTTCTCTGACTTTTTGTAGACTATTACTGTTTAAACCTTGTGCTAACATTTGATATATTCAGGAAGGTAACAGTGTGGTACTTTATATTTTTTATTTTATGAATTTTTATTTATGTTTTTCATTTAATGATTTTCTTTTGGTTCATTTGGAGTTCTGCTGGCTATATATGATTTTCTTTTCAGAACAAATTCGATGTCAAATATATAGCTGAACTCACCTTTGGAAAGCAACCTCAGTTGCTTTGGAATTTCAATATCTTCGGTTGAACACTTGCGCAACTCAAGTGTGAGGAACGTCTCACCCCTGTCAAAGCTCTAAGTGTGAGGAAGGTTACCTTCCTCAATCTACGATACAAGGGGAGTTTCAATTACTCATTTATTATATTAATGTTCAACCTTTATTTAATCCTTTATGAGTCTGTCATAATTTGAAAGGTCATTTTCTTGATTTTAATTCTGAACAATGAGGACATTGCTCCTCTTAAGTGTGAGGAAGGAGAGACCTTTCCCTGAAATTATGACAGTAGTTCGATAATGCCACACTCACTTTTTGCTACTCTAAACTGCCTATATAAAAAATTTGATAAAAATGAGGTAAAATAATTGTAGAAGTGTCTGAAATTATGTCAAGTGACAACTGAAAGGTAGTTTTATTTCAAGGAGTTTGTATAAAATTATTTTCCATCAAAATACTCTATTTTTCGCTCAAAAAATGATAGATCTGCTAGTTGTAAAAATCAATTTAGTTTAGCTTGGGATTATGGAAATATGTGGAAAGTCAAGGAAAGAAAAGGATAAAGACAAGGTACTCCGCTGTTTATGAATTTTTCTAACCAAAACAGGCCTCGTCTATCTGGTTATTAAGTTCTTTGGGGTGCTTTATCACCTATCTACCTAAGGTCTCGTGACCTGGGATAGAAGACCCAACACCGCTACAAGGATAGAGAGAAAAGTCTGGGGTACAGAAAAATAATGCAATTTAAAAAATTATTATATAAATAATAGTGCTTTGTCTATACAATTTGCACATTCAAAAAAAATGTAATAAATAAATTGCAATTTATATTTATAAATATGAGTACGTGGTGTTGAAAGGTATTGCGGAATAAGGCATTACTTCACACCCCTTGTCATCCCGGGTTAGTGAATGAAATTGGTTGGAAATCCCAGGTTAATCTAACTTGTTTTCTACAGTAAAATTTTCTATGCTTTTATTAAATGGTTCTTTTTCACTGTTTGCTAAAACCTACTTCTAAGAGCAGAATTATTCTTTCGATTGTCACTTTGTCTAAATTCCCTTCTACACTTATTTAATCTTGTTTTATTATTAAGGCTTAGAGATAATTATATTCCTTATTTGCTTGAGGACAAGCAAAAGTCAAGTGTGAGGAAGTTTGATAAGTGCAAAACATATAGACTTTTTAGGGTTTAATCATCTTATTAATTGCAGTATTTTTAGTAATGTTTCGCACTTATCTAGGGTTTTTCCTATAATTATATTGTTATATTAACTAATGTATTATATGTGTTAAAATGTAGGAGAAATACCAATTAAACACAAACATTATAAAGGATTAAAAGAGGAACCGCGGACGAGACACAGAAGGAGAAACAAGAGGCGACCGCCTCCTTAAGAGGCGGACAACTCTAATGCAACCGCGAGGCGGTTGAGATAGAGAGTACCGCCACTTAAGAGGCGGACAACTCAGACGCAACCGCGAGGCGGTTGAGACAGAGATGACCGCCACTTAAGAGGCGGACAACTCTAATGTAACCGCGAGGCGGACAAGAAGAGAGAAGACCGCGAGGCGGACACAACAGAGGAGACCGCTCCTTATCTAGCGGACACGGCTAAGTGTCCAAAAATTAACGGGTTATCTTCTAGCCGACTCGTTCTGCAACTTGAGAAGGCGCCTACCAGAAATCACGCCCGCGTTTCAGCTTTGTCCCCTGCGCAATCAATAGCTGCAATCAATGGGGAGCTGCAATCATCGAGCTCAATCAGTGAGCTAATGAGCTGCTGCTGTTCTTCTTCTTCTATAAATACGAGCTTCATTCCTCCTTACTGAGTGTCCTTCCGGAGGCTCCTTCCGTGGTTCCTCTGGAGTTCCAACTCACGCACCATCTCATTTCTCTCCTTCCGCCTTCTCCATTTTTATTTATTTTACAGTCCACTAAATCCACCTCTAGCCTACGTATACAAAATAGCAGAGCGAGACGGAGTGATTACGGATGATTTCTATCATTCTTGTTTCTGTTATTCTATTTAATATGTTAGGCTAGTTTACTTTCGCTTTGGGAATAATTATTATGTTCTGTATTAGTTATGCAATGTTTTTACTGGTTTTAATTTAATGAAGTTTGTTACGTTTAAAGCTCATCTCTCGCCTTTTTAATAAATGTCATGAGTTTATTAAATTGCTTGCTAAGTCTATTTTGATCAGACCAGGTGATAAATAGATAGGTTGATTAAGCCGTAAATCTGGAGAAAGCTCTATTATGATTTAATGAGTTAGTATTTTCAGATGCAATTATATTTCCTGGAATTTAATGTCCGTTTACATAAGAGTGCTCGAACCTTGATTAGACCGGGCATTTCTGGTAAACGAGTTCTTATGAGGCTATGACTTAGTCCTTAGGATAATTTAAGGAATTTTGCCAAACAATTATAATTAAACCAGTAGGAATAGCATGAAAGAGCAGATAATATTAATCTGAACCAGAGTCCCGTTTAGTTTATTTGCTTACTTAGTTAATTTTATTAACTGTCTTTATTTATATTTAACAAGTCAATTAATCCCCCCTCCTGTGACACGCTTAGGTACTAAAATATGTACATTAGTCCCGTGGTTCGATATCCGGTCGCTTACATTTCACTATACTACTGCGACCGGGATTTGTTTGCAGCCCGACGTTTATTTTGGGTTTTAATTTCTTTTCTTTAATTTTAATTACACCACTTAAACCACTCACAATACAACGTCTGCATTAGCCAAGGCCTTATGGCTGTTCCTCTGTCTTTCTTGATTCCTCCTTCCCTAATTCCAAAACGTAACTCATGCAATATAGCCAGGCCTCTCTACAGGTTGCTGCATCTACATTAAAAAAAACTGATTAAGGACTAGCACCCTGATTCAAACATCAGCATCAGGTAAACACCATTTTCTTTTTCTGTTTGTCTTTCTGCCCTTCTGTCGTGTATAACAGTAGGAGCTTTTAACCTATTCCTTTCTGGTCCCTGTTACGCAACAACCACACATGCAGCCTTCTAAGCCTTATCAGGTCTATATTGGAGTGTGGCTACTTAATACATCACCTGAAGAAGTAACCAGAAGGTAAAAAACTGTGAGCAATTTCAGTTTTTGCACCAACCCTCTTATCTGTGTCGTTTTCTGTTGTGCCAAAAAAAAATAACATCTGAGAAACCATTACAGTGGAGTCGTGAGTTTAAGTGTCTAAGAGTTTATACCGTGCAAGGATCACCAGGAGGAACCCCATTTCCAAAAGACAGAAAGAAACCAAAGGTACCGAATCATCTAGTGTTATGTACAGATTTTAAAACCCAGAGCCTTTCTGTATAACAACTTTCTGAGACTGAGTTCTTGCTGTTTTGAGTAGTCTTGAGTTGCTAATACATTTATAATCTTATAATACTGTAACACCCCAACCGCTAATCCTATGCTTACCGTCTAATCGTCCTGTTAATCCTACGAGTTCGCAGCGGAAATATTACTACTTACTACGGCGGGTGGTACAACGCCACTAACCGCCCATACGGCTAGCTAGGCTTACCTTACTTACAGTCACGGTCTGATGCACATAGTGTACCGAGCTACTAAATTACTTACCAAAATACCATATACCAAATACTTACATCAATGGATCACCGAGTATTTAAGTGCATTTGTTTACATCCCAATTCAAACTTCCCAAAAGAATGAGTTCCTACAAGCTACTCATCTATACCCCAATCCAATACCTCCACTATCCAAAAAGGTGTACCCCATGGTACACCGGCTAACAAAAACTTACAGCCGTGTACTACTTAGTACACCAATCATAAATTCATTGTTTACAATCCAAAAAGAAAGACAAGGAAATTAAACTTCAACTCTCCTAGTCTTCATCCTTCACGAGTACCTGCGTGTAGTAAAAATGGTGCCCCAAGGGGCTCAGCAAACGCTGCGTATAAACTCCGCATATACCGCGTGCTAGCTAGGGCACGCCGACTATTTGACGTCCACTAAACATGCTGTTCATTTATTTCATACATACATGCTTGCATACAACATACATACATTCACTCACAATACATTATTCATTCCAAGGCAACAATACAATAATGCACACCATACTTACCTTCACAAGGTTAGCCAAATTATGCATCCGGGTTAATCGGAATGCTTTTCCTCTTTTACTCATTACTTACTTTTTCTTACTTACACTTACTTACTTTCATTTACTTTACTTACTCATTCTTAGTTACTTACTCATACTCAAGTTAAGTCGTCGGGACCTCCGGCCCTGGGGACTACGCCGTCCCACCTCCGGGATTTACTTGACTCACCAATCCGGGATGCTACCCACTTAAGGGATTTGGGCCGCGGACCAGTTTAAGAGTCAGGAATTGGAGCCAACCTCTCGTGACTCCGCATCCTCACGCGTGGCCGAAACTATATCGGACTTCTACTCATTCCAATTTAATTACCAATTTAAGTTAGAATGGTTAGCTTGTTAGGAATAAGTTAGAAGTCCATTCACACAAATAATCGGTCACGATGCAATACAACACACATACACACATTCATTATCATCCATACATTTCATGAATTATACAAACTGAGATTTAAAGAACATATACCACAATATACAACACTACATATTCACAAGTAAACATGATAACTCCGATTCGTGCATTTATCTTATTTGGTGATCAATTAGCACATAACACACAAATCAGAGTAACCAAGATAGCATACGGGGCATGAGGAATCCATACCATTCACCGTCGTACGTGTTCCCAAACGTCCTTCCGGTGTCACAAATCAAATCCTATGATATACATACAATCAAATGATTAATCTAACTATTATTGATCTTAACTCAACTACTTTTGTGTTTACTATTCCATACTCACTAAGTCTTTACATTCCTTACACTTATATTTCATTTTACTTACTTTCCATTACTTGTCCATAGTTTACATACATATATATATATACATATGCATAGGTGGGTATACATATATATATATATATATACTAGTTATAAGCTTACTGTTTTTTTTTGCAAGTATTGGGCTGTCCGACCCAAGCCCTGGGTCGGACCATTCCAGTAGAGTTCGCCCTCTGAAATTCACCCTGTCCGACCCAGCACTATTCCGTCCGACCCATACTCTCTGGGTCGGACCATTCCAGTAGGTTTTGGTCCTGTCGTCCAAGCTCCGTCCGACCCACGTCCGACTCACCGTCTGGGTCGGACGAAGTCAGAAACTTCGACACTGTAAAAATTTGCATGTCCGACCCATGTCCGACTCACGGTCCTGGGTCGGACCATTCCAGAAAGTTCATGGTTTGTTGTTTAAGCCATGTCCGACCCACGTCCGACCCACGTCCGACTCACCGTCTGGGTCGGACGGAGTCAGAACATTGCTACAAATTTTATTTTTCTTTCCCAATTTTACCCATTGCTTCCCCAATCTTCCTACATACATCCTAACATGTTTTGGTACAATTTAAACACCCTAAATCATGCTAATTCATTTCCTAATTCATCACACAATTCTATACTAACTTATACACACAATTTCTAAGTTCTCATTCAACACTCACATTGTTTTCCTCCTTAATGTACTTTGCTACAGATTTTTGCTCTATCACTCCCCATCAATGGCTCCCTCTTCTAATGCCATTTCTAGCACCCCTCATGCATTATAACTACATCAACTATCTCTCTCAACCACCCTCTATCTATCTCAAACAAAATCTGTTACACACTCACATTAGTCACCTAGTTTCTTGTTCACTAAGTGTTCTATTCCTAGGTAAATTTTGCCATGGTCTCCCCTATATTTTTACACTCTCACCACATATCCCAGTTCACAATTCAACACTTATTTCACCTGTTTCAATAGACATCAATATACAAGCCTTCATACAAAATTCCCAAATGCTATACACTTCTTAAAATTCCTGCACACTACTTCTCATTCCCAATCTGTTTTGACAAGTTTTTAAAATGTCTTTTAAGGATTCAAAATACTTATATTCTCCTACACATTACACTACCAATACATTACCATTTTCATAATACATATTTTTACTTCTAAAAATCTATTACATACTCATTTACAAAGCTATACAAAGATGAGCTTAATTACCTTGTTTTCTTCTTCTAGTTTCTTTCTCTTCTTGCTTCTTCCTTCCTCTCTTTCTCCACCGGTTCAGCAAACACTAATTCTCTACTCTACTACCCATATACATACACATTTCAATACACTAAAAACTAACCCTAACTATTATTACGTTTTAAGTAGGTTTTAGGGTTTATAATTTCTTTTACCTTCCAAGGGTGTAGGAGCTGTTTGGGTTAGCTCAAGAACAATGTTTCCTCTCCTCCAACAAAGCCAAAATCGGCTAGAACACAATGGACCAAACAAGGGTTTAGTCTAAAATTCGTTTTGCCCATTAGCTAGAAAAAGATGGAGTTTTTATGAATATTTTTACCTTAAAAGAACAAGGAGAAGGAGGACCTTCTAATGGCAGTCTTGAGGCTCCAAATGGGGCATACCCATAAAAACGAAAATGCTCCTTTTCGATTTTTGGAAAGATGGAAGTGTAGCTCTTGATGAGAGGATTCCAATGGTGTAGTTTTTAAAATTTTTGGAAGAGATTGGAGGGAGTTACAAGAGGAGAGAAGTGGAGTTTTGTGGGTTTGCTTCAAAACACCATGGAAATCGCATGGGGAAGAAGAGAGGAGAAAAGAGAGAGTGAGGGGGATGGGTTCACGTGAGAGAGGGAGTGAAATGGAGGAGAGAGAGAATAAAGGTGAGTGGGGGTTGTTTATTATTTTTGTTTGTTTGTAAATAAGAGAGTGAGTGTGTGAGAGAGTGTGAGAGAGGGGGAGCCCATCGATTAGTACAGCCCACACACACACAATTTTTCACTTTTATTTTAAAAGTGGACACATAAGTTTGTGTTTTTTATATTTCTACCCCACAACTTCCCGTTTTTGACAGTTTTTACTAATCTCTCGTTTTATTGATTCTATTGGTCCTAAAGCTTCACTAATATTTATTGATGATTATTTAGTTGACCAAAATTGTTACGAGTCTATTTGACTCGCTTAAAGACACGTTTTCCCGGTTACCTCGAAAAACGCGCTTTAAGATTCGTTAGTGATTTTAATCCATTTTGAGGATCCGTTTCCTTCGGGATTTGTTCCCTCATGATTATTTATACTTAATTAAGCTTCTAAATTATTCATTAGCCTAACTAATCACTATTTTTAATTACAGGGTATTTCAATCTACCCCCTTAAGAAACTTTGCCCTCAAAGTTGCTCAAGGTTAATGGTTTAGGTAATTCTACTCATTAGGCAAACCAATTGCACCAATGTGTCTTACTACACCTATGAGGTGTTTACTCCATTCCACATTGCAAACATACACACTTCAAGCATCATACACAATTCACATACACAATTCGACATTTTCCATACATACCATTCCACAATACGCAATACATCATTACCATTCACAATACCCATTACACATCCATCACACATCGTACAAGTACATTCATACACTACACATTACACGTACCAAATTCACTTACACTACATGTGCCATACAAAAATTTATTACAATACCTACACACTAAGCAATGCTTACCCCGAAGCAATGCAAAAGCAAAAGGGCTCTACCCCCCTTAAAAGGGGTACGACCCGTACCCGTATTGCTAAATACTAGACTATCTAGTCTATGAATAACTGTGGGTACCTAGCCTTCATGGCATCTTCCAACTCCCATGTCGCTTCCTCGACATCATGGTTTGACCATAGGACCTTCACCATTCGTATAGACTTATGGCGAGTGTCTCTGGTCTTCCTATCCAGGATTCTCACTGGGGTTTCAACATATCTCATTGTCGGTTCAATGGAGAGTCTCTCGGGCTCTAGCACATGGGAAGGATCAGCAATGTACTTCTTGAGTTGTGACACATGAAATACATCATGGACACGTCCCAAGTCCTCAGGTAGTGCTAACCTGTAGGCTACAGATCGAACTCTTTCGGTAATAGTGTACGGCCCTACAAACTTTGGGCTAAGCTTGCCCTTCTGGCCAAATCTGAAGACACCCTTCATAGGTGAAACACGCAAAAACACTTGGTCCCCCACGGCGAACTCAAGGTCGCGTCGTCTCACATCCGCATAGGATTTCTGTCTATCTTGGGCTGCCTTCATGTTAGCTCTAATCTGCTGCACTTGCTCAAGATACTCCGGTCCTATTATGACCGCTTCACTTGACTCATCCCAACACAAGGGTGTACGGCAAGGTCTACCGTATAGAGCTTGGAAAGACGACATCTTAATCGAGGCGTGATAACTATTATTGTACGAGAACTCGATAAGGTGAAGCTTATCTAACCAACTCCCCTGAAAGTCCAAGGCGCATCCCCGAAGCATGTCCTCCAGTGTCTGGATGGTCCTTTCTGTCTGACCGTCGGTCTGAGGATGGAAGGCGGTACTCAACTTCAATTCTGTACCCAACGCTTCCCTTGTAGCTCTCCAGTATCTCGAAAGAAATCTGGTGTCGCGGTCAGATACTATAGTCTTAGGGACTCCGTGGTGTCTGATAATCTCCTTGTCGAATAGCTCAACTAGCTTTACTACCTTCCAGGTGTCCTTCATCGGTATGAATCTGGCAACCTTGGTAAGGCGATCGACTACAACCCAGATCATGTTGAGTCCTCCCCTGGCAGGTGGGAGTCCTACAACAAAATCCATGGAGATATCATGAAATTTCCACTCCGGAACTGGCATCGATTGTACCATTCCGCCCGGTCTACGATGTTCAAATTTCACCTTTTGGCATGTTAAGCACCTCAATACAAATTCTATCACATCTGATTTCATTCCAGACCACCAGAAGTACCTCTTCATGTCTTTGTACATCTTGGAGGCTCCCGGATGGACTGACAATGTGGAACAGTGTGACTCTCGCAGGATGCGATCCCTTAGCTCAGCATTGCTTCGGGGGACGCATAGCCTGCCATTCAACCGAATCAAACCATCTTCGTGTAGCTTAAAATCATACTTTTTCTTCTCAAATGTACCATTCTCGATCTTGTGTCTGATTTCGGTTAGGTAAGGGTCGCTCAACTGAGCATCTCGCACCTCGTCAACCAAGCTAGAAGAAGCGAGTAGCGAATGGAGCGAGTGTGCTCGACGGCTCAGGGCGTCGGCTACAATGTTTGCCTTCCCTTCCTTATATTGCAAGTTGATGTCATAATCTGAAAGAAATTCCATCCATCTTCTCTGTCTCAAGTTCAATTCTTTCTGGGTGAATACATACTGTAAGCTCTTGTGGTCGGAGTAGATGGTGATGCTTACCCCATAGAGATAGTGTCGCCATATCTTCAAGGCGAAGACAATGGCTCCTAACTCTAAATCGTGAGTCGGGTAATTCTCCTCATGCTTTTTCAGCTGGCAGGAGGCATAAGCTACAACCTTGCCATGCTGCATGAGTACGCATCCCATTCCTTTGCCTGATGCATCACAGTATACCTCAAATCCCTCTGTGCCCTCTGGAAGAGTAAGGACGGGCGCTGAGGTCAATGAGTCCTTAAGGCTCTGAAATGATAACTCGCAGTCGTCTGTCCATACAAATGGTGCATCTTTCTTCATCAGTGTAGTCATGGGCTTAGCAACTTTCGAGAAGTCCTTTACAAATCTCCGGTAGTAACCGGCTAGACCAAGAAAGCTCCTAATGTCGGTAACCGTCTTAGGTCTAGGCCATGATCGTACAGCTTCTATCTTAGAAGGGTCAACTGAGATACCTGCGCTCGAGATGACATGACCAAGGAAAGATACCTGATCTAGCCAGAACTCGCATTTGGAGAACTTCGCATACAGCTGGTTCTCGCGCAGTGTCTCTAGTACTTTCCTCAAGTGAATTTCATGCTCTTCTACTGATTTTGAATATACAAGGATGTCGTCGATGAAGACAACAACTGAAGTGTCCAACTGCTCACTGAATAAATGATTCATGAGGTCCATCAATTTAGCTGGTGCGTTTGACAAACCGAATGGCATCACTGTGAATTCGTAGTGGCCATATCTGGTACGGAATGCCGTTTTCTCGATGTCTTGCTCTTTAATAGCAATCTGATGGTATCCAGAACGGAGGTCGATCTTGGAGAAGACTGAGGCTCCTTTCAGCTGGCCGAACAGGTCGTCGATGCGTGGTAATGGGTATTTATTCTTGACTGTGACCGCATTCAGCTTGCGGTAGTCAATGCAAAGGCGGAGGCTACCGTCCTTCTTCTTCACAAAGAGGACCGGTGCTCCCCAGGGTGATACGCTCGGGCGTATAAACCCTTTGTCGAGTAGATCACGTAACTGTTCTTTCAGTTCTGTCATTTCAGCAGGTGCCATGCGGTACGGTGCCCTAGCAATGGGACCGGTACCTGGCAAAAGATCAATTTCAAATTCCACTGCTCTCGGAGGTGGCATGCCGGGTAGCTCCTTAGGGAATACATCGGGAAATTCGGATACTATGGGTACTTCCTCACTGAACTCTGGATCTCTCTCCAGGTCTTGTACATAACACAAATATACTTCTTGGCCCTTTCTGAGCTCCCGGTACATAGCCATAGCAGATATGAGTGTGGTCGAAGGCTCTCTCGGTCTTTGGCGGTAAGATACGGTAACCCCAGAAGGACTCTTGAGCAGCAAACGATGCTTGGCGCAGAGGATTCTACCCTTGTGCCGCTCCAACCAATTCATTCCAATGATTAAGTCGAATCCCAATCCATTGAATTCGATGAAGGAAATGGGAACCGCTTCGTTTTTGATTTCGATGGTGGCTGACTGGTAGTATTTAGTGCACTTTACTCGCTCCTTTGATGGGAGAGTAACCATGAAGTTCGGTAGCTCATCCGCATCTAGCTTCAACCTCTTCACGAAAGATGGTGATACGAAGGTGTGTGAGGCGCCGGAGTCGAATAACACATTGGCATCAATGCCATTTACTGGGAAGGTTCCCGTTAGGATGGTGCCGCTTCTGCCGGCTTGTGCTTCGGTGAGGATGCTCAGGATACCTTTGGTACCGAGTCCACAACCTATTGGATTCACAATTGGATAAGTATTGATGGTGGACACAAGTGGAATTAAATCAACACTGCTCTTTATTGATAAACCAACCATCATACATGTCGTGTCTCTAATACACGTTACTAATAGATTACATGATACTATGAATTTAATACTTCCTAAAGGTAAGGTTCAGGCATCCTGGTTTCATGTGTGTGGCATTGATTATTGCCGGCGGTGCCGTATTCAACTTGATCTTGTTGATCCCGTGATACAGCATCCTAGAGTTTCCACCTATGATTAGGACATCTCCTGATCTCAATACCAGTTTCACTGCGAGGTCCACACGCTTCTGCTCGCTATACAGGAATACAGCGTCATCACCAATGGACCAAGACACTACGGGCACTCCTTGTTCAAGAGATTCCGCTGTCTCGTCCTTGTCTTGGTGTAACCCAAGTCGTCCTTCTTTCTCATAGAAGTTGACGATACAAAGGTCCGCTTCAAGTGCGGGGATCGGTTCATGTTCGCATTGTTGTGCAAGTTCTAATGCTTGTGTGACGAGTGTCTGAAACTCTGGAGGGATTGTCGGTGGTGTCGCTCCATCTTGTGTTCATGTCTCCTGGTATGTCTTGGTATAAGGATTCCAGTCCTTTCCCAAGCACATCATTTTTAGCTTCATCTTCGCTCCACCGGGGAATTCGGGTGTATAAAATCCACCTTGACCCGTTCCTAGCTCGTTGCATCGTCGGATGATTGAGATTTGTGCTTCGGGTGTCAGGTATCCCCTTAATAAGATCATACCTGGTCGGATGACCTGACACTGTTCGTTGGTGTAGTAGTGGTTGGTGATGTCGATCTCTTCTTGATTCAAGTTTACCGGTATTGGGTAACAGATGCTAAAGCTTCCTATGGTTATAAATTTCATCTACGGTGAGTACTAGTTTCAACTACTTCATTTCATGCTTGTGGTGTAAAAGTTTTGAGAAGTTTGGAAACCGATCAGAAAACTAAACAAAGACTTGAAGAAGAGATACATAAATAATGTCTTCAGTTTTTCCAGAACTTAGCTGTCTCTGTATATGAGTAAGACAGATTGTCTAAAAGTTTTGGAGAGAGTTACTAATGAACCCAAAATACTCCTAGGAGAGTGAATTAGACTGGTACATCCGTTGGGAATTTTAGGCATAAACTGAATAACCCAAACAGGAACAATGAAGAAGAGATACACTAGTATTGTCTCAGAATTTTCGATAACATGTTCCTTCTGTATAAGTAAGTTACAAAGGGGGTTAAGTTGTGATACAATCCTAAGTCTTATAATCTATGATAAATGTGGTGGAATGGTGATGTTGAGAGAAAATGGGATGTGAAAGAAATGGAATCAAATGTATACATGTAATACCGGTAACTAGAGCAAGATGTTGTCAAACCTTGGGTTATATTTTACTACAAGTTCTGATGTTACAACATTAGATACTTACAACATGTTATAATTTAGGAGGTTATATTAGGATTAAGGAGAACTATATAATAAGGAAACCCAAATACATCAAAAGTGTATACCATTTTCGGTATATACATAAAAAACTACCGAAACCATATGTTATAAGCCTAAAGACATATAAAACATTATACTATATAGCATCATGAAATGAATGTAACACAAAATGATATTATGTGGTCAAGAATATAGTTATTCA
Source organism: Limonium bicolor (assembly GCA_023374045.1). Taxonomy (NCBI): domain Eukaryota; kingdom Viridiplantae; phylum Streptophyta; class Magnoliopsida; order Caryophyllales; family Plumbaginaceae; genus Limonium; species Limonium bicolor. The sequence goes on along the minus strand of CM041776.1, from coordinate 214,882,361 downwards.
AACTGTTATGCTAACTGCATACATATAATATATATATATATATATATATATATAAACACATATCAAGAAATAAAGCTATACACTATAGTTTACAATGACATAAAATACTAAGGTTAGTATATCACTTTGGTATGATAACTAAATCCCGAGTGAAGTACCACAAGTGTATAACGTAAGGTTTTATACTCTATTGTAAACTGAATATTAACTCACACGACGAGTAAGGGGTTTTCAACATAACGGTACTTTAACTAGTAACAATTGTAAGATCCGGGGCATAGTACTGGGATTTCAAACGTTATTCGGAGATACCGAATTGTACTGTCATGGGGATTGACGCCTAGCGTTCCTTGTATTTCTAGATCGCCCTTCCGACGTGCGCGCTCGAAAGCTTTAGTGGTCTGCACTGCGCGAACCTAGACGCGGTGTACGGTATGTAAAGGAGTTTGATCCGAGTTGTCCTGAGGAATTCCTCGGGCTCGGATTTGTTTGATAACATGTATGACTATGTGTGATGGATATGTGTTTACTGCATTATTTATTTATGCACGAACGTCCTACGGGACTAATACTATGTCGACTATAGATCGGCCTATATAAAACTACATATACGAGTTATGTGACTGTGATTACCGTTGCCTAACCTAATACACTAAGTATTACAAGTATGTAGTTATAACCTAAGTAAAACACTTAGGAATGGGACACGACATTTTCGGTCCCTAGAGCTTCGACTCAAACATAAATACTACCTAGAATCATTCTAGGCATGCGTAAGACCCATAGGGCAGCCAACAAAATAAGTAATGTTCTCTATATTTAAAACTGTAACTGAATTACTAATTAACGAAGTTAACAGTGGAGTATGAATGAAAGTGATGTGAACCTTAATCCAGACAGTCATTGGCTGCTGGTCGCGCGTAGAGATCTCTTGGGTTAACCTGTGTCGGGTTTTCCCTAGTTAATCCTGAACGCAGGGGCGGCTCGGTAATTCATGGGGCCCTATGCCAAATATTTAAACGGGGCCTATAGAAATTAAATTTTAATAATAAAATATAAAAAAGTAATTTAGTGTGTCACACATTAGTAGTGATTTTGTTTAACTGAGTGAACAATTTTTTACGAAGAAGAAAGAAGTGATAAGAAGCAAATATAAGCAAAATCAAATCACCAAGAAATGATGTATAAGCAAATAAAAAAACTTCCATTACAGACAACAAATTTACACAAAAAAGTAGTAAATTATTTGCCACTGGTAAACCTTCTGGATAATGCATTTTGCAATTTTCCAACAAACAAAGACAAGGGATGCCTTTTTGAAAGCTAGATGATTGAAGCGCATATACATACCACTCTCATGAGTCATAAACAACTCAAATCTTTTGTGGATAATTTTCGGATAATGAGCAGCAATACTAGGGATACATAACACCGTTGTGACGTTTTCTATTCTGTAAAAACCATCAGAGAAAACTAATGAATGCTTTATTTACCCACTTTCTATATGAAATGGAGGATGAACTAAGATTTTAGAAGGATGGATGATGGAAGAAAGATGAAGGAAGATCAAACAAATAATAAAAAAAAATTACCAGTTTGAGGTACGCACGTGAATGACTGAATTCTGAAGGTGGCTCAGGTGAGAAGATAGACCGTGAGATGAGAGAGAGCCCAGAGGAGAGGAGAAGTGAATCGGTAGAAAGTTGATAATATAATAGAATAGATTAGTCCAAGAGGTTATCTGTCTACACAAAAAAAGAGGAAGATCAATAGATTTACAATTTTTTTAATAATAACAAATGCCACAGGAATACAAACAGATTTAACGGTTAGTATTAAATTTTAACATGTTATTTATTTGATTGTATATTTTTTAAAATTAATTATATATAATTTTTTTTTTAAAAAATAGGGCCCCAGATTTTTGGGGCCCCTAAAATTTTGGGGCCCTGTTCAATGGAACTGGGTAGACTCCCCAAGAGCCGCCCCTGCCTAAACGAACCTAGATAGATCGTCAGGCGGAGTGTGCTACCGTTGGCACCAGGCCCTTGGCCACCTAAATGGACGCCTTTACAAAGGCAAAGTGAATTAGTCCCGGAGTCTTCGGATGATCAGGGCAGTGAGCACCTTGGGTGTACGTGGGACTACTGTCCAAGTGAATACGTTTCGGGTTGTCCTAACTGACTCCCGACAGTGCTAACCAAATCAAACGATATGTGAGGGCCCGGGGGGGCCGAGCGTTGTAATACGTGATGGTGTGAAACTAAAAACAACATGTGATTTATCGATGCTATTGTACCGTACGATGTGCTGTTGTTATGTGTATACCTGTGATGATTGTTACATGTTTAATTACATTTTACAGTTTTCCGCTATACTCTGTAAACCGGTGATGCATGTAACGAACCTAATAAAAAGACGGTTAATACGACTTAATTGACCATTAGGGTCCAGACTCGGTATACTCAACGTTTATCGCTGAGCCTTTATGGCTTTATGCAGGTTGTTGATCACGGACGAAGCCGGAGTGCGGGGCCGGGTAGTTAGGATGTTTCGGATTTTGGAGTTACCGTACGTACCTTGTTATGTATTAAGTTTGTTGTACTGATATCGGTTGTAAGCTTTGGAGTGTAACTAGACGCTCACTGTAGATGTGCTTTTGGGACTTAGATGGATGTGTAGGCGGTATCTCGTTGTCACCGCGGGTTGTATCCTTATGTTTTTCATTTTGTTAAGTTGTTGTATTGCTACATCACTCGCATGGGCGAGGGATGGCAAGTAACACCCGTGTGAGTTTTATTACTGTCATTTCTTCCGCTGTGAGACACATTTATTTTCTGTTCTCGTGAGTGATTATTACGACATTATTGAGAGGGGTGTTACACAAATAACTATAATTATTAAATCCTAAGTTAGCTCACTGGAACCTAATTAGAGTCGCCACATAATTTTGACCCACAGTAAATAAAGGAAAGAAGAGTTCAGGTACGGGGGCTTAGTATTCGACTTTTTTGGGTTCAAATTACTTTCACTGCCCTTCTAAGTCGTTATTCCTCTACTTATGTTATTTACGGCTTATGACGAAGTTGTTTTAACCTAAGTGCGCAACTTTATGTTTTTTTTGTATTTTTGGTATTTTGACTGAAAATTAAAATGAAAATTGAAATTCCTAAACTAGGGTTTTGGAAGTCGAATTATGTCAAATTTAAATTTTGTCCGTGGCCACGGACCTAATGTCCAAACCCACGGTTCCTAATTAACCTAAGTAAACCGAAAAGTTGAAAGTACGAGAAAATGAAAATTTTGAAAAGTCTGGGCCACGGATAGGGCGTCCGTGGGCCCGGACATAAGTGGAAAACCTAAATTTTTGAAAAATAAAAAAAATGTTCTGCCACCGTCTGAAAGTGTCCGGGCTTACGGACAGGGCGTCCTCGGACGGTGGCGTATGGGCTGTTCCCGACGGTGTTTCCGGGTCACATTTTATGGGTGTGTAGCCTACAAGATTATGAGCACATTAGTACTTGAAAGAATTCAATTTGACTACGAGTTAAAGCCGAAACTTAATGAACAAGTAATAGGGCAGAAACAAAAACAAACAACAATCCGAAAGCCGGGAAAGGTCAATTCGCACTCAAAATTTAACAAAAGACTAATGAAGCCGAGGAGAGTTAATAAAATAAAATTTCAACCTATTTTACCTTCAAAGTTGAGATGATTCTTCACGACAGGATTCTTTGGAGGCCTCATTGATGCCGGTTTTGGATTGAGTTCGACACGAGCTTGAGACCACTGGTGATTAAAGGTGTTCTTCACGTTTTAGAGGTGATTTCATGGCTAGTTGATGATTATGATAGCGATGGGAGTCGGAAAATGTGTTTATGTGGTGATTTAGGTGAATTTCGGTTCTTGGGAGCTGAAAAATGTGGGAGACTTGAGACGGCTGGGTGCTCTTGTAACACCCCTAATCCTAAACCTGTAATAACGTCGCAAGTCGTAGCATAATAAATAACAATTCGCAGCGGAAAATAAAACTATATACCTTGGTGTTACACGCCGTTACTCACCCTTGTGAGTAACAAGACATCCTTACTCTTTCCAACAATACAACTCCTCACGCTGTGATGAACAGATACTGAGCACTCTAATTATTACAAACCAAATCCAACTAAATGAGCAACTAACTGAATACAACAACCTCCTTAATACAATACAAAATAAAACCAAAGGTGTTTGTTGAAAACACATCAGCTACCCCCGTGTCCCGCACTCCGGCTTGAGTCTTCTTCAATAACCTGGAATGTTTGGCCCATTGAAGGGCTCAACAATCGAAATGCTGGTATGCTAAATGTAGTCTTAAATCATCTAAATTCCTTAAGTCGTTTTAGCCATCTTGATATTAGATTCTTTACATGAAATACCGGTTTACAATAATAACAATAATAACTGTAAACATTAAACACTCACATAACAATTCACCTGTAAACATCAATGTACAATAGTACACAACACCAATAACCACACATCAATAATTCATAACAATAACCAATAATCGCACATCAGTAATCTTTAACAATAACCAATAATCACACATCAATAATGCATAACAATAACCAACAAGATACGCGTATTAAACTGTACTTGTTAGTTGGCCACCTGGCCCTTATCCTTTAAACCAATAACTTAACCTTTTCCAATTAATTTCCACCTCAGGCGTCATGTCAAGACAACCCTTAATAACTTATTAATGGACGATAGTCCCCTGGGTTCCAATGGAACCATTCCCAGCTGACCTTATGGCCCTGGATAATTGACCGATCCGGTCAAACCTGTGCACCAACGGCAGTGCCCTCCGCCATCCTCGAATGTGACTGATGGATTCCCTTGAGTGACTCCCCATTGAAGTCTCTCGTAGTGATCACGATGCGCAACCAGAAAGTCAAAACAGTCTGGATTCTTCTCTTTATAAGTTAACCCTTTTTGTCAGTGACATAATAACCAATCCTTGAGTTAAGACTATAATAGTTGACCATCAGTTAGGTTTAATAATACCTAAAGGTCAGTTAGTCTTGTTCCAGTTTAGATGTATAAACTTCCAGTCATAAGACGTTCGCGTAAAAATAAAACACAACAGTGTTGAGCAATACAGTGTACAATATCATATACATAAATCACAGATATCGCTCTTAAACAGTTAAACACATAATGTCTGGACCTTAGGAAAATCCTTAGGACATTCAGACCACACAATTAACATACCGTTCACCAAGTAACTGCTAGCTTGACAAATTCCTGTTCAGTAGTTCCTTCTCGTACGCTGTTATATAAACATGCAATACCGGGTAATATTAATATAACTATTCGCTAAATATTACAATACTGTCACTGTAGCGTTTATACACGTTGTATAACAGTGGTTCTAGTTAGTTCATTAGTTCATTATTTTATGTGATTTCCACATGTGATAATGAATTTCCACCTTGTAGTATATTCCCATTTCCTTAATTATATACTCTTAATTGTTCCCACTTATTCTTTATATTATATCCTTTGGTCATTTTTATTATAACCACAATTATTTTATAAACTTATATTATACTCCATAATATACCATAATACATTATATTACCTTGTTTTAATTCCTTTCTTTATTAAATTATAAAACCAACCTTATTAATTTATGTAATTATAAGTTGGACACAATAACTTTTATAAATTACCAAATAACCTTATAAATTCGGTATTTATATTTTGGACACATTAACTTTTGTAATTTACCAAATAACCATATATATCTTTTCGGCAATTACAATTCAAATACTCCAACTTTTATGAATTACTAAATAACCATATATCTTTTATAATTTACTAATTATCCATATTAACTTTCGGTAATTATAAAATGAACATTCTAATTTTTATAAATTACCAAATGACCACATTAATTTCGGTCTTGACATATACTTTCCTTTTATTTACATTTTAATCCCAAAACTTTATATAAGTCACATATTAACTTATAAACTATAGTTTTAATATTTAATTTCTTTAAATACCGAAATGGTCCTTATAATTTTGCAAATTATGCATTCGCCCCAAATTAAATTCAGTTTTACACTCATACTTTCATAAATTACATATCCACCCTTAAACTTTTATAAACTTAATATTTTATGTCATAAATCATTTTAACCCAAAGTTTTTGGTCAACACTTTGACCAAGACTTAATTTCATAGTTAATACTTTAATATACCCATAAAATCATATATAATTCAGTTTCACCTCTAAACTTTCCAATAATTACAAAATAGCCCCAAAACTTTATTAAATGTTATTTTAACACTTAAACACTTATTTAAATTCACCAAAATTTATAATATTAATTCCTACCTTATATTATAACATAAATATACCAAATCACCCCTTTAATTCTCGGCAATTATTTTTAATACCCCAAACCTTTCAAAATTTACATTTTAGCCACATAACTTATTAAACTAGCCATTTAAATACTTGTAGCTATTTTTAATATTCCTAAAATTTATAATATAAGTTAATATACTTATATACTTCAAAAATCACCAAATAACCCAATTTGTTTTCGGCTTTAACTTATATTTACCATATAGTTTTAAAACTTGATTTAAACCTTATAATAAATACATATAAATGTATATGAGCCATATAACACTTCTAAAAATTATGCTAATGACTTAGAATGATTATAAACTCAAAATAGAACATTTTATTCCTAGACAATTCGGTTTATACATATATGCATCTTAATTAATTTTGTGACACCAATTTATACCTTAAGGTAATAATCTTACCTTATATGTAATAAATTATTTTTCTTGATATTATAACCCAATATTTTCGGCCTTAATATTACTAAGACTTATACATAATTTTTATACCAAAGTTTGAAGCTTAACTCAAGCTTAAACTTAATAAACCTTAATTATATAAACTTACTCCTTAAATCAAGACAATTCTTGTACTTGATTTCTCCTTGAATTCCAAGCTCTCCAAATGCTATTTTGATGAAGAGAATTCGGCCTCCTTGTACATATTTAGGAGATCCATTTGTTAGACTTCTAACAAGGATTTATAAATGAGATTTGGAGTAGTTTTACAAGAGTTTACCTTAGGAATTTTTCAAGGAATTTTTGGTAGACCTTGAGATGGTTGTAGATCTCAATTTCCTTCATGAATAATGAAGAGAATATAGGTTTAGAAGTTCATAAATTTTCGGTAATAACCTTAGGTATTTTGCTAGGATTTTCAACATGAAAATATACCTTAACTTGATCTTGTTGTTCCTTGTGTTGTTGTGGAATCTAGGAACCTCCTTGGAACACTTATGCTTGGCGAAAATTGTAAGAGTTGCTAGGATGATTTCTTGCTTCAAGACTTAGGAGATTTAACTAGGAATTTTCATATAAATGGTGTTAGAACTTAGAACACCATTAATGGAGCTTGAAGCTCTAAGGAATTAATTTAGCAAATGAAGAAAGAAAAGAGAGAGTTGAGAGACTTACACAATCGGCCAAGGAGTGGGCAAAGGAAAGAATGAGCTAAACTCACGTAGGAAATAAGACTTGGCAAGGATAAAATTATTTGACACAATAATTGTCAATTTGTTTAGTCTTTTCTTTGTTTATTAGTTGTTTGTTTGGCTCAAGAATATGCCCATAATTGAACACACATTCGACTGATTGACAAGGGATAATGGAGGCTTGATTGATAATTGAAACTAGAAGACAAAGGTAAGGTTGGTGCATGATTCTTTTGATTTTTCTAAGCTACTCTGTATTTGTTCCTTCCTTGTATTTACGGTAGTGTATGTGTGATATTGTTTTCTTTGTCTTTTGAAACATGAGAACATGCTAGGATGCTAGATGACTTATTTGATGAATTGTATAGCAATCAAAGTTGCTTTTCTCCTCCTTGAATTCGACCACCATGTGCTAGTGAGGCCATTTAATTTGTTTGTTTTAAGACAAGAGAATATGCTAGTTAGGTGGTGTATTCTTTTGATTATTTTAAGGCAAATAATTCCCCCTTGTCCATGCTTAAAATCGGCAGCACCATGAGATAGCACATGGCTTTTTTGTTTGTTTTCATTACATAAGTCTAAAGTAGATTCTAGTCACTTTACTTTTAGTATTTTAATTTCATTATTTTTCTTATTCTAATTCTACTTGCTGTCTTCTTGTAGGTATACGGTAATGGAGCTTCAACTGACTGCAATTGTTTGATAAATTATCATATAATACATGATAGGATGAGTCATTATCCATAAGGCAATATTTTTGCTAAAATCTAGCCAATTGACACCCTAAATGGCGCCTACTATAGAGGTCACATGGGATTGATTTTTAATTTGATTTTTGTTACAATATATTGTACTAAGATCATACTAATATGTGTAATAGGTTCCAGCATTTATTTGGTACATTTATACTATGGTAAAAGATGAAAGTTTTAAGGTAAAAATGCTGAATTTAGGTACCTTTTTGACTCAAAAATCGGCCCTGGTTGTGCTATGATTGTAGCACTGGCATTAATTGATTTAGAGGGTCAATTTATCCCCTTTTAATATTATCAACTCGTGGCTCCTCAAAAGCTTCAAGGTAATTATGTAAAACACGTTTTTATGACACCCGAAGGTGCGTTTTTGTGCTTTAAGGATTTTCTGGAAAATAATTAGTCGCTATGAGTTCCAAGTGTTTATTGACATTGTTTATAGTCAATAATAATATGTTAAGGTGTTACATTGAGTTATATGGGGTTATATCAACTCATAACTCAATTTTTGGGCTACCGGGACACTCCCGAAGCAAAAAGGAGCGTTAAGAAATTCCCCCGAGCACTTTGTGTATTTTTGAAAAAGTAGCTTGAGCATTCTCTTTATAATTATGAATATTAATGATAGGAACTCTTAGAATGATTTATATTGGAGTTTGTGCCACTTCGGTACCTCTCCGGGGCACTCCCGGGGGTTTATGGGGCCCCCATCGGGAACCTCCGAGCACTTTGTCTTTAACTGAGAATTTAGATTGAGAACTTCATCTTAAATGTTCATTAAAGTGTTATTGTGCGTTTAGAATGTAGTGTAATGCTTTACTTTATTTAATAAAGTATTTCCGGGACTTTCGGGCCTTAAGGGGCCCTTAAGGGAACTCCCGGGCATATTGTATTTTTACTATGTTCTAACTGAGGACTTGTGTTTTAAAGTTCATAAAATGATCCTTGATTAACTCCATATGAGTTTTATGGCTTATATAACTTGGTTAGCTTAAGGTCGGGTTTTAACGTTCGTTTTTGACCTTAAGGAGTTTAGGTGCGTTTTAACGCCCAAGTGTTTATATACTTTCTTTAGGGTTTAATAATCCCCTAAATAATACTTATTTATCATTATTTAATTATATAAAGGTTAGGGGTATTTCAGCTCTGATGTTCTCGGGTTCTTGGTGTGTGTCCCATATAAGGAGATAAGATTCCTTATATAGGCATCACTATAGATAGAGTAACTCGGTAAAAACCAAAGTTTACCGGGATTTTGGTTAGGTGACTTCCCAATGGAATTTGGCCATGAAATTTTAACCACGTGTAAAGGAAGATATTTTTTTTCTAAAGAGAAATTAGAATTTTCAGATATTCGAATATACTTAAATTTAATTTCTCGTCAGATTCGTTCATAAATTACTAGGAAATCAACAAAATTTCAAAATTTCAAATTCCAAAACCATTATGCTCTAAATGCCATCCTATATCATGTGTTAAAATTTTAAGGAATTCTGAGTTGATTTGAATCATTTTCAGAGGAGAGAGAAAGCTTACGGGATGACTTATGAGCCCTAAAAATTACAAAAATGCCCTTCATAATGACCAAGCTATCATCTATGTCTCGTCTGTTCGCTGACATGTCCTAACGGTACTATTCATAACGGGCAGCGGTCATGACGGTTGTCAGCGATCCGTTGAAAAGTTTTCCCGTTTCTATCCGTTGGACTATCTCTAACCTAATCTCACTTTTGTGGAAAATGACATATCTGCTTCAAGTAGTCGTTTGGCACGTTTTCTATGCATTAAACTGATCGTTGACTACTGAACAACAATATAACAGGTGTTGCTCACATGTCGTTGACCGACCGTGGGAAATAACAAGCAATTTTAACTGTCACTAGTACAAAAATGGTCTATTTCTGCGCCCCTATTTCTGCGGTTGTTAAACAACCGCAGAAATAGGGCACTTTCTGAAATTGGTCAGATACCTATTTCGGCGGTTCTTATGTAAAAACCACCAAAATAGGTCTGTTTTATTTTTTTTTAAATACGGACCACCTATTTCGGCAGTTGTAACTTAAAAACCGCCGAAATAGGGGCTCATTTTTTTTTAAAAAAATATCGACGACCTATTTCGGTGGTTCTTAGGTAAGAACCGCCGAAATAGGTCCTTTAATAACATCCCCTACCCTAATTCATCGCATTTCACCCCGACGCTTCAACTCTCGAACTCCCGCTGCTGCTGCGACCGAAGATGCGACTCCGCGACTACACCTCCTTCCGCTTCCGCCGCCACCTCGTCCTCGCCGCCGCGCCTTCCTCGCCGCCGCGTCGTCACCGCCGAACGTTGGTGCCAGCTAAGTGGAACAGAAACAGCAGCAGCAGCTAGTCGAACAGAGGGAGAAGAAGAAGGTACAAGTTCGATTTTGACCTACATTTATGGATTTATTGTGATTGTTGCTTAAATTGTGGTTGAATGTGAATGTGGATGATTGTATTAGTGGAGTGTATGAAATTTGTGTATATATGTAGTATTGTAGAAGTGAAATTATATGTGCACACAAGGTGCTCGACAAAATGTTTGAGTGAATAATTATGGTTTTTTTTTGCTCATTTTTGTGTGGTTGTGCCTTTGTTTTTGTTTTTGATTTTTATTTTTCATTACTTTTCTTTTATTCTTGTTTTATTTCTACTTTGTGTAATTATACATCAAATTTGATTAGTGAGGATTACGCTTGCTTTCGTTTTAGACTTTTAGTATTTATTCAGATTGTTTTGCTTTTCGTTTTTGATTTTGCGTTTTGTTTTTCGTTTTTAATTGCTTGAATATGAGGAAATAACATTGCTTTGAGTATTAGTGGTGTTATTGTATGATAAGGAAGAGATTGAGTTGTCTTAGTGTTAATAAAATGATGATTAAAGGGCTTGGAAGCCAAGGGGAAATAGATGAGTTTGTGCAGAAATTTAATGTGTTAGTGCTTAAGATTCTTGTGGATATTAGAAATGAGTTGGTGAGCTGAAATTGTGTGTGGGCAATGCTAAAATTATAGGGGAAACTCTGTCAAAATTGTCCTAGAAATTAGATGACTTAAGTGTTTGAGTTGAGGAAAAAAGAACCTAGAGTAACTAGGTGTTGTAGAGGTAAACTTGAATGGTTAACCACCTAGGTTTTGGTTTATAAGAGAATTGGGTAATTGAGTAGAACCTTGGGTGAAGATAAGACAAGTGTGTGCTAGATGACATTAGTTGAAGGAACATGGAGTGGTAGGAATGGGAACAAAATCTGTAACAAGGAGAACTTAGAAAACTAGAGCAAGTGTTGAAAATTATTTTGTTTATTTTGTCATCAGTTGAATTGGTTTAGTATTAGGTTTACATAATTCTTTTTTTTTAGGTTTCAAATTTAATTCTGTAGGTTAATAGTATGTAGTTCGTTTATCTTTTCTCTTAATTCAATTAGGATATATTTACATGCTAAGTTTTAATTTGCTTTCTTTTTTAAAATTTTGTTACATGCTTTTTTTTCATTACTCTTTTTTATTCTTGTTTTATTTTTACTTTGTTTAATTATACGTCAAATTTGATTAGTTAGGTTTACGCTTGCTTTCGTTTTAGACATTTAGTATTTATTCTGATTTTTTGCTTTTTGTTTTTGATTTTTCGGTTTGCTTTGTTTATTTTATTTATTTTGTCATTACTTGAATTAGGATATATTTACTTGATAAGTTTTAATATTTTTTTTCAATTTTATTTGCGTTTTTATTTTTTCTCGAGTCGATTAATTAATTTTATAGTTTTATTTTTGTGTTTTATTTTTGTTTTTTTACTCATTTTGTGTGGCTATGCCTTTGTAGGGGGAAATCACTAAATGGGCTCACCAGATTGAAGTCGTACGGGGCTGAATACACTTCATTTGTGAAATATACTCAACTTACATCTTCATCTTTTTAGCTTATTATATATATTTTTGCAATCCTAATTACGAACAATTAACATACATAAACTAATGAGTTTCTATTCTATCTATAGAGAAGTGTTTAAGATTTCACCATTCATTGCACGGTATATTGAAAGCGGAGTGGAAGAACCGGTAATATAATCTAACTTATCTTTTTCTCTTTTATACTTTGTATTTCCATAAATTATTGAAATTTGGTTTGATGAATAAATTTGGTATTAGTTTGATTTGTGATGGAAATTTGTGTTGTTGAATGATTGGTGAATGCTTAATAATAAGCATGGGATAGATAAAATTATGCAAAGGTCATGCTGATTTTTTTTAACAAAATCTCTTTGTAATTAATATTGTTTGATGTATGTGTATATGTATAACAATATCTAAATTTTTGTCTTTATCAGGTCTCACCACATTTAAGTCCGTGAACCACCTCTCTTATTTTCCACCTTCTTCCATCACCGTTGCAGTTTCCTTTTCTGTGTACAAGTAAGCAACTAAACTTTGCTTTTTGTTTGATCATTGAGATTATGTATTCAGATAATATAGGTGCTAGTATATAATTTAGGTTGAAACCTTAGAGTTAGAGTAGCTAGCTTATTTAATATGCATCCAGTCACGCTTCATTAGAGTATAAATATATAGAAAGCAATATAATCCATGATACAAAAACATTTTCATTTTGAGTATACGGTATTAATCGTACCGTTTTGTGTTTCAAAAATAGTATGGATCGTGAGTGGATGTACGGTGATTGAGGGGATCACTATAACAACATGTTGAAAGAGTTTTGCAAAGCGGCAGTGCAGCACAAGGACATGACAAAGGCGGAGAAAATACCTTGTCCTTGTGTTGACTGCGGTGTCATAAGGAAAATTTCAAACATTGGGGAAATTGAATTCCATCTGAAGACTCGCGGTTTCATGCCACACTATAAGAGATGGATTTTTCATGGAGAAAGTGTTGAACATAATGTCGGGTCCTCGTACATTAATGAAAGGAAGAGGATGAGAACCGACCACACATTTGAATTTGTCGAGTCGGAACTGATCCCAAGTGCTTCCGCAGTCAGTGACAGTGAACCGACTTATCATGATGAGCAAATAAATGAGATGCTTGATAACGTTGAGAATAATTTTGTCGATTGACCGGATGAGTATCAAAGGTTGTTGGACGCATCCAAGACGACATTGTATCCTACGTGCACTAAGTACTCGAAATTGACGGCTATATTGAATTTGTTCAACCTGAAGGGAAGATATGGATTGAGTGAAATACCCCAAACCTTAGTATGTTGTTTAAACATTAAAATATGGTATAATAAGGCTAAAAAGTGCCTTAGAAATGTTAGTAAACAATTTAAACCATAGTTAACACAATTAAATACCTTAAAGTCAATATGGGCGAAAATGTGCTCTAAGCTTGGGATAAGCTTGGTTAAGACCTAGTAAGCTTACCAAGACCTTATTTATATGTTAAAGAACATATTAAACCAATTACCAAAGAAAACCAAGCTTGAAAACAAGTTAAAACACAAAATGTGCTTTAAGGAGTCTTAAAGCACATTTTTGAAAAATTGTCTTGTAAATGGGTTTTGAATGGCTAAATGCCCATCATTACTCTTTAATTAATATGTGTAGTACTTAGTATCACATTAGGAAGTCTAAATAAATGGGAAATCAAAAATTTCACAATTATGTTCCTTGTTTAGTGAATAGTAACCAAATTGTGCAAGTTTATAACATAAGTCAATATAGATGAGTTAATTGGTCAAAAAAAGACTAAAATACCCCTAAGTACTTAATGGGGGCCGGTTTTTGCAAGGGATGAGTCATCCCCCTTGTTAGTTTAATAAGAAAGAAAAATTTGATAAAGTAAGTCACTATTTACTTTTCACTTAAATATCCTAAAACTAGCTAGTCATCCTCATTCTCTTCATTCTCTTTGTTCCCACCGTCTCCAACCTCTCTTCTTCTTCTCCATTCACGGTTTTGCTACAGCAACAACACCAACTCCATCTTCCATTGCCATTTTCTCTTAGCTCCATATACCAAATCAAATTCTAAGACCACCATTCTTCTAGTCTCATCAAGCTCTTCAACCTTGTCTTCTCAAATCTTCAAGCCACCATTCTCGTGCCATGGAGATCACCATTGAAGGAGCTTGAGCTTATATTTTTATGCCGTGTTGATCACCTTTGCTTCAAGGTAAAGAAAAACCAAAGAAAACTTCATTTCCTTCATGTTTGGTGCTGACCGAAAATGCACCTTGTAATGGTGTCTTCTCTTGTCTTGGTTTAGCTTCATTCAAATCTTCTAAGGGCTTGGTGGAGTCTTCTCTTGCTACTTATTCAAACTCTCTTCCATTTAAGGTAAAACAATCATCTTAATGTTTTAAGATAATATGTAAGTTAGGGTTTATAAATGAGCTTAAGCATGAAGCTTGAATGCTCATTGTCTTGCTTGTATATTGATTATAAGGTTGACAAGAAAACAAAGCCTTGCCGATTTCTAATCAAGCAAGAGCTAGGAAAAACAAGTGTGAAAGTTGTGAAGGAAAATAGGTAAATGTGCTAACCTAAGGTAGTTAAATGTCTTAAGAAAAATGACCTTATATTGCTTATTAAAACTACCTAAGGAGCCAATGAGAATGAGCTAGAGAATTATTCTCAAGAGAATTATTAAAGGGCATATATGATGATGGGTGTATTTGCAGGTCAAAGGCAATATATATGTGGAAATTCAGTGTTTATGGTTTATGCAATTTAAGGGCCTAAGAGCCATGTCATTTAAGGGCCCAAGTGCCAAGCAATTTAAATTATGCACTATATTGTGATGTAGTGTAATTGGGTGAAGTTTTGTGTATAAGAATGATCTTGGTGGATTTAAGTGTTCTTGGATGTTTAATGGTGAAAACTATGTGTTTTGGTGTAACAAGATGTTAGTGGAACCCATGTCAAAAA
This sequence comes from Limonium bicolor, assembly GCA_023374045.1. Classification (NCBI taxonomy): domain Eukaryota; kingdom Viridiplantae; phylum Streptophyta; class Magnoliopsida; order Caryophyllales; family Plumbaginaceae; genus Limonium; species Limonium bicolor. The sequence goes on along the minus strand of CM041776.1, from coordinate 214,867,154 downwards.
TTAGGTAATGTATATGAAGTTCTAAGTGTTTTAAATGATGTTATTGGTGATGAGGAAACATTTTGGGCTAGTTGTTATCCTAGGTAAGAAGCACCACTTAGAAGTCTAAGGAAAAACATTGTAGTATAAGAGATTTTGTAAGAAAAAGAGTAAGTGTTTAAGGAGTTAGAAAATGTGTTTGGTGGTTGTTGTATAAAGGTTTAAGTGTGCCAAATGGTGTTGAAACATGTTAGTAGGGTTGAGGAAAAGTTTGGAGAAGATTTGACAAGTTTTAGACAAGTTTTGCAGTTGACCGACCCAGGGGACCGACCCAGGGGACCGACCCTGTCTGGGTCGGTCGGTCTCTGTTAAACCAGCCGGATGAGTCTCTGGACTCGACCGACCCAAGGGGTTGGGTCGGTCGGTGGGTCGGTCGGGCTAAAAACGAAGTACAAATAAGTTCTGTAAAGGACCAACCCAGAGGGTTATGGGTCGGTCGAAAAGGTGTTGGGTCGGTCGGGTAGATTTTTAAAAGACGAAAACGTTTTTGGACGGGACCGACCCAGAAGACTTGGGTCGGACGTGGGTCGGTCGAAGTGGAATTTTTGAAACCCGAGAGTTACTGGAGTGGACCGACCCAAGGGGTTGGGTTGGTCGGTGGGTCAGTCTGACCAAAACCTATAAAAAAAACAAACTAAATGTGGTTGTAGTAGTTAACCCTAGGGGGTATAATGAAGGTAATCAAGGGTAAGTTTGGGCATTAAAACATGTCATATAATCATGTAGAATACTTAGAAGTTCGGGAGTTAAATAAGTTAATTAACCGACGTTACTAAATGTGTATAGGAGTTGCCTACGGAGGAAAACAAAAGCAGCAAGGACCAAGGTATGGTTTTCTTGCAGTCTGTTGCCTACCGGTTTACACCGGCTTGTGTGTTGTATGCTTTTCTGTGTGTTTACGACTTTATAAGATTAAACCATGAAATGAGTTTACAGTCGTTGTGTTGTTGTGGTGTGTGCGTACCGATACCGGTAACCTCAAAATGCGTACTAATTGCTAGCTAACCTGTGTTAGGATGACACACGAGAATGGTATACGGTTATAACATTTCCAACCTAAGGAACGTTCTAACCACGGCTATGTATGAACTGGATGTGGTTGCATTAACGACTAATATCTCATTCCCCTTATGTGTCTAACTAGACCTATATTCCTACCGTGAATTGTTGTGTCAAGCCCCGACAATGGGACTTCTAACAAGTGTACTGGGGGGGGGGGTGAGGAATCCGGTTGTCCGGTCGCGCGTGTATGTATAAGAGTAGATATCTGCATCAGATTCGACTCTTTTAATGTTAAGGTTGTTCTCCTGTTTTGGCGTTCGATCTCCCGCTAGCTTCATCCAAAGCTTACATATTCTGACTGATGATCGGTCTAGGGGGAAATATGTGTGGTTGTGGTGTGTTCGGATCACAATATCCGATCCATCTTTGAGTTAAGTTACTCGTTCGACTAACAGAACGGTAACGAGTTTGTGTAACGAGCTTAACATGAGAGTCAAATCATTCTCTAGGCTTTTAATGTTGATAACCATTCGGTTTGTTTTCTAAGTGAAATGTTCTCACTATGTGTGTGTTGTTGTGCTATGCAATATTCTTGCTATGCCAAATATATGTTATATGTTAAAATCAATGCCGTGTTATCATGACAAATAGTTACGTGTATCCCGGTAGCCGATGGGCTGCGCGTTAACCATACCAGCCAAGGGTTGCTGACCCCCTTTGGGGGCTCCATATTTATTTGCAGGATGTTGATCGAAGAAGCGGAGTGGCTATAGATCTTAGGTCATGAAATACTTTTGAATATTTGGATGTTGGGCCCGGGATGCGTCTGTGCTCCCGTGGAGTTATGTTTTGGATCCGTTGTTGTTACAGTGGCGGTATATTGACGGTTAACAGTGATGTTTGTAATTAAATACTCGGTATTGTATGTTATGTATTTATGGTTTTAGTTCTATGCTCGGGAGTCTGATCATCAGACCGGTATAAAGTGTATGTATTCTGCCTTGTTAGCCACGTGGGTGGCTAACGACATGAACACCAAACCGTTTAGTTATTGTTTTAGTTGTTTATTTCCGCTGTGATTTCGGTTATTGTTAAGTGCGTAGTAGGGGTGTTACAAAAAGTGGTATACTTCGCTCTGATGAATAGAATACCGAGCTTAGGAACATACCGAGTTAGGAAACCTAACCATAGTTACCTAAGTGAGCAGCTGTGAAAAGATTAACCACTAACTAAGTGTGGAGATATCTTATTGTCGGGAAGATGTTACAACCGTTGGACCGATAAGTTTGTAAGCATAATGCTAATGAATGTTCGTGTGAATTCAGATGTCAGGTAGACCACGTGGTAGAGGCCGCGGACGCGGTGTTGGTGATACGGGTGACCAGGGAGACAATACTACGACACAGGTTGTGGCTGAGGAGTAGTAGTAGAGTGTAGTAGCAGCCGCCGTAGCCCAGATGGTTCCCCAACTAGTAGCTGCGATGCATCAGTAGCAAGGCGGTGCGGGCCAACAAGGGCCACAACCACAACCACAACCACGCGAGATCAACTGGGTCAAGGCGTTGGCGGATTTGAGACCAGCGTCGTTTAATGGGGAAACCGACCCTAGTAAGCTGGAGGTGTATATCTCCGAGTTGGAGACCGCCTACGAGACCTTGGATGTGCCTGCTGGAGCCAAGGTCCGTCTTGCCGCATATTACCTGAAGGGTTCGGCACAGAGTTGGTGGAAGCTTGTGAGAGAGGACAGGATGGCTGATCCTCAGTTTGGTTGGAGGGAGTATACGGCTCTGCTGCGAGCCAAGTACTACCCTGTACATGTGCAAGAGGCCAAGCGCCTAGAGCTGGATAGTTTGAGGCAGGGGGATAAGATGTCGGTTGATGATTACTACACCACTTTCACCGGCCTTATCCACCTATTACCGGACCTGGGATACTCGAACCGGGTGTTGGTAAACCGTTTCTACAACGGTCTCAGCCACTGTCTTCGCTATGGGATGGGGCCAGCTGAATATACTACCTTGCAGGTAATTAGAATACAATGTGATGTGAATAAGAGTATACCGTTAGTGAATGTTAATGTGAGTTTGTGAGTTGTTTGTGGGACATGACTGACATCCTAAATTCAGGAGTGCTATCATGCCGCTGCTTAGGTGGAGATCACCGTCCGTCTGAGGGACGAGGAGAATGCGCACAAGCGCAAGGTCTCGAGTGAGGGCCAAAGCACGCAAGGGTATGGGGGCGGAAAGAAGAAGAAACCTTATCCCCAGGCCCATAAAGGCCAGCAACAGGGTGGCAAAGGCCAAGCCCAGACCACCACCGCTGAGGAGCCGCTGAAGCTCACCTATGCCTATGCGGCTAAGCCCTTACGCTCTTACCCGCCCAAGGGTAACTAATTAATTCCAAATACCGAATTCAAGTGTGTATTGTTATTGTGAAGTGTACTGAATGTGTATTGTGTTAGCAGCCAGCACGGGCTCTGGACCGGAGCGCCACTCTACTGTAAGTGGTGTAACGGAGACCATCCCGGCAAGGACTGCAAGGGAAACGATGTGCAGTGTTGCTACTGCGAGAAGTGGGGTCACCGTGACTATGAGTGCTACTAGAACCCCAACAGCATAAACCATAAGCCCAAGGGGTAGTGGAAGGGTAAGGCCACCGTGACCGCCGATGGCCCGAAGACGGCTAATCAGCCACCCACAGATCAGAGGAACACTGATTCCCAGAAGGGGAAGGGGTCGGGATCCGGCAAGGCCACCTTGCATGTGGTGGACCGGTCTGAGGCACCAGGATCCTCTTCTAGACCAGGTACCACCTAAACTGTTGAGTGAAATAAGTGATTGCATACCGCATTTCATGCATGTGTGTTAGAGAGTATAACTGTACGACCATATAAATAATGAGTTGAAGTATAATGTGAAAGTCACCTAAAATAGGTAATTCTAAAACCTAGGAACCTTCAATATTTGTTATCCAATCCCACCCACACCAAACCCCGAAGAGACAACCATTAGCATCACCGAATACCCAATGGAGTAATGTCAGGTCATCCAGCCAGGTATGATACTCTTAAGCAGATACCTGACACCCGAAGCACAAATCCACATCATCCGGCGATGTAATGAGCTAGGAGCAGCACCTGGTGGTTTCTACACACCAGAGTACCCGGGAGGATCAAAAATGAAGTTGAAGATGATGTGCATGGGTAAGGATTGGAACCCTTACACCAAGACATATCAAGATGTGCGAGCGGAGGACGGAGCAACAGCACCGATGATACCTGAGGAGTTTCTAGCGGTCGTTAACCACGCCGTGGGAATTGCTCAGAAAGTTGAATCGGATTCAATCCTGAATGTTGAAGCAGATTTATGTATTGTGAACTTCTACCAAAAAAGTGGACGGTTAGGTTTACACCAAGATAAGGATGAAACACCCGGGTCTCTAAGCAAGGGAGTACCCGTGGTGTCGTGGTCCATTGGTGATACCGCAGTGTTTGTGTACGGCGAGCAGAAGCGTGCTGATCTCGTGAAGAAATTAGTGTTGAAGTCAGGAGATGTGTTAATCTTGGGTGGACAGTCAAGGATGTTATACCACGGTATCAAGAAGATCAAACTGAATACCGTATCTTCGACAGTGATCAATGCCACACATATGAAACCGGGACGATTGAATTTGACCTTCAGATAGTTTTAAGCCTTGTGCGGTTATGTAATGTGTTAAGCCAATGTATGCTAAGGATGTTGTATGTGTTAGTTATGACAACAATGTAAACCAACTTAGGGTGTAAAGAGTATGTTAATGAATAAAGAGAAGTTGTTTTGGAAAATATCAACCTTGTTATTACAAAATACTTATGAGTTTGCCAATGAATTAGGCTGTGCACTCGGAATGGGAGGTATACTGGGTGTTTGTAATGAGGCAGAAGCCGGCCAATCCTCACCGGTACCTTTCCAGTAAATGGAGTGGACACATCGATTTTGTTCGACTCTGGAGCCTCACACACATTTATCTCGCTATCTTTTGTGAAGAGGTTGGGGTTAGACAGTGAAGAGATGCCTGACTTCCTAGTCACTCTTCCGTCGAAAGAGCGGATCAGGTGTACCCGCTACCACCGAGATGCTGTTGTACGAATTAGAGATGAAGAGTTTCCGATCGACATGATAGAGTTCGAGGGACTTGGTTTTGATGTGATTGTCAGGATGAACTGGTTGGAGCGGTACAAGGGCAGAATCCTATGTGCCGAGCATCGTCTGCTTCTTCGGAGTCCGTCTGGGGTTACTATATCATACCGCCAGAGGCCCAGGGAGCCTTCGACTCAGATCATCACCGCCATGGCCATGTATCGTGAATTACGACGAGGGAATGATGTATACCTCTGCTATGTTCAGGACATAGAGAGAGATCCGGAGTTTAGCCCAGATGTGCCGGTAGTGTTGGAGTTTCCTGATGTTTTTCCTAAGGAACTGCCGAGCATGCCGCCACCACGGGAAGTAGAGTTTGAGATTGAATTGGTGCCGGGAACCGGACCAATAGTAAAGGCGCCCTACCGTATGGCTCCAGCCGAGATGACAGAGCTCAAAGAGTAGCTGAGAGACCTACTCGACAAGGGATTTATACGCCCGAGCGTTTCACCATGGGGAGCGCCGGTCCTCTTCGTGAAGAAGAAGGACGGTAGTCTCCGCCTCTGCATCGACTACAAAGAGCTGAATGCAGTTACAGTAAAGAACCGTTATCCTTTACCACGCATCAACGACTTAATTGATCAGTTGAAAGGAGCATCAGTATTCTCCAAGATAGATTTACGATCCGGTTACCATCAAATTGCTATCCGGGAAAGTGACATTGAGAAGACCGCTTTCAGAACCAGATACGTTCATTATGAGTTTACGGTTATGCCGTTTGGTTTATCCAATGCACCAGCCAAGTTCATGGACTTAATGAACCGCTTGTTCCAAGACCAGTTGGACAAGTCAGTGGTAGTCTTCATCGACGATATTCTTGTGTACTCGAAGTTGAAGGGTGAGCACGAAAGCCACCTGAGAAGTGTGTTGCAAACATTGAGAGAGAATCAGTTGTATGCTAAATTTTCTAAGTGTGAGTTTTGGTTGAACCAAGTATCCTTTCATGGTCATGTGATTTCTGAAGCCGGGATCACTGTTGATCCGGCAAAGATAGATGCAGTACGCACCTGGCCTAGGCCGAAGACAGTTACCGACATCCGGAGCTTCCTCGGTCTGGCAGGATATTATAGGAGATTTGTGAAGGACTTCTCCAGCGTCTCGAAGCCGATGACTTCCTTAATGAAAAAGGATGCACCATTTGAGTGGACAGACGACTGCGAGAGTTCTTTTCAGAGTCTCAAGGATGCTCTTACCTCTACACCAGTCTTGACTATACCAGACGGTTCAGATGGTTTCGAGGTCTATTGCGACGCATCAGGAAGAGGTATGGGATGTGTGTTGATGCAACACGGGAAGGTCGTAGCATACGCCTCCCGACAGCTGAAGAAGCATGAAGAGAACTACCCTACCCATGACTTAGAACTGGGTGCCATTGTCTTCGCCTTGAAGATATGGCGACATTATTTGTATGGGGTAAGTGTGACAATATATTCGGATCATAAAAGTTTGAAGTACTTGTTCACTCAAAAAGAGTTGAACATGAGACAAAGAAGGTGGGTCGAGTTTCTGAATGACTATGACATCAACCTGCAGTACAAAGAGGGTAAGGCAAATGTAGTGGTTGACGCACTGAGTCGCCGAGCACACTCTCTCCATTCGCTAGTCTCTCATACTAGCTTGGTTGAAGAGGTGCGGAGTGCTCAGATGTCGGATTAGTATATGTTGGAGATCAGGCAGAAGCTTATTGATGGCACATTTGAGGGTCAGAAGTGTGACTTTCGACTCCACGATGATGGCCTGATTAGGCTTAATGGCCGACTGTGTAAACCGAGAAGTAGTGCTGAGTTGAAGGAGCGCATATTGAGTGAGTCCCATTATTCTACTACTTCGATTCACCCCGGAGCTTCAAAGATGTATAAAAGTATGAAAAGATATTTTTGGTGGACTGGAATGAAGAAAGATGTGAATGAATATGTGTTGAGGTGTCTCACTTGCCAGAAGGTCAAGTTTGAGCACCGACGGCCTGGTGGTATGGTACAGCCAATGCCAGTGCCTGAGTGGAAGTTCTATGGACTTCGTAGTAGGGCTTCCGCCTACAAGGGGAGGTCTGAATATGATTTGGGTTGTTGTTGACCGACTGACCAAGGTGGCCCGATTCATTCCGATGAAGGACACTTGGAAAGTGGCAAAGCTTACAGAGCTCTTCGACCGAGAGATTGTAAGACATCATGAGGTACCGAAAACGATCGTGTCTGACAGGGATACCAGATTCCTCTCCAGGTACTGGAAATCCACACGGGAAGCGCTGGTGTAACACCCTAGCCCGAAATCCAATAACCTGTACGATGATAGCTCCCAAAGATAACTAGAAATGTAGCGGAAAATATATACATAACAACGGGTGGTGCTACAACGCCGCTAGTCACCCATGTGACTAACAAGGCTAACTTCAATACAACTTACAATTGATGCGGTCTGAACGCTGAATACAAACCTCTTAAAACAACAAAAGTCGATAATAAAAATACAGTACTGTAAGATGACACCGGTGGTAATAAACCCATGTCTTAATTCTACCCCACCTACACTCGGTCGGGCAATCTCTTCATTATTCAGGTACCTGGAATTGTTTAGCCATGAAACGGCTCAGCAAAATAATTTGCCGGTATGAAATCGTGCAGCCCACAAGCTACTGGGCCACACCAACTATTTTGTCGAATGCATGCAAGACATTTTTATAAAGCTGTAAATAAGCATCATAACGTAATCATAACAAGCATTCATACAAGGACAATCATGTCACACAGAACAAGACTTCAGAAGGTCAAGTTAGATGTTCTGTAATTGCTTGATAGTAGTCAGATCCACACAATGGGACTAACATGTACATAAGAGTTCATTAAACAGTGGAGGTATAGTGACCTCGTTAAACTCTATCTTCATAGAGTAAATTGGCCGGGTATGATAAACCCTTAGACGAGATGGGACTCTCGTACAAGTAGGTGGGTAATAATTCCCTCAGAAGATAACGTAGTTAACTCCTGTACTTAAAAAGATGGGTATCGTACCCTCGAGAGAAATGCAGTCTTCCTCCCAACTTAATAATATTCCGGTACGGTCCCGGTGAGTGACATAGTGCACCCAAAACTTTCGTCGCGACGTATATTTGAATAGGAGACGACCTGAGACAGGTACAACTCCTGTAGCATGCATGGCCAGAACAACTGGACTCCTCGCTTCTCGTAGTAGAGTATTGTTAGATGTCACACAAGGACGTTAAGCAAGAACACAAAGTAATGTGTATTGTCAGTTATCACGATTAGGATAACGACGTTCGTTATAAAGTGAAGTTAGTGAGAAACTTGTGTACAAGTTCTCGGTATAATAATTCGCAGGTATTTAATCCACTGGTAATGTAGTGTTGTATGCGTGGAACATACACGTTATAGTTAGTAACATCACGCACATAAAATAACACAACAGTGCACAAGAGTAATACAACATTTTACATACAATTATCTTGGTCGTTAATTCAAACAACAGATAGCACACAAGCCGGTGTAATCCGGTAGAAAGCAGACTGCAACAATTCCATACCGTTCACCGTAGACTGTACTTGTTAGTTCCCGGTCAACGTCTGGTCAAACAATGTCCTAGAATAGGATTAACTGAGAGTGTTAATTTATGTAACTCTCGTATAAATTTTATTGATTCATGAAACGATCAGATTCATTATTTCATGTGAGGTTTATTTCTTTATACTTTAGTTTCTTTAACCTCTTACCCTTATTATTAATTAAGGTATTTATATATTTCCAAAACAGTAGTCTAATTTACAAGACTTATATTGCGTGGTAATTTCTTTTAATTACCTTATGATTTGATGTATAACTTATTTGTTATTTCTTTTGATTTATCTTTAGATCCTTTAATGTATATAACTATATATTCATGTACCATTTATGTTACATGCTTTACCATTGTCCAAATGACATAGTAATTTATAATTTTATCAATGACATTTATTGGTCACATGTTAGTTAATCCTCCTCTTAGCTTTATTTTAAAATATACTATAGCTCCAAATATTATTTGGTGTTTCCACATTAAATTCCTTATATTTTTTTCCTTTGATTTACTTGAAAATCTAAAATATATATATTTCATACACATGTATTATTTATGATACATATATATAATTGTCTAAATAACATAACCACTTCATAAGTTCTCAAATTATTTTTACATGTCACACATGGGCATATTTTTCCCATATCTTTTATTAATTATAAACTAACCCCAAATAATATTATTTCTTTTACAAGTAAATTACTTGTACTTGCATATCATATAGTTTTAATTTCATAAATCCTTAAATCATAATTATCTTTTCTAAATTTCTTAAATATCCATATAGGACCTACAAATATTTTTAATCCCATAAATACATCATACTTTTCGGTTATTATGTTATAACCTCATTTATTTCATAAACTTTACTTTATACTCCAAAATACATTATGATACATAGTTTCATTCCCTTAATTAATTAATTAATTCACTAAACAACCACTATAATTTAGTAATTATTATTTGAACACCATAACTTTAATAAATCACCAATTAGCCACATTCATTTTCGGCTTTGCCATATTTTTCTTATAATTACATTTCAACTCTAATCTCATTATATTATATAGTTTTAATTCCTTATTTAATTATATTACAAGACCACCATTAATATTTTGGTATATGACTTTTGAACATTATAACTTTTCGAAAATTACAATTTGGCCCCTCAAACTTTCGGCCTTAATGTAATATTTTCAATAATTACAATTTAACCACAAAATCTTATAACCTTTACATAATGTCTTATAAACTATAGTTTTAATTTTTAGTTCTTCTTAATTGCTGAATAAATACATATAAATTCTTAAATTACAAAACTAGCCCAAAGTAATTCGGCTTTGGTCATGTACTTTCCATTAATTACATTTTCACCCCAAAACTTTATAATAGTTTATTTATAACTTATAAACTATAGTTTATTTAATTCCTCAAAAATTTCGAAAGTGAACTTCATGATCTCTTAATTATGAATTCGCCCCTATTCAACTCCAAACTTACATAATAAGTTTTTAAATTACATAATAGCCAAAAACTTTATAATTGTCATTTTAACACTTGTTTAAATTATCTAAAATTCATAAACTTAATTCCTAACCTTATATTATATCATATTTATTCCAAAGAGACCTTTTACTCTCGGCTTTTACCATACTTACACCAAACTTTCCAAAATTTGCAATTTAGCCACATAACTTAATTAATTATCCATTTAAGCACTAGTAAAATATTTTTAGCTCACCAAACTTTATAATATAAGTTTATGTACATAAGTAGCTCATTAAAACCTATTTTTCACTTAGACCATTCGGCCATATTTAAATAGTGACCATATAGTATATAAAAGTGGATTTATATGTCAAAATAATTATACATAAATTCATAGGAGTTATATAACTCATGTAAAAATTATTGTAATGTCTTATATTGATTCTTAGCTCAAAATAGAGCATTTTTACCCTTGGTAATTCGGTTTGAATTAGTACCTAACATAGATAAATTTTGTGACACAAAAATGTGTCTTAAGGTAAATATTTTCCATATATGTTATAGATTATATTTTTGGCACATAATACCATATAGTTTTGGTTTTATATAACCTAGGAGATGTACATCATTTTTGTATAATTTTTAGAAGCTTAACAAAGCTTAAAACATAAAGATTAACTTAGTAAACTTACTTCTTAACAAAGGTGGTTAAGTGCTTAAACTCTTCTTGGATCTCCAAGCTTTCTCCAAGGTAATCTTGATGCTCCACTTCGGTTATATGCAAGTGGTGAAGGAGTTTAGGAGTTAGATCTTCAATAAAGATCTTAAGTAGATTTGTAAGTAGTTTTCCAAGGATTTACCTTAAGCTTTTTCTCCTTATAAATTCGGCACACCTAATATGGATGAAGAACAAATTTTCCTTCATGAAAATGAAGAAGAAAAGAGTCTTAGAAGAAGTAGAAATCGGTTACACACAAAAATGTGCTTTAAGGATTTTCAAGCATGAAAACTACCTTAAGATAACTTTGAGATGCTCCTTGGATTAATGTTGGTTTAGACAACCTCCTTAGAGTACTAATTGATGCCGAATCCTTGTAGGTATGCTAGGAAGAGTTTTGCTTCAAGGTTTGACAAGAAATGCTAGGAAATTACCTTAAAGATGAAGATAGAAGTTAAAACTCCATTAATGGACTTAAGAGCTTCAAAGGAAGAAGATGAAGCAAGAAGAGAGAGGAAGGAGCCTTACCAAATCGGAAATGTTGAGTGCAAAGGGGAGAATGAGGCTAGGGTCACGTATAACATAAGGTAATTTGGTTTGTTTTTGTTTTGTTAATTTTTAATGTCATTTGACCATTCTTTTCTTTAGTTTATTCAATGAGTTATTGGCTCAATAAATGCCCATATTTCCAGCATGTGTTCGGCCATAATGCAAGACAAGGCAATGTGGAGGAAAATAATGTGAGCTAGAAGACAAGGTAAGAAAGTAAGGCTTTATTCCTTTGATTTTTCAATGTTTGTAACTTGTCTTCTTCTTCATTGTAGGTGGACGATTTCAAGCTCAAATGGGGGGTCTCAATCGGTAATGAAGAGCCAAGGACAAGCATGTTAGGTCACTTGAATTATAAGGAATCAAAAAAGGTGGAATAAGAATCCACTTTTTACTTTTTGCATTTTGTTTTTGTCTAGCTCACATGGCCTTGTTCCATGGCATTATTTTGACAGCTTGATGGTAAAATGAGACCTACATACTTTGACATTAAGTATTCTAACACATGGGAAGGTGAGTCATCATGTCTTATGCCTTTTATAAATTTTTAATGTAAGTTTTATACTAGTTTTTGGACATAAAATCGGCCCCTATAGAGCACCTTGTTTGACACTGCTATTAATTTATTTAGAGGGTCATTTTAACCCTATTTAAGATTCTTAATTCGTGGCATGTCAAAAACTACAAGGTAATTGCGTAGAACGCGTTTTAGTGACACCCGAAGGTGTGTTTTTGTGCTCTAAGGAATTTTTGGGAAATAAATTGTCTTGATGAGTTCCAAGTGTTTATAAACACTTATTATAGTAAATAATGATATATTAAGATGTTACATTGAGTTATATGGGGTTACATCAACCCATGTCATAATTTACGGGCCATCGGGACACTCCCGGGCAAAAAGGAGCGTTAAGAAATCCTCCTGTGGTTTTGGTTGAATTTTGAGAAACCACTTCGTGGGTTCTCTTTAGCATGGTTAATAATGATGTTAGGAACTCTAGGAATTAATTTTATAGGAGTTCGTGCCACCTCGGCACTCCTCTGGGCTTTTCGTGCTTTAAGGGGCGTGCGTGAGCACTCCCGAGCGTTTTGCGTTTTTGACTGAATATAGTCTAGGGAATATGTTTATATATTCATATAATGAGTGTATGACCATTTGGTTTAAGTTTTAGAAGGTCATACAAGGTCATGCTTAATCGCATGTTTCTCAGGCGTTTTACGAACATTCTTCTTGTCAAGATGTTTAGTGCGCATCTTTGACCTTTGATGAGTTATTATATCTTCATAATATATACAATAGGTGTAACATAATTTGTTACATTTATCTAATTGTGTATTTCAATTTATTGTAGCATTTATAGAGGCTTAAGCATTCGTAAAGTATTTACGTTGCTCGTTTGTATACACGTTGGTATTGTTCTTTTCTTGTTGACGCTCTTTATATCGAGCTAGTTATGCAAGAAGTTTAGTCCTTGTTAATAATTGTACATGAACGTTTGTACGAATATGTTTAGTAAAATTATGCTAGTTAGCGTTTATGGTAAAACGACTATTTTTCGTGTCGTTTGCATGCGTGAGTTTGCATGCGCACGTGTAATAACATTAATTCACGTAACGTTTGCATGTATAGATTAGCATGTGTAACTAAAACGATCTGTTTCTAGATCAATTCTCCATTATTTAATAATAAACAAGTATTAATTAGATTCGGGGTATTTCAATCTACCCCCCTTAAAAAGGACTTCGCCCCGAAGTCTCATATCTAAGTTCAAATGGTTGTGGGGAATCAAGTTCCGCTAAGCATCCACAACTCAATTCTATTTTAGGGATCAAGTCCCAAGTTCCACTACTTCTCAGTTCGTAGTATATATTCAATCATAACATACAGTATAATGAGCATGAAAGGTCATCACCAAAAACCACTTAGTGCAGTGCAGCGTAGTGCACGTAATTCATTCATAGCAGTGTAGCAAGGTACAAATCATGCAAACATGGAGTCATTCCAATATAGTATGACATAGTACACATAATTTCGTAGTGCCAAAATAGCTTCAATATAGTGTAACGTAGTACACATAATCCATTCATGCTAGTGTAACGTAGTACACATCACCAAGTAAGAGTTCATAGAATCACATAGTCATACTTGTTCACATACAAATCACAGTGCAACAGTACAATGAAAGTGTACTTCCATGCTAAAATGCTAAAACGCGGTAGGCTCTCCCCCCCTTAAAAAGAGGGGTACGCCCACGTACCCTAGACTATCACAACTTGTCTGGAAATAGTGAGCAATCTTCACTCTTATTTAAAACTTACGATTAGTTTAAAAGATAGCCTCTCGGCTGTAAGATTTTAGGTGGGTATGACACATATTTTGGTTAAGATACGTGAAATACGTTGTGCATTTCCCTTGAGCTCAGTAGATAATTTTAACTGATGGGACCACCCGCTTCCGTTGCGCGACTCTGAATAAGTAATGTTCAATCATTTTGGAATAGTCCTAAATGCGCTTCATAGGTGGTATATTTAAGTTTCTTTATGTTCACATGTAGGGTTGATGAGTTGTGTTCACCATTATTTTCGTTTGATTGTCATTGTTGATCTTGACTGGACTTTTGTCTGTTTACGGGGTATTGCCCCTAAGAATTCATGCATTCTTTGACATGTTTTATTTTGCATTATCATGCTTTTATATTCGAATCCCGTATGTATGGGTGAAGGTGATCTTCCATCTTGTTTGTTGTCAAATTATTCCATGTCTTGTTTAGACTGTCGGATTGATGTGCCGCGGTATGCCACTGCTCCTGATTATCTTGTCTCTTAGTAGCTGTTAGTTGTAGCATAGCTTGGTATTCTTCATTGTATATCTTGTTACTGTACGTCGGCTTCCAATAATATTGTAGGGTTTGCCCATCCTGTGATGCTCAAACACATGTCATGTATCTTCCATTATCCGTTCATCGTTGAGTTCTTCACGAGTTTCACTTGATTGTTTGTGCCTGTATGCTTATTTGTGATAGCTGCTCATGACGGTGATTCCACTAAGATTCTTCTCGTCGATATTACTGAGGCGTTTTGCTCTTTATCAGATTTGATTCCTTTCCTGTGTTCCTCCCGCTAGTTGCTTTCGTATATGGGGTATCTTCTTGATGTATATTATTACGTACCTGATTGATTTTCTGATGTATTCTCCTTTGATAGTGGTAACGTCCTGATAGTGGGGTCCATCATCTTTGTCGGTGTTGCTGATGCATTCAGTGGTTCAGTTGTTGTAAATAGTTGTAGTATTCTTGTTGGTCTTGACTTTGTCTTCTATTCGTCACCTCTTGTAGCTGTAGTCGTCGACCTTCGGGTCTTGAATAAATACTGGGGTATATTAAAGTTCTTCTCTTTGACCTTCAGGTCATCATCCTGTGGTTCAGGTATTTGGGTTTACTGTTACCATATTCTGTTTTCATTTTCAATGTAGTGTATGAGCTACGGTCAAGCCGTGCATCTTGTTTATAGTATAGAAGATTTCCTGTTATTATCGATTCACCAATTGTCGGTAGGACATAACCGATCCTTTATTGTTTGTTCATTAAGTATACCACAGTAGGGTTCCCGTTAAGGTTTCTAACAAGGTATAATTTTCTCACAATTCCACATGTTCTTGCGGTTTATAAAATAACTCATGTGAGTATTAGTATAAAGTTTCTTATAGGTGGGTTCCCATTTAATATACTGGGTTTGAATTTATAAAGAAAAACTTAAAGTCGATCCTTCCCTTCAGATGGCAATAAGGCCATAACTTAGAAGGTAGCTTGTAAATTCTCACATTATAGGTAGATGTCTCTTGATCTCATATTTAACTTATTATAATGACTTATGGTATAATAACAATTAGTATTTCCTTCATAGTTGACTATTTTTCCGACAAACGCGGAGTTGTTTTAGCTGTTAAGTCTCTTCAGGATAGCTTGGTTACTTTAACTTTTAACTTACATTCCCAACATCTAATATACTTTATTAGACAGATTTTAGTTTAGACTTAAAAACAAATATTTACTTATCACAGAGATATTGGTGACCACTTGTAGGGAGTCTCGGAATCATCCAACCCTGCCGGGGTCAGCGTCAGTGTCGAACTATCCCTCCACTCCATTTTGTGTTTGGTTTTCCCTTGATCTGACCAGGACCAAGTTCGACCTCCCACATCAAATATCAAACAACCACATAATTGCAAATTTCCAAATTTTATCTTATCAAGACTTTGTGATGTGGTGAAAACTACATTCTTCCTTTATTGTTACACAACTACTCTAGTAACTGTTGTAACTTACACTTAAAACTAGTGTATTCCTTAATCCCCAGAATTAAATTCCTTTGATCAAATCATCAAGCGGGGTAGCCAGTTTTCCTCTTGGCATAAAAGATAAGTTCTTGTCAAGGCATCTAGACACATACTGTCTAAAAAATATATTCAGTAATCATTTGACTCTTGGACCCATCATACAAGCAATAAATTCAGTCATGGACTTGGATACCTTGGAATATACTCTTCTCTTTAAAAGGCTTTATCTAGTATTTAACTTATCAAGGCTTGATCATTGCCTAGACTTTGGTTACTATCACTTAGAATAAAGACAGTCATAGTTATTTCTGAATTTGGATTAAGACTCCAAGAAAAGTTTTTATAAGCCATTCTACAATTAAGATCCCATAAAGTATTAATCTCTCCGCCTTAAGCTTGGCCTTTTTCTTGTTATATTAAGCTTCATGGGTCAGGTGAATTATGTGTTCAACCTAGGTTAATTATATTTAAATAATAGTACCCTTCCAAACTAGGGGTTCCCAGTTTGAATCCTACGGTTTGGTGACAAGACAGTCAACTTTATGGTTTGTTTCTATCTCTTAGATACATGGTTAATCCACAAACTCATTGGCTTCCAAAAATAGATTGCTTAGGTGTATAAAATAGAGAATTTATAATCATGGAGATTAGTATATCTCGTTAGGAAAGTTCACGTGTAAAATGTTTGTTGCAAGTCAGGGGTATGTTCTCCCCCCCTTAAAAGTTTAACCCTCATTCACCTTTAGTGTTTATATGAATTCAAACTCTCAATATAGCTTACCCTGCCTCCATAGAGAGTTATTTGTTGCTATAATCGTATAAAAATTTATACCACATTGGAAGGAAACTTCATTTGTTCTCAGGTGTTCTTTACTTACATTCTCAAATTGAGCTGTCATGGAAGACATATGCTCATATAAATCCATAAGGATAGAGTAGGACATGTGCCTCAAAATAGGGTAGGTATATTTTATGATACTCATCCCTCTGAAATATATCAATACTCCTCAAAAGTTTTAGGTTTATAACCTCCCAATCATATGTATATATATATATGTAGCACTTGGCACTACTAAGGAAGTATTTTTTTTTTCCTGACTTCTGAAAATATAGATTTAAGTTTGTTCTCTCTCACTGTTTATTAGGAGTCCAGCATTGTCACTGTAATGATACTAGCTGAGACCCTTGGTATTTGAGCTGGTATTACATCCTGTGTTTATTTACGTTGGATGTTTGATTATATATAGTGAGACTCTGTTATGATTTTTTTTTATCATTGGTTATTTTTGTAGGACTATACTGATAGTCATATTTCAAGGTTTCGCACGGTCTTCTCGCGAAGTAAATAAGGAATTGTAAGATCTTCCAGTCCCGCACTGGGCAGCAAGCTCAGTGCCTGGGTATCCCATAAAATTCAGTGTTTTTTTTTCCGTGTAGGTCTTCGTTCGCCTTTATTTGGTTTACTGGAGCAGCACTTGTTGTAGCAAGTGCGCCATGCAGGTTGGATCATCATGCAGTGTACGTCCATTAAGATATATTCTTATTCCATCATCACTGTATACTTGGCAGTATTGTCAGCTTCTCTGGTTGTCATCGGTATAGCGTCACTGTTATTCGTCGTCAGCTTCCCGTGTGAATGACAGTTGGCGTCGTACGGTCATCAACAAACCCTTTCGCCAGTTCAGGTAGTCTTAAGTATTTGTTTTAATTTATGTATTCCCTTTCATGACATCTGCTCGTTATTTAGGAAGGTCATAGTTTGTAGTTGCTGTAAGTTTAAACAGTTATTAACGCCCTTCGGCGGACCAAGTAAAAACTGACTATCTATTCCTCACTGTTCTATCACACACCCTGTATCCCAAGGCTAATTTTGGTTGTACTCAGTTCTCAGAGTGCAACTACGCTCTGATACCACTCTTTGTAACACCCCAGCCCGAAATCCAATAACCTGTATGATGATAGCTCCCAAAGATAACTAGAAATGCAGCGGAAAATATATACATAACAACGGGTGGTGCTACAACGCCGCTAGTCACCCATGTGACTAACAAGGCTAACTTCAATACAACTTACAATTGATGCGGTCTGAGCGCTGAATACAAACCTCTTAAAACAACAAAAGTCGATAATAAAAATACAGTACTATAAGATGACACCGGTGGTAATAAACCCATGTCTTAATTCTACCCCACCTACACTCGGTCGGGCAATCTCTTCATTCTTCAGGTACCTGGAATTGTTTAGCCATGAAACGGCTCAGCAAAATAATTTGCCGGTATGAAATCGTGCAGCCCAAAAGCTACTGGGCCACACCAACTATTTTGTCGAATGCATGCAAGACATTTTTATAAAGCTGTAAATAAGCATCATAACGTAATCATAACAAGCATTCATACAAGGACAATCATGTCACACACAAGAGACTTCAGAAGGTCAAGTTAGATGTTCTGTAATTGCTTGATAGTAGTCAGATCCACACAATGGGACTAACATGTACATAAGAGTTCATTAAACAGTGGAGGTATAGTGACCTCGTTAAACTCTATCTTCATAGAGTAAATTGGCCGGGTATGATAAACCCTTAGACGAGATGGGACTCTCGTACAAGTAGGTGGGTAATAATTCCCTCAGAAGATAACATAGTTAACTCCTGTACTTAAAAAGATAGGTATCGTACCCTCGAGAGAAATGCAGTCTTCCTCCCAACTTAATAATATTCCGGTACGGTCCCGGTGAGTGACATAGTGCACCCAAAACTTTCGTCGCGACGTATATTTGAATAGGAGACGACCTGAGACAGGTACAACTCCTGTAGCATGCATGGCCAGAACAACTGGGCTCCTCGCTTCTCGTAGTAGAGTATTGTTAGATGTCACACAAGGACGTTAAGCAAGAACACAAAGTAATGTGTATTGTCAATTATCACGATTAGGATAACGACGTTCGTTATAAAGTGAAGTTAGTGAGAAACTTGTGTACAAGTTCTCGGTATAATAATTCGCAGGTATTTAATCCACTGGTAATGTAGTGTTGTATGCGTGGAACATACACGTTATAATTAGTAACATCACGCACATAAAATAACACAACAGTGCACAAGAGTAATACAACATTTTACATACAATTATCTTGGTCGTTAATTCAAACAACAGATAGCACACAAGCCGGTGTAATCCGGTAGAAAGCAGACTGCAACAATTCCATACCGTTCACCGTAGACTGTACTTGCTTAGTTCCCGGTCAACGTCTGGTCAAACAAAGTCCTAGAATAGGATTAACTGAGAGTGTTAATTTATGTAACTCGTATAGTAATTTTATTGATTCATGAAACGACCTCAGATTCATTATTTCCTGTGAGGTTTATTTCTTTATACTTCGTAGTTTCTTCAACCTCTTACCCTTATTATTAATTAAGGTATTTATATATTTCCAAAACACGTAGTCCTAATTTACAAGACTTGTATTGCGTGGTAATTTCTTTTAATTACCTTATGATTTGATGTATAACTTATTTGTTATTTCTTTTGATTTATCTTTAGATCCTTTAATGTATATAACTATATATTCAGGTACCATTTATGTTACATGCTTTACCGTTGTCCAAATGACATAGTAATTTATAATTTTTATCAATGACATTTATTGGTCACATGTTAGTTAATCCTCCTCTTAGCTTTATTTTAAAATATACTATAGCTCCAAATATTATTTGGTGTTTCCACATTAAATTCCTTATATTTTTTTTCCTCTTGATTTACTTGAAAATCTAAAATATATATATTTCATACACATGTATTATTTATGATACATATATATAATTGTCTAAATAACATAACCACTTCATAAGTTCTCAAATTATTTTTACATGTCACACATGGGCATATTTTTCCCATATTTTTATTAATTATAAACTAACCCCAAATAATATTATTTCTTTTACAAGTAAATTACTTGTACTTGCATATCATATAATTTTAATTTCATAAATCCTTAAATCATAATTATCTTTTCTAAATTTCTTAAATATCCATATAGGACCTACAAATATTTTTAATCCCATAAATACATCATACTTTTCGGTTATTATGTTATAACCTCACTTATTTCATAAACTTTACTTTATACTCCAAAATACATTATGATACATAGTTTCATTCCTTAATTAATTAATTAATACACATAAACACACTATAATTTAGTAATTATTATTTGAACACCATAACTTTAATAAATCACCAATTAGCCACATTCATTTTCGGCTTTGCCATATTTTTCTTATAATTACATTTCAACTCTAATCTCATTATATTATATAGTTTTAATTCCTTATTTAATTATATTACAAGACCACCATTAATATTTTGGTATATGACTTTTGAACATTATAACTTTTCGAAAATTACAATGTGGCCCCTCAAACTTTCGGCCTTAATGTAATATTTTCAATAATTACAATTTAACCACAAAAATCTTATAACCTTTACATAATGTCTTATAAACTATAGTTTTAATTTTTAGTTCTTCTTAATTGCTGAATAAATGCATATAAATTCTTAAATTACAAAACTAGCCCAAAGTAATTCGGCTTTGGTCATGTACTTTCCATTAATTACATTTTCACCCCAAAACTTTATAATAGTTATTTAATAGCTTATAAACTATAGTTTGAATATTTAATTCCTCAAAATTTCGAAAGTGAACTTCATGATTCTCTTAATTATGAATTCGCCCCTATTCAACTCCAAACTTACATAATAAGTTTTATAAATTACATAATAGCCCAAAAACTTTATAAATTGTCATTTTAACACTTGTTTAAATTATCTAAAATTCATAAACTTAATTCCTAACCTTATATTATATCATATTTATTCCAAAGAGACCTTTTACTCTCGGCTTTTACCATACTTACACCAAACTTTCCAAAATTTGCAATTTAGCCACATAACTTAATTAATTAGCCATTTAAGCACTAGTAAAATATTTTTAGCTCACCAAACTTTATAATATAAGTTTATGTACATAAGTAGCTCATTAAAACCTATTTTTCACTTAGACCATTCGGCCATATTTAAATAGTGACCATATAGTATATAAAAGTGGATTTATATGTCAAAATAATTATACATAAATTCATAGGAGTTATATAACTTATGTAAAAATTATTGTAATGTCTTATATTGATTCTTAGCTCAAAATAGAGCATTTTTACCCTTGGTAATTCGGTTTGAATTAGTACCTAACATAGATAAATTTTGTGACACAAAAATGTGTCTTAAGGTAAATATTTTCCATATATGTTATAGATTATATTTTTGGCACATAATACCATATAGTTTCGGTTTTATATAACCTAGGAGATGTACATAATTTTTGTATAATTTTTAGAAGCTTAACAAAGCTTAAAACATAAAGATTAACTTAGTAAACTTACTTCTTAACAAAGGTGGTTAAGTGCTTAAACTCTTCTTGGATCTCCAAGCTTTCTCCAAGGTAATCTTGCTCCACTTCGGTTATATGCAAGTGGTGAAGGAGTTTAGGAGTTAGATCTTCAATAAAGATCTTAAGTAGATTTGTAAGTAGTTTTCTAAGGATTTACCTAAGCTTTTTCTCCTTATAAATTCGGCACACCTAATATGGATGAAGAACAAATTTTCCTTCATGAAAATGAAGAAAAAAAGTCTTAGAAGAAGTAGAAATCGGTTACACACAAAAATGTGCTTTAAGGATTTTCAAGCATGAAAACTACCTTAAGATAACTTTGAGATGCTCCTTGG
Organism: Limonium bicolor; assembly: GCA_023374045.1. Lineage (NCBI taxonomy): Eukaryota > Viridiplantae > Streptophyta > Magnoliopsida > Caryophyllales > Plumbaginaceae > Limonium > Limonium bicolor. The sequence continues at coordinate 214,845,500 of CM041776.1, read as the reverse complement.
ATTAATGTTGGTTTAGACAACCTCCTTGGAGTACTAATTGATGCCGAATCCTTGTAGGTATGCTAGGAAGAGTTTTGCTTCAAGGTTTGACAAGAAATGCTAGGAAATTACCTTAAAGATGAAGATAGAAGTTAAAACTCCATTAATGGACTTAAGAGCTTCAAAGGAAGAAGATGAAGCAAGAAGAGAGAGGAGGGAGCCTTACCTAATTGGAAATGTTGAGTGCAAAGGAGAGAATGAGGCTAGGGTCACGTATAACATAAGGTAATTTGGTTTGTTTTTGTTTTGTTAATTTTTTAATGTCATTTGACCATTTTTTCTTTATTCAATGAGTTATTGGCTCAATAAATGCCCATATTTCCAGCATGTGTTCGGCCATAATGCAAGACAAGGCAATGTGGAGGAAAATAATGTGAGCTAGAAGACAAGGTAAGAAAGTAAGGCTTTATTCCTTTGATTTTTCAATGTTTGTAACTTGTCTTCTTCTTCATTGTAGGTGGACGATTTCAAGCTCAAATGGGGGGTCTCAATCGGTAATGAAGAGCCAAGGACAAGCATGTTAGGTCACTTGAATTATAAGGAATCAAAAAAGGTGGAATAAGAATCCACTTTTACTTTTTGCATTTTGTTTTTGTCTAGCTCACATGGCCTTGTTCCATGGCATTATTTTGACAGCTTGATGGTAAAATGAGACCTACATACTTTGACATTAAGTATTCTAACACATGGGAAGGTGAGTCATCATGTCTTATGCCTTTTATAAATTTTTAATGTAAGTTTTATACTAGTTTTTGGACATAAAATCGGCCCCTATAGAGCACCTTGTTTGACACTGCTAATAATTGATTTAGAGGGTCATTTTAACCCTATTTAAGATTCTTAATTCGTGGCATGTCAAAAACTACAAGGTAATTGCGTAGAACGCGTTTTAGTGACACCCGAAGGTGTGTTTTTGTGCTCTAAGGAATTTTTGGGAATAAATTGTCTTGATGAGTTCCAAGTGTTTATAAACACTTATTATAGTAAATAATGATATATTAAGATGTTACATTGAGTTATATGGGGTTACATCAACCCATGTCATAATTTACGGGCCATCGGAACACTCCCGAGCAAAAAGGAGCGTTAAGAAATCCTCCTGTGGTTTTTGTTGAATTTTGAGAAACCACTTCGTGGGTTCTCTTTAGAATGGTTAATAATGATGTTAGGAACTCTAGGAATTAATTTTATAGGAGTTCGTGCCACCTCGGCACTCCTCTGGGCTTTTCGTGCTTTAAGGGCCGTGCGTGAGCACTCCCGAGCGTTTTGCGTTTTTGACTGAATATAGTCTAGGGAATATGTTTATATATTCATATAATGAGTGTATGACCATTTGGTTTAAGTTTTAGAAGGTCATACAAGGTCATGCTTAATTGCATGTTTCTCAGGCGTTTTACGAACGTTATTCTTGTCAAGATGTTTAGTGCGCATCTTTGACCTTTGATGAGTTATTATATCTTCATAATATATACAATAGGTGTAACATAAGTTGTTACATTTATCTAATTGTGTATTTCAATTTATTGTAGCATTTATAGAGGCTTAAGCATTCGTAAAGTATTTACGTTGCTCGTTTGTATACACGTTGGTATTGTTCTTTTCTTGTTGACGCTCTTTATATCGAGCTAGTTATGCAAGAAGTTTAGTCCTTGTTAATAATTGTACATGAACATTTGTACGAATATGTTTAGTAAAATTACGCTAGTTAGCGTTTATGGTAAAACGACTGTTTTTCGTGTCGTTTGCATGCGTGAGTTTGCATGCGCACGTGTAATAACATTAATTCACGTAACGTTTGCATGTATAGATTAGCATGTGTAACTAAAACGATCTGTTTCTAGATCAATTCTCCATTATTTAATAATAAACAAGTATTAATTAGATTCGGGGTATTTCAGCTGGGTACCGAGCTGAAGCTGAGTACGGCGTTCCACCCACAGACAGATGGTCAGAGTGAGCGCACGATCCAGACGCTAGAGGATATGTTACGTGCATGTGCACTTTGACTTTCAGACCAACTGGCTTGATAAGTTGCATCTGATCGAGTTTAGCTACACCAATAGTTACCATGCTTCGATCAAGATGTCTCCCTTCCAGGCTTTGTACGGTAGACCATGCCGCACGCCATTATGCTGGGATGAGTCGAGTGAGACGGTCATTATAGGACCAGAGTATCTGGAGCAAGTACAAGCAGAAGTACGCCAGATCCGGGCTAACATGAAAGCAGCTCAGGATAGGCAGAAATCATACGCCGATGTGCGCAGACGTGACCTGGAGTTCGCCGTGGGCGATCAGGTATTTCTTAGAGTATCCCCCATGAAGGGAGTGTTTCATTTTGGCCAGAAAGGCAAGTTGAGCCCAAAATATGTGGGGCCTTATGTTGTGACGGAGCGGATAGGCCCGATAGCTTACAGGCTAGATTTACCTGCTGAGCTAGGCAAGGTACATGATGTATTTCATGTGTCCCAGTTAATTAAATATATGCCTCATCCGTCTCATGTACTTCAGCCTGAAAGGCTAACCTTAGAGCCGACCATGCGATCAGTGGAGACTCCCGTACGGATTCTGGACACTAAGACTCGAGACACTCGCCATAAGTCTGTGAGACTGGTGAAGGTCCTCTGGTCGAACCAGGACGTCGAGGAGGCCACTTGGGAGCTGGAAGATAAGATGAAGGTGAAGTACCCGTCGTTGTTTACTTCTTAGTGTTTGCATGTATAGGGTACGGGGCGTACCCCTTTTTAAGGGGGGTAGAGCCGTTTCGGTTATGTGTGTACGACATGTATTTAAATACATTGTCTATGTTATGTTGTTATGTTACAGACCGTTGTGTATGAATGATGTTATGTTGTTTGGACCTTGAGTCCGATGCTATGTAAGTATGTTGTTATGGAAGTATTGTCTTATAAGTGTTCCTCGTGTTCTAATATTAAAGATATATGGGAAATGTGAACTTTGGGGACAAAGTTCTTTTAAGGGGGGTAGATTGAAATACCCCAAACCTTATTATGTTGTTTAAACATTAAACTATGGTATAATAAGGCTAAAAAGGGCCTTAGAAATGTTAGTAAACAATTTAAACGATAGTTAACACAATTAAATACCTTAAAGTCAATATGGGCGAAAATGTGCTCTAAGCTTGGGATAAGCTTGGTTAAGACCTAGTAAGCTTACCAAGACCTTATTTATATGTTAATGAACATATTAAACCAATTACCAAAGAAAACCAAGCTTGAAAACAAGTTAAAACACAAAATGTGCTTTAAGGAGTCTTAAAGCACATTTTTGAAAAATTGTCTTGTAAATGGGTTTTGAATGGCTAAATGCCCATCATTACTCTTTAATTAACATGTGTACTACTTAGTATCACATTAGGAAGTATAAATAAATGGGAAATCAAAAATTTCACAATTATGTGCCTTGTTTAGTGAATAGTAACCAAATTGTGCAAGTTTATAACATAAGTCAATATAGATGAGTTAATTGGTCAACAAAGACTAAAATACCCCTAAGTACTTAATGGGGGCCGGTTTTTGCAAGGGATGAGTCATCCCCCATGTTAGTTTAATAAGAAAGAAAAATTTGATAAAGTAAGTCACTATTTACTTTTCACTTAAATATCCTAAAACTAGCTAGTCATCCTCATTCTCTTCATTCTCTTTGTTCCCACCGTCTCCAACCTCTCTTCTTCTTCTCCATTCACGGTTTTGCTACAGCAACAACACCAACTCCATCTTCCATTGCCATTTTCTCTTAGCTCCATATACTAAATCAAATTCTAAGACCACCATTCTTCTAGTCTCATCAAGCTCTTCAACCTTGTCTTCTCAAATCTTCAAGACCACCATTTCGGTGCCATGGAGATCCACCATTGAAGGAGCTTGAGCTTATATTTTTATGCCTTGTTGATCACCTTTGCTTCAAGGTAAAGAAAAACCAAAGAAAACTTCATTTCCTTCATGTTTGGTGTTGACCAAAAATGCACCTTGTAATGGTGTCTTCTCTTGTCTTGGTTTAGCTTCATTCAAATCTTCTAAGGCTTGGTGAGTCTTCTCTTGCTACTTATTCAACTCTCCCATTATCAAGGTAAAACAATCATCTTAATGTTTTAAGATAATATGTAAGTTAAGGGTTTATAAATGAGCTTAAGCATGAAGCTTGAATGCTCATTGTCTTGCTTGTATATTGATAAGAAGGTTGACAAGAAAACAAAGCCTTGACGATTTCTAATCAAGCAGAGCTAGGAAAAACAAGTGTGAAAGTTATGAAGGAAAAGAGGTAAATGTGCTACCTAAGGTAGTTAAATGTCTTAAGAAAAATGACCTTATATTGCTTATTAAAACTACCTAAGGAGCCAATGACAATGAGCTAGAGAATTATACTCAGAGAATTATTAAAGGGCATATATGATTATGGGTATTTGCAGGTCAAAGGCAATATATATGTGGAAATTTAGTGTTTATGGTTTATGCAATTTAAGGGCCTAAGAGCCATGTCATTTAAGCCAAGTGCCAAGCAATTTAAATTATGCACTATATTGTGATGTAGTGTAATTGGGTGAAGTTTTGTGTATAAGAATGTTCTTGGTGGATTTAGGTGTTCTTGGATGTTTAATGGTGAAAACTATTGTTTTGGTGTAACAAGATGTTAGTGGAACCCATGTCAAAAATTATGTAATGTATAGGAAGTTCTAAGTGTTTTAAATGATGTTATTGGTGATGAGGAAACATTTGGGCTAGTTGCTATCCTAGGTAAGAAACACCACTTAGAAGTCTAAGGAAAAACATTGTAGTATAAGAGATTTTGTAAGAAAAAGAGTAAGTGTTTAAGGAGTTAGAAAATGTGTTTGGTGGTTGTTGTATAAAGTTTAAGTGTGCCAAATGGTGTTGAAACATGCTAGTAGAGTTGAGGAAAAGTTTGGAAAGATTTGACAAGTTTTAGACAAGTTCTGCAGTTGACCGACCCAGGGGACCGACCCTGTCTGGGTCGGTCGGTCTCTGTTAAACCAGCCGGATGAGTCTCTGGACTCGACCGACCAAGGGGTTGGGTCGGTCGGTGGGTCGGTCGGGCTAAAAACGAAGTACAAATAAGTTCTGTAAAGGACCGACCCAGAGGGTTATGGGTCGGTCGAAAGGTGTTGGGTTGGTCGGGTAGATTTTTAAAAGACGAAAAAGTTTCTGGACGGGACCGACCCAGAAGACTTGGGTCGGACGTGGCGGTTGAAGTGGAATTTTTTGAAACCCGAGAGTTACTGGAGTGGACCGACCCAATTGGTGGGTCGGTCTGACCAAACCTATAAAAAAAACAAACTAAATGTGGTTGTAGTAGTTAACCCTAGGGGTATAATGAAGGTAATCAAGGGTAAGTTTGGGCATTAAAACATGTCATATAATCATGTAGAATACTAGAAGTTCGGGAGTTAAATAAGTTAATTAACCGACATTACTAAATGTATAGGAGTTGCCTACGGAGGAAAACAAAAGCAACAAGGACCAGGTATGGTTTTCTTGCAGTCTGTTGCCTACCGGTTTACACCGGTTGTGTGTTGTATGCTTTTAGTGTGTTTACGACTTTATAAGATTAAACCATGAAATGAGTTTACAGTCGTTGTGTTGTTGTGGTGTGTGCGTACCGATACCGGTAACCTCAAATGCGTACTAATTGCTAGCTAACCTGTGTTAGGATGACACCGAGAATGGTATACGGTTATAACGTTTCCAACCTAAGGAACGTCCTAACCACGGCTATGTATGAACTGGATATGGTTGCATTAACCACCACTAATATCTCATTCCCCTTATGTCTAACTAGACCTATATTCCTACCGTAATTGTTGTGTCAAGCCCCGACAATGGGACTTCTAACAAGGTACTGGGGGGGGGGGGGTGAATCCGGTTGTCCGGTCGCGTGTATGTATAAGAGTATATATCTGCATCAGATTCGACTCTTTTAATGTTAAGGTTGTTCTCCTGTTTTGGCGTTCGATCTCTCGCTAGCTTCATCCAAAGCTTACCTATTCTGACTGATGATCGGTCTAGGGGGAAATATGTGTGGCTATGGTGTGTTCGGATCACAATATCCGATCCATCTTTGAGTTAAGTTACTCGTTCGACTAACAGAACGGTAACGAGTTTGTGTAACGAGCTTAACATGAGAGTGAAATCATTCTCTAGGCTTTTAATGTTGACTAACCATCTCGGTTTGTTTTTAAGTGAAATGTTCTCACTATGTGTGTGTTGTTGTGCTATGCAATATTCTTGCTATGCCAAATATATGTTATATGTTAAAATCAATGCCGTGTTATCATGACAATAGTTACGCGTATCCCGATAGCCGATGGGCTGCGCGTTAACCATACCAGCCAAGGGTTGCTGACCCCCTTTGGGGGCTCCATATTTATTTGCAGGATGTTGATCGAAGAAGCGGTGGGCTATAGATCTTAGGTCATGAAATACTTTGATTATTTGGATGTTGGGCCCGGGATGCGTCTGTGCTCCCGTGGCGTTATGTTTTGGATCCGTTTTGTTACAGTGGCGGTATATTGACGGTTAACAGTGATGTTTGTAATTAAATACTCGGTATTGTATGTTATGTATTTATGGTTTTAGTTCTATGCTCGGGAGTCTGATCATCAGACCGGTATAAAGTGTATGTATTCTGCCTTGTTAGCCACGTGGGTGGCTAACGGCGTGTAACACCAAACCGTTTAGTTATTGTTTTAGTTGCTTATTTCCGCTGCGATTTCGGTTATTGTTAAGTGCGTAGTAGGGGTGTTACATTGAGTGACAAAGGTTTCTCGGCATTCCTCGAGCTGATTCATGATATGCTACCGGATGAGAATGGGTCTCCCTACCACCACCTATGAGGCAAAGAAATGGGTGTGTCCAAGGGAGTAGAGTACAAAAAATTCACGCGTGTCCAAACAACTGTGTGTTTGTACAGGGGTGAATACGAACATCTGGACAATTGCCGAAATGTCCGTTGTCCCGGTATAAGCATAAAGATGGTGAGTACTCCTCCGTTCAGAATAAAAGCCCTCCACCTAAACTACTGTGGTATTTGCCGATTATACCCATTCAAACGGTTGTTTGCGAATCCGAAAGATGCAAAGAACTTACGATGACACACAGAGGGTAGAAAAGTGATGAGAAATTAAGACATCCAACAGATGGACCTCAGTGGAGAAACATCAATAGACGGTTCAAAGAAAATTTTGGAGGTGAAGATAGAATTTGAGGCTTGGGCTATGTACTGACGGGATGAACCCGTACGACACATTAAGCAGTCAACACAGTACTTGGCCCGTTTTACTAGTGATCTATAATTGCCTTCGTGGTTGTGTATGAACGCAGGTACATAATGTTATCACTTTTGATATCTGGCCCTAAGCAGCAAGGTAATAATATTGATGTATACCTCGCCCCATTGATGATTTGAAGTTGCTGTGGAATGAGGGAATCGTTGTGTATGATGCTTATGCAAGGGAAAATTTCACGCTCAAGGCGTTGTTGTTCTGTACGGTCAACGATTTCCCTGCATATGGGAACTTGTCTGGATACACTGTGAAAGGAACATTTGCATGTCCGGTGTGCGAGGATGACACATGTTCAGACCGTTTACAAAATTGTGGTAAGAATGTTTACATGTGTCATCGACGTTTTGTACCTGAAGATCACCCTTATCGTAAGAAGAAGAAACTGTTCAATGTGAGGCCGAGACTCGAGTGGCCCGTCTACCTTTGACCTCTGAGGAAGTGTATGCAAAGGTTAAGGACATTGTGAACGTCTTTGGAAACACATCTCGAAACCGCAAAGAACATTTGGAAAAAATGCTCTATCTTCTGGGATTTACCGTATTGGCGTCATCTGCCTGTCAGACACTGTTTGTATTTCATGCACATCGTAAAGAATGATGGTGAGGCAGTGAGTGGGACTTTACTCAACATACCCGGCAAAACGAAAGACGGATTGAAAGTGAGAAAAGACATGCAAGCCATGGGTATAAGAAAAGAGTTACCCACAGGTGAATAGAGACGATATACCTACCTCCTGCATGCTATACACTTTCAAAGAATGAGAAGATCAGCTTCTATAAATGTCTACACTCGGTAAAAGTACCGTCTGGATATTCTTCAAACTGGAAGAACATTGTATCGATGAAGGATTTGAAACTGTTAGGCATGAAATCTCACGATTATCATGTATTGATGTTACAACTCTTCTGCCAGTACCAATCCGTGGGATATTGCCAAATGATGTTAGAAATGCGTTAACCAGATTGTGTTTCTTCTTCAATGCTGTCTGCTGCAAGGTAATTAATGTAAACTCTCTCGATGATCTACAACGTGAAATTGTGGTCACATTATGTCAATTAGAGATGTTGAAATACCCCGAACGTAAATATAGGGATTTAAATTAATCTAATACGTATTTAAGGACCTAATGGTACCTAATTAATACTATAAGGAAAAATAAATCCAAAAGAAATAAAGAAACGCTTAAAAAGCGGAAAATGCTAAATAAGCGTTAAATACATAGGAGGTATGAGACCTCGGTTAGCGTATTATATGGATTCTAAAGGTTTAATAAGACCTAAATAATATGGGAACAACTCCCGAAGAAACGGATCCAAATAATGAATTAAAACGCTAATAGAGCTTTAACGCACGTTTTTTCAAGAAAACCCGGAAACGTGATTTTAAGTGGTCAAACGAACCCTTAAAAATTATAAGTCATTAATAATATTATTAAGCATTTATGGAAGCTTAATAACCAATAAAATAAAGAACGGGAAAATTCCGGAAAACGGGCCCGGTTAGTGAACAGTACCTAAACCGGGTAAATAACGAGCGTTTTCTGTAAGAGACGAAAAACGCTCCAGCTAGTATACTGTAAGGGGGCCGGTTATTAAAGGGTTAAATAATCCCTCACACACACACACACATGTAACTAGTTCAAATAAGTAAATCATAAAGCAAAATAAAAGTACAAAAAGCAAAATAACTCTCTCTCACCTCTCATTCCCACCTTTTCCTCCTCTCTCTCTCTCCTTTATTTCTCCCTCTCTCCTCGTCTTCTCCTCCCTCTCTCTGCTGGTGCGGGTGCATTTTGGAGCTTCTCCAACAACCAATGGCTTCTCCCCTTTCTCCACATGCTCCATCCTCATGTAAGCTCCAAATGTAAAAATAATTACATATTTGTAATCCCCTCATTCTCCTCTACATTTCCCTCTTTTCAAAATTCGAAAAGATGAGTTTCATCTCCATGGGTTTTCCCCATTTGAAGAGAAAAGCACACCATTATGGAGCTTAGAGTCTCCTCTTTCCAACAAGGTAAAAATCTCCATGAAAACCTTAAGTTTCCTTCATCTCCTTTGGTGGCCGATTTTTACCCTTGTGTAATGCCTTGTTCTCTCTCTCTCTTTTGAGCATAATATCAACCTAGCAATGGTGGTGGATTCACCTTCTTGAACCAAGGGCTAAAACCCCTTCTAAAACTCTCCAAAGGTAAACCTTAGAATTTTTATTTCAAACATTTCATTGAACTAGCATTAACTTAAGGGTTAGTATATTAATTGTAGTGTTTTGTGTTCATTGGGTGATGGGAATGGAGTTTGGCAACTCCATTCCCCACATGACCGATTTGGGCAAGAAGGAAGAAGGAGGAGAAATGAGAAAGAAAGAAGGAATTAAAAGCTCAAGGTAAGAGCTCATTACTAATGTTAAATTTGGTGCATTAGAGTAATGGGAATGGGTAAACCAATCTAAAAGAACCCAAATAATGTATTAGTAATGTAATTGTGGAAGTTTGAGTATTTGTGACTAGTATATGAATTGTGGGCCTTAGAGCCAAGTGTATTGTGTATGTGCATTAGTAATGTGGATTGAGGAAGTAATGGTGTACTAAGATTTTGTTTGTGTGCTGGTAGAACCCGTGTGGTTTGGCTAGATTAGGAATGTTTGATGAGGAAACACATATGTGGAGAAGTAAGAAATGTAGAGGAACTATGGCAAAATTTTGGTAGGAATATGTATATGTATGGATGACTTGGTGAATGGGAAAACCAAGGTGTGTATTGGAGTTAGTAGAGATGTCTAATGACCATGGAAAGATATTTGAAGTATGGGAGTACTAGGGTGCAAAAATCTGTAGCAAAGAGTGCAAGGAATGCCTTGGAGAAACTAGGAAGAACTAGAGTATAAGACTTGGTAAAGTAAATGTTGGAACTTGGGTATAGAAGGTGCAAATTGCTTGGAAAGGAATTGGCATGGTAAGAGGAGGTATTTGGGATGCTAGGAGTGACATTGGTAGAGGAAGTATTGGATGGTAGAAGTTGGTTTAAAAATCTGTAGCAATGAAGAAAGAAAATAGGTATAAGTATTGGAATGAAGTGAGGAAAATTGTGTAAGTGGATTGATAGATTTGGTAAGGAGTTTGGTGGATGAACTAAGGCAATTTGGAGGGCCTAGGTAGTGTTTAAACATGTGGGATTACATGTAGGAAGATTGGAGAAACAATGGGCAAAGTATAGAACTGAAAACAGAAATAAAAATGCAAATACTGGGCCGGACCGACCTTGGGACCGAACTTGCAAGGTCGGTCGAGCCCAGATTTACAAGACGGGAAAACTTTGGAATGGACCGACTTGCGACCGGACTTGCAAGTTCGGTCGGACCAGAGAAATTCTCCCGTCTGTAACCTACTGGAATGGACCGACCTTGCGACCGGACTTGCAAGGTCGGTCGACACAAAATTTTTCCGTCTTGTAAGTTACTAAATGGACCGACCTTGCGACCGGACTTGCTCGGTCGGTCGGGCAAAAAATTTCACGTCGGGTAACTCACTGGAATGGACCGACCTTGGGACCGGACTTGCAAGGTCGGTCGGCCCTGTAATTTTCAGCGTATTATCCTACTGACTCCGACCGACCTTGGGACCGACCCTGGGTAAGGTCGGTCGGGTCATACAAAAAAAAAAATTTAAAAATTTAAAAATTAAATAATAATAATATATATGTAAATATATATATGTATACCCACATATACATATGTACATCTATGTAAGTATACCGATGTTAAGTAAGAAAACTAACTCAAAGGAAGTAAACAATGTGTAAGTATAAGAACATTAAGTGAAACCGAAACAACGGGACAACGGGGTAAGTACGGGAGTAGCAATTATGTATGTAATATAATGCGTTAGTATTGATTGAACCGTTTGGCATGTAGCCAGGGGTTCAAGAATAGGACTCAAGGAACAAATAAGGACTAAGGAACAAGAGGGCACCGGTAAAGTAAATTGCAGAAAAAGGTATGATTTCTTCAGCCTGTATCCTAATCTGGTTACCCCGATTTGTGTGCTTATTTGATCACCTAAATAAGTTAAATGCATGAATCGGACTATATTGCACTTACCTGTGCTTGACTTATGTTGTTCTCGATATTTATTGTCTTGAGCACTAGTTTGTATAATTCATGAAATGTATGAATGATGATGGCTTGTATTCGAATCTTGTATGGTACTCAAGTATTGTATTGTATTTTGTATAAATGGGTATTGAGCATAGTAATTGTGTACGTGGCTTGTATGAATGACTTCTGCTAATTCCTAACTACCTAACTCCTAACTTAAGTGAGTAAACCGGAATGAGTAGAAGTCCGATATAGCTTCGGCCACGCGTGAGGATGCGGAGTCACAAGAGGTTGGCTGCAATTCCTGACTCTTAAAACTGGTCCGGCCCAAATCCCTTAAATGGGTAGCATCCCGGATGGTGAGTCAAGTAAATCCCGGAGGTGGGACGTGTAGTCCCAGGGCCGGAGGTCCCGACGACTTAACTTGAGTAAGAGTAAGAGTAAGTAAGTATGGATCCGTAAGTAAGTATGAGTATGTATGCGCATGTATGAAGTAACGAGTAAAAGAGTAATCTCCACCCGATTAACCCGGGTGGACCAATGAAGCTAACAAGAACTGTATCTGTGTATGTGTAATTCGGAAAAAGGTAAGTATGTATTGAATGGTTATGTTGTACTTCGTGTATGTATGAAGTGTATGTATGTGTGTATGTCTTGCGTAGTGTAATGTAACATTGTGTATAAGAGCATTATGCATGTATGTTTGTATGAAAACGAACCGCATGTATTCGACCAAGTGGTCGGCGTACCCTCACTAGTACGCGGGGTATGCGGTTATCATGCTCGGCGAAAGCTGACCCCTTCGGGGGACCATTTTAGTGTGCAGGTACCCGAAGCGAATATGGTCAAGAAGAGACCGGAGGCACATCCTTGTACATAGAAAGTAAGTAGTTGTGAGAAAATGGGTAGATGTAGACTCTTAGAGAGTATGTATGAGCTTGGAAGAGACATTATAAATGTATAAGGATCCAGTAGACTCGGTGAAGTATATGTATTGTATGGATTGAGGAGGAGTAAGTATTGAATGGAGCATTGTTGTATTTGATTGATGAATGGAGTATGTATTATAGATGTGTAGTACTCGGGATTCCGGTCCATCAGACCGATGCTGTAAGCAGTAGTAGTAGCCTTGTTAGCCACGTGGGTGGTTAACGACATTGTATCACCCATTGTATATAAGTAAGTATCCGCTGCGTGTATCTGGTGTAAGGATATTGGACGGTAAGCATGTATTAATGGTAGAGGTGTTACAAAAAAGTGGTATCAGAGCGGAGTATCGCTCTGATGACTGGAAATACCGAGCTAGGAAATACCGAGTTAGGAATTAGAAGCTTAGGCAAGGGCTGAGTGTTAGCATTAGAGATATGCTAGTTAGGAACTACCGGTGTGTACCGGATACCTACAATACCAGTCCTGCCCGCCGCAAACCCCACTGTATAACTTGGGAAAGGACGCCAGAGAGAAGAAAAGCCTTCTCATACTCGGGGAATACCCGATCTGGCAGTGGTGAAGCAATCACACGGTAAACAAGAACCGTCACATGGTGGATTCCAAGAACTGGAAGACCCGGAGATGGATTCCGGTTGAACCACTACACCCGCACTTAATAGGGGTGGAATAAGCACTCCAACCACCAGGAGGCTACAACTTACAACAGCATGGGGCGACATGCTCAGCAGTCGCAGAACCTAACTAAACAACCAGCAGCAGGAACAGAAGCACTAACCGTGCAACGGAATGAAAAAGGGAGCAGTGACGGAACCCGAGACACAAGTCTACGGGATAGTAATACTTGAATAATACCACCAACGGTATGCTAGCCGACTAAGGACATAGTCGGAAGCGGTTAACTCCAAAACTATAATACCATTAAGGTTGCAGTACCTGGGCAATAAGCCCAGACAACTACAAGAACAACCATGAGATACAATCCAATAGGACTACAAGCGTAGTACCTAAACAAGGAAGGCTCAGTAACCACCACAAATGTGTGGGAACGAGCCACAAGGAACGACACTAAACCAAATAGAACGGGAACCTCAAAGGATTGGAGAAGTACCCGGATCTACAACAGCCATGTCCAGATCATTGAGAAGCTACCTAAAGGATCGAGTATCCCAATCAGCGATCAATAAGATCAAGGGAAGAGTCAACCAGACTATCAAATACTAATGGAAAACCATACCGTGACAGATATAGAATTACCCAAAAACCACCAGTACCACACACTTGCCACGGCAAGTGCAGTAAGGACAGAGATACGTAAAGTAACTCTAACACACCACAGGTACATAGTAATGTACCGTGACTACGATAAAGCAACTACTGGATCACAAATCCTGACACCGAAGGAAGGGAACCTTGGGAAGGCTTAACGGCCCGACCACGGTATTTAGAACATACCAGTCAGCGAGAAGCTGGACTTGGTCAAGATTTCGACATGGCTGTGCCATGAAGAACTTCTTTTAACACCGAACCACAATTTTTAAACCAAGTTTCTTTCAAAACCACAAACCTTCTTTAAAACCTTGGATTTAAAAAAAAAACCCGAACCAACATAATTACGGTGAGTATCATAGAATGATACAAGAGGAGTTGACAATAGAATACTTCACTAGGCGTGTGACGAAAACTACGAGTATACCTGAAACAGTGTACTAATCCTAATGCGACCAAGCTTGATCCCAATGCAACAGTATATCTATCCTAGTACGTCTCGATCTAATCTCCTATCCTACTTTACCTGATTTCGACACAGAGTCTCGTGAAAGTAGAGAGGAGAGAGGAGAGCTTCTATTTGAGTCGAATGCGAGTTTGATTGCCCAAAATCACGTGTCTTATTTCATGGGGTACACCCTTATTTATAGTTTTTTGGGCCCGGTCCCTTTGGTGCCAGCCTGTATTTTACATGTTTAAGTACGGTTTTACCCCTTCTTAGTCCCTTTGGTCGACCACAGGCGGCCGACCGTACCACATTTTGCTTTGCCTAAGTCCCATTTCCATCCGGCTGAAGGACGGCCGGATGACCTATGTGCCTCTACCCTCATCCGGCTAAAGCGGCCGGATGCTCTATTTGTTTTATTCTCATCCGGCTGAAGGAGCCGGATGCTCTTTGCGTCCTGTTTTGGGCTTGACACCATTTCTTCCCATCTCATCAGTCCCACAAGTTCTATTTTTCTGAATTTGGTGAAGAAAATAGAACTTCCGTGTTGTGTTTTTGTGAAAAAATATCAATTCTGAAGCCCTTTGGTTTGTCCGTCCTTCGACCTTTCCTTATCCCAGTCCCACAAGTACTTTTTATTCATACTTTGGAGAAATGGAACTTCTTTTTGGCCACGTGCGATGCCCGTGACTTTTTGAATTTTTCCGCCTACTTTTGGTGTAGAATTCGTAAGGTCCCTTCTTTGACTTATCATCGGAAGCGCTTTTTAGGAGGCGTGTGGCCCTTTCTTTTTCCCTGCAAAATGGCATTTTTGTTTGTACATACAAATATATTTATTTTTGTGAGCGAGGGAAAACTTTCTTTAAAGTTTGAGCTTTTAAGCTTCTCTCCCCTTCCTCCTCTGTTTATCGCTTCGACTCTCCTCTTCTTCTTCGTTATCGTGCTCCTTGCTCTCTTTCGCGCTCACTTACTTTGATTCGCGCCAAGTTCAACGATGTCTTCCTCTGCTGCAAAGAAGAGTAAGCTTGCTGCGAACTTTTCTCCTGCTGTCGAAGCGATTCAGGGTTCTCACTCCTCTGATGGCTTTCGCCCCACGCTTTTGAAATTTCAAAGACCCTTTTTGTCTGGGCGAGAGCCTTCTCCCTCTTCTGTCGATATTTCTGCCCTCCGACTGTCTCAGGGATGTCGAAGCTCCCCGTGGTACTCAAATCTACCTGCCATCTTCCGATTCTCACCCAAAACGATTTCGGCCGTGGGTACGTGGTTTATGTGTTTTCCGATTCTTCCGCTCTGGCCTGACTATTCCTCCACATCCTTTTGTTTTGGGTTTCCTTCTCCGGCGTTGCTGCTCTCTTGCCCACCTCCACCCCAAAGCTATTTCTCATCTTCATGCTTTTATTGCCCTCTGTGATGAAATTAAGATTCGGCCGGAGGGCACTGATTTCACCCGATTCTTCACAGTTAGGGTTGATCCCGACAGTCTAACCCTAACTGCAAAAGCCGGGTACTCCCTTTTCGATTATAAGAAGGTTCATGGATGGGGTTCGCGGTGGTTTGTCATCGTCCCTCCATCCGGCCGAATCTTGGGCGTTCCGTATGCTGCTGAAGTAATGAAAGGTCAGCTGTCCTGCCCTCAACTCCTCCGGCCGAGCTTCCTATCTCAAAGATCTTAAGGACTCTAAACAAAAAACCGCCGACCGTTGAGGTGTTTTTTTCAAAAGCACGCCTGTCTTCCCTGAAGACCTACCATAGTGAGTATTTTTGGTTTCGCCGGGAGTTTATCCGTCCTTATTGGTTCCCTTATTGTTTTAGTATGTTGTACGCAGATTTCTTTCAGAAGGGGGACAAGATCGGTCCTTTCCATAACTGGAACCTTGTCACCTTCAAGAATGGTGATGATAAGATTGATTATTACGACACTCTGACTGCGGCCACTGATGCGGCTGAGCGTCTTTTGGAGAGTGCCCCTCCTTCTTCAAAGCGTCCAGGCAAGAGAGCCAGGTGACCAAGCTGGTTATCCGAAAAAAAGAAAAGGCTGGAAGAATCTCCTGATCATGTTGCTGCCGGATTGTCAGGTACTTGGCACGTGATTCCCGAGTCCGGGCATCGTGTCTTCCTTCCTCTCACCCCTGGCTCGGGTCTGGATCTTGGTTCTCGCCTGGGGCGGGGGTCTGGTTATCCGACTCCTATTTGCGAGCAATTTCCTGATTTGACGGGTTACTTTTCTTCAGATCCTGCGCGTGAAAACACCTTGGAAGCTACTGACCTTTGTGCTGGTCCTTCGTCTGAACCAGGTTTGATTCCTGCTATGTCCTTCCGCTTCCGGCTTTGTATATACTTGATAATGTGACCACATTTGGTTTTTGCTACTGCGGCAGTCTCTGTTCCTGCCAAACAAAAACTAAAGAAGAAAACCATATCAAAGCCGAAGGCTCCTCAGCTAGGGGTATCAGGGGAAGGACAAACCTCCGGCGATCCTGAGGCTTCAGGATCATTTTCTATTGACGTTGCTGGGGCCATGGATGCGGCAAGGAGTAGAGGAATGGAATACCGCGAGGTGCCTGAGAATCCTGAGCTAAGGAGTAAGCAGAGAGAAGACTTCATAGCTTCCTCTTCTTCCTCCCTCCTCCTCCTGTTCAAGAATCTTATACTGGACCATCTCAAAAGGAGGGGTGGTTCTACTACCGCGGGCACCCCCTCCCTCTGCTATCCTGTGATGCCGCCAAGTACTCTTCTCTATGGAAGGAGGCAATTAGAAGATCCAATCATCCAGACGGGATCTTTGCTCCCCCGGCAACTTTTACTGCTACCAAAAACAGGCTGCGGATTGGAGACGGGGGGGCAGATGCTATCATGCGACATTCCCTTCCGGCTGATGATGTGCTTGACATGCTGTGGGGTGGAATTTTTCAGGTTGACTCGTGTGTCTTTCTTATGTTTCCCTTTTCGTTTTAGTGCGGCTCCTTCCCTGACTTTGTGTACCGTTGTTTTTAGGTGATGTCCATGGCCCAAAGCACTGAGATTCACTTCGGCAATCTCAAATCCAGGCTTTGCCGTGAGGAAAGTCGAGCTAACAAAGCCGAAGAGGAGCTGAGGCTGACCCGCTCCTCTCATGACACTTACATTGACCAGGTCGAGTACGAGATCGATCGTAAGGCAAGGAGAGAACCGAGGCAATCAATAAAGAACTGCAGTCATCCCGGCGAATGCGAGCGTCAGCGTGATGAGTATGAGCTACAGCTGCAGAAACTTCGGGGAGAGAACCTTTCTCTAAGAGGCCGGATCAAGGAGGCCGATGATACATGATAGAGGTATGAAACCATCTCTTCTTTCCTTGGCTTTGGATAAGCTGATTTGGTTCTTTCTTTGACCCGGGCATTATGCTGGATCAGGTGCGCACTATGCACCGGAATGATGTGAACAATCTTCAGGCTGAGAAGGCCTTTTTCTATGATGAGCGGAATTCTTTTAAGCAGGAAGCTGAGACACTCGAGCTGGAGAAGCAAACTCTTCAACGGGAGAATGAAGCTCTTGTGAAGGAAAAAGAAAAGCTTATGCAGGATTTAGATTCCTTGACGGAAGAAAAGGCTATGCTGGAAGAGCAGTTGAGGTCTTCTTTTGATCAGGAGAGGAAATCTCTGCTCCGAGATTGTTCTCTTTTGGAAGAAGAGAAGAAAACCCTTGCTGCGGACAAAGCTGCCCTGATAGAAGAGAGGGCCAGGCTGGAGGAGAAAGTAAAGGAGCTGGAAGGAGCTAAGTCTCGTTCTCAAGCCGAGAGTACTGAGCCATCGAGCCATGGTAAGCTTTTAGATCTCGCCTCTTGTTTTTTCTTTTATTCTTTCTCTTCTTACTTTTTATTCCGGCCAGGCTTGAGTCCTGCCAATCTACTGAAGCACGTCACTCAGCTGAATGGCCGGTTAGCTCGTGCTAAAGAGGAGTTGTCATCCACCAACTCAGAGCGTGATAAGTACCGAGCCCAAGTTCTGACTCTTGAATCCCAAGTGACCAGGCTCAAATCATTCTCCCGGCAGTCTCAAGAGGAGGTACAGAAGCAAGGCACCATTAATGCTCATCTAAAGGAGTCTTTTGCTTCGCAGTGTCGTCGGATAGTCGACATTTGCCAGCAAATTGTTTCAGATCACTCCCTTGAGAAAGGAGAGTTGCTGGATGATGATTTATATAACAAGCTGGAATTCAAGGCCGTTGCTCAGAAGTCCAATTTCTTTTCAGAACTCGAGAGGTTCTGCCGTAGTCCTGGGGAGACATGTTTTGGTGGTGGTGAGGCCTCATTTCTTCCGGCTGGAAGTAATATCCTGCCGTCCGGCGGAGGAGTGCCGCGTCTGTCCAAAAGTCCAAGTCTTCTGAGAGTGTAGCTGGCAGTGGTGATAGATTGTTGACTCCTGGCGAGGAAGCTGTGGAGAAAGCAGAATAGAAGTTCTCAAGCAGAATATAAGTTCTTTTTTTGTTATTTTTAGAGGGGTTCTTGTTTCGGCCTGTATTTTTTGTGTTTACCGAACGATTACATTTTGTACCCGTTTTTACCCCATACTTTGGGAGGAATATAAGCCTATACTTTTTACCATCTTTAGCTATTTGTCTGTCGGAGTAGCTCTTTTGAGCCAAGTTTTTATTGCCGCGACATCTCTCTCTCTCTTTTTTTAAAAAAGAATGGCGCACCTATGCGAGCTATGTTGGAATGGTATTCGTTTTTTCACGACACAAGGGGCTTTTGGTTTTGGACCCTCTGTTCCGGCCAGACCTCTTTTCTCTCTTTTTTTTAAGTATGGTACCCATGGTTTTTAGCCATCTTTTTAGGATATGAAGCGTAGGAATCTGTGGTCTGCTAGCCGACGCCTGTTTTTTAAGGTAAGATAGCTTGCGGCTCATTGGCCGGATGTTTCCTTCAAGGCATGGCAGCCTGCGGCGTGTTGGCCGGATGTTTCTTTCAAGGCATGACAGCCTGCGGCTCGTTGGCCGGATGTTTCTTTCAAGGCATGACAGCCTGCGGCTCGTTGGCCGGATGTTTCTTTCAAGGCATGGCAGCCTGCGGCTTTGGCCGGATGTTTCTTTCAAGGCATGACAGCCTGCGGCTCGTTGGCCGGATGTTTCTTTCAAGGCATGACAGCCTGCGGCTCGTTGGCCGGATGTTTCTTTCAAGGCATGACAGCCTGCGGCTCGTTGGCCGGATGTTTCTTTCAAGGCATGACAGCCTGCGGCTCGTTGGCCGGTGCTTACTTTCAAGGCATGATAGCCTGCGGCTCGTTGGCCGGTGCTTTCTTTCAAGGCATGATAGCCTGCGGCTCGTTGGCCGGTGCTTACTTTCAAGGCATGATAGCCTGCGGCTCGTTGGCCGGTGCTTACTTTCAAGGCATGATAGCCTGCGGCTCGTTGGCCGGTGCTTACTTTCAAGGCATGATAGCCTGCGGCTCGTTGGCCGGTGCTTACTTTCAAGGCATGATAGCCTGCGGCTCGTTGGCCGGTGCTTACTTTCAAGGCATGATAGCCTGCGGCTCGTTGGCCGGTGCTTACTTTCAAGGCATGATAGCCTGCGGCTCGTTGGCCGGTGCTTACTTTCAAGGCATGATAGCCTGCGGCTCGTTGGCCGGTGCTTACTTTCAAGGCATGATAGCCTGCGGCTCGTTGGCCGGTGCTTACTTTCAAGGCATGATAGCCTGCGGCTCGTTGGCCGGTGCTTACTTTCAATACCTCAGGGGGTGATCAGTCCCCTGGCAAAAAAGTACCTGCACTTTCGTTAAAAAATACCTCATTTTATTGATTTTGTCTAGCAATGTTTTTACACATAAAACTTTTTTAAACATTCAGCATGCCAAGAGTGAGGCAGTCGTATCCTTCACCATTTTTCAGACGGTATGAAGCTCGTCCTGTCTTCTGGTGTATGATGTATGGTCCTTCCCATTGAGGTTCCAACTTCTTGGGTTGCTTAACTTCTCGGAGGACTAATTCTCCTGGGGCAAAACTTCGTTCCTTTATCCTTCTGTTGAAATACCTCTCCACTTTGGATTTATCCTTCGCCATCCTTACTGCGGCGGCCATCCTGGTTTCTTCAAGGAGGTCTAGGTGATCCTGTATCCCCTGATGTTGACCTCTTCATTATATGATTCCAATCTTATGGATGGCACTACAATTTCCGCCGGAATGACGGCTTCCAAACCATATGTCAGTCTGTAAGGTGTTTCTCCTGTTGGCCCTCTTTCTGTCGTTCTGTATGACCAGAGGACCTGGGGTAACAATTCTGCCCACTTTCCCTTTTTCTCATCGAGTTTTCTCTTTATTGCCTTTACTATCTGCCCATTCGCATTCTCAACCTGCCCGTTTGCCTGAGGGTGGGCTACTGACGCAAACCTTAATCCGATCTTCCATTCTTCACAGAATTCTCGGAAGCTTTCGCAATTGAACTGTGTTCCATTATCAGTTATTATTACTTTTGGTATGCCAAACCTGCATACCACGTATTTCCAAATGAATTCTTGTGACTTCCTAGCCGTGATGGAGACAGTAGGCATTGCTCGACCCATTTTGTGAAGTAGTCGATAGCGACGTATATGAACTTGAACCTCCCTGGTGAAGATTCCGGGAATGGGCCCACAATGTCCAATCCCCACATAGCAAAGGGAATCGGGCATATGATAGATTTTGTTCCGCCGGTGGGGTATGTATCTTGTTTCCATGTTCTTGACACTTGCGGCATTTTTGTATATACTCTTTGCAATGCTCCATCATTTTTGGCCAAAAATATCCGAGTCTCAAGATTTTGTGAGTTGTGGTCCTCTCCCCCTGGTGATTTCCGCAGAGCCCATCATGTATTTCTCTTATCAATTCTGCCCCTTCTGTTATGGTAACACACTTTAGAGCCGGTCTTGCAAAGGATCGCTTATACAGCTGATTATCTTCAATAAAAAACGATGCGGCTCGCCTTTTTACTATCTGGCCTCCTTTTCATCTTCCGGCAGTTTTCCTTGCCGTATGTAATCTATGATTGGAGTCATCCAGGATTCTTCTTGGTTATCTGTCTCTACTGCCAACACCCGAGTTCCTTCTATGCTTGGGGAAGTTCTGACTTCTAGCCATATTTCATTGGGTACTTTTTCGGCCATGCTTGCCAATTTGGCTAAGGCATCTGCTTCGACATTCTTTTCACGGGGAAGGTGTTTTAGCTCACATCGTTGGAAATTTGCCCTTAGCTCCTGGGCCTTGAGCAAGTACTTCCATAGCTTTTCCTCTTTGACCTCATAGATGTTGTCATTTTGTCTTGCCACCAACATAGAGTCCGAATATACTTCTAATTCTGTTAAAAACAGGTTATTTTTCATAAGTTTTTATTTTAGACAGGATTTTATAAAGGAAAAAACGAGAAGGTGTTTTTCTCTTTTGGAACCTGTCGCCCCGAGGGCTGTAGCTACTTCCAATCCCTGGATAAGAGCTTCGTATTCGGCTTCATTATTAGTGACATCAAAGTCCAGACGGAAGGCATAATTCAAGCTTTGCCCATCTGGCGCCTGTACCACTATTCCAGCTCCTGCCCCACTTTTGCATCGAGCCCCATCAACCAAGATGACATATGGACTCTGAGCTTGCTTTTCTTCTTTTGCAAAGTTGGTTTCCGTTATAAAGTCTGCTAAGGCCTGAGCTTTTATTGCTGTTCTGGGCAAGAAGTGAATTTCGTATTGTGTCAGCTCTACTGTCCAGCTTACCATCCGGCCGGAGGCATTCGGATTGTTCGCAATTTGTTTGAGCGGCCAGTTGGTCCTGACAAAGATTCGATGTGACTGGAAGTAGGGCCGTAGTTTTCTTGATGCCACTACCAGTGCGAACAAGATTTTCTCTATGTTGGTGTACCGTCCTTCTGTCGGGCTCAAGATTTTGCCCGTATAATAAACTGGTATCTCCCTTTTCTCCTCCATGATTAGGACAGCTGCCACCGCCCAATCTGTTGCGGACAAGTAAAGGTATAGATCCTGTCCTGGGGTAGGTACACCCAGCTTAGGTAGATCCCGAAGCATCTCCTTGATCTTCTCAAAGGCTTCTATGCATTCTTGTCCCCACTGGAATTTGCTGTTCTTCCTTAGAATATTGAAGAATGGGATCGACTTTTCTTGTAGCTTAGAACAGAACCTACTTAATGCTGTCAGTCTCCCATTCAAAGCTTGAACATCTTTGATGTTTCTTGGGGGAGAAAGGTCGAGGATGGCCTGACTTTTTTCTGGATCAACTTCAATACCTCGTTGTCCAACGATGAAACCAAGAAACCTCCCTTTGGTTACACCAAACACACACTTTTCCGGATTTAGTTTGATTTGGTACTTATCCAGAGTGTCGAATGTTTCTTCTAAATCCTTCATGTGTTGTTCTTTTGACGGACTTTTCACAACTATGTCATCAACATAAGCTTCCACATTCCGGGCAATTTGTTGACAAAACACTTTGTCAATCATACGCTGAAAAGTGGCCCCTGCATTCTTTAGGCCGAAAGGCATTACTTTGTAACAGAATGTTCCGGCTGAAGTAATGAAGGAGGTCTTTTCCGAATCATCCTCTTTCATTTTTATTTGATTATAGCCGGAGAAAGCATCCAAAAAACTTAGCACGGAACTCTGGGCAGTTGAGACCACCAATCTATCTATTGATGGTAGAGGATAAAAATCCTTAGGACATGCTTTATTTAAATCTGTGAAATCCACGCACATTCTCCATTTTCCATTTGCTTTTTTCACCATAACAACATTAGCCAACCACCGTGGGTAAGCCACCTCCCTGATGAATCCGGCTTTGAGGAGTTTTTGGACCTCGGTTCGTGCGGCCAAATCTCTTTCCTCCCCTATTACCCTTTTCCTTTGCCTGACCGCCGGATGTTTAGGGTCCACCCTGAGCTCATGCCGGATAACGCTTGGGTCTATACCAGGCATCTCGTCCGTGCTCCAAGCGAATGTTGCCCTTCTTTTTTCCAGGAACCTCATTAAGTGAGTCTGCTCTCCACTGTCAAACGCAGTTCCTATTTTAAAAAATTTAGAAGGGTCAGATTTTAAATGTACCTCTCTGGGGGGATCTTGGGTTGTTCGACATTCTTCTTCTCCTTGATCCGGCCCTGAGGAGGAAGGTAACCTTCCCTTGAACTCCTTGTCTGATCCCACAGTTTTAACCACCTCCTCACTAGGAAGGCTGTCCATGATACGGACTTCACACATTCGGGCCATCTTTTGGCTTCCTCTTATCGTGACTACCCTCCCTCTTGAGGTTAAGTACTTCATTTTTAAGTGATGAGTGCTGTGGATGGCTTTGAAAGCATTGATCCCTGGCCTCCCGAGGTACATGTTGTATCCAGAGAGGCCTGGCACAATAAAAGCTGTGAGCCTCTCTGTTCTCTTTCATCTCCTTGGCCCAGGGTCATTGTGAAGTCTATACTGCCGGAAGATGTGGTAGAGACACCTCCCACAAATCCTCCTAGGACCGCCGAATAAGGCTTGATCCGGTCCTCAGGTACTTCCAGCTTCTTAACTGCTTCGGCTGATATGACATTTGCTCCGGCCCCACTATCGATTAGAATTCCCTCCATCATCCGATCGTTTACTTGTGCACGGATGACAAGTGGATCGTTGTGGGTATAGGACTCCATCTTCATCTTCGTCGGAGAAGAAAATTGGAGGAAAATTTTCCTTTTTGGCAATTTTCTCTCCGGGAGCTCTTGATGCACTTGATGGATGTGTCTTTTCCTTTCATTAGGGGTTAGTGGTCCTACTTCTGAAAATAGTCCTGTGGGTTTTCTTAGAGGAAGTTTCGTTAGCTTTCTCTTTTTTTTTGGAAAGAAAGGAGGTTTATTAATAGTAAAGAATGCGAAAAGAATGGAAATTTTATTTCTCCTCTTGGTAATATGATGTTTTGACAATCTATGCAACACAAAATTTCATCCTAAAACAGATTGCAAATTGTACTCCAAATATTTATCCTGAATAAAGGGAAAAGGAACTTTTACTCTCCTTTGTACAAACCTGTTATCATCCCCACTGATTTGCCGGGGTCAAGCCTGGGTGGATCTCTTCCTCCTGTCGCCCTCGGGGTGTACTCTGGGCATTGCTTTGTTGACCGCCATACTGCCTTTGCACTCCGGCCTGTTGCTTTCCCTTCTTCTTATTCTCCTCAATGACTCGGAGCTCTTTGGCCAGGGTAGCACAGTTTACAGTCCGATGACTGCGATTTCCATGGAATTCGCAGAATGCAACCGGAATTTCTCCCTGCGGTGGCTTCCTTGGCGGAGGGAGGTAACCCTCTCTTACTGCAGCGGCATATTTCCCTGGGTCAATATAGACAACAGTCTTTGCCCCCTGGTGCTGCGACCCCTGAGAGGAAGATCCGGCGGTTGACCTGCCATAATATGGCTTGTACCTTGACCCTCCTCTTCCGGCACTTCCCCCGAGTCCTTCCTTCTTCTCTGGTACCCCTGCGGCTTTGAAGCTATCGGCCAGCTCTTTAGCCTTGTTCTCGGCTATCTCAGATTTTAAAAAATCATGGATCATTTCAGCTAATTCTCCATGAGTCTTCGGCGCCTTTGTCGCAATTTTTCCAGCTAGCCGAGGCTGAGCCAGGCCATTCCCAAAGGCCTTAATCAAGATCTTTTCATCAACATCGTCGATCTCTGCGACCTTCTTATGGAAACGCTCGCTGTATTCCTTCACGGTTTCTCCTTTTCGCTGTTTAATGTCCATCAATTCTATTGTTTCTTTTTTAACCTTCTTACTCGCAGCAAAATATTGCTGGAAATCTTCAGTCAATTGCTTGAAGCTCGTGATGGACTGAGGCGGTCTCGTGGAGATCCATCCCAATGCTCTTTTTGAAAGTGTTCCGGGGAACAGATTGCAGAGAGCGAGGGAGCTAATCCCCTGAGTGTTCATGGCGAACATGAATTTTTTGATATGCTGAGCAGGATCTCCAGTCCCGTCATACTTCTCAATTGCCGGGGCGACAAAGTGCGGCGGGAGTTTCGCCTTCCTTATCCGCTCCGAGAAGGGGTACAAGCTCATATCTATTTGATCATCTTCCTCCATCTCTTCTTCGTCGATGATTGAATTGCGCTTTCTATCCTTACTCTCCTCCCCATTGCTACCTTTGGAGTCTCTGTTTTTCAATTGCTCAATTGCCTCCGTCATCTCGTCCCATTTTCTTTGGTACTCCTCGTCCCTTTGCATCAATTCCTGCTGCAAAGTCTCATTTCCCTCTACGATTTTTTCGTCAATGGATCTGACCAATCCTTTCAGCATGTCTTCTAGATCTTTCTTGGAGATGGCCTCTGGCATCTCCGAACTCATCCTTTCCTCGGAGTGGTTGTTATCTTCAACAGCGTTCCTTGATGCTTTCCTTGACCTTGGAGCCATCTTTCGTGTTTCAATCCTGCAAAAAACGTCATTAGTTACTTTAGGATTTCCACTATGAATCGCCGTAGATTACTTCCCTGCTTCTAGGTGGTCTCGTGGTTGCTTCTTGCTGTTCGTTTCCCACAGACGGCGCCAAATGAAACAGTGCACTAATCCTAATGCGACCAAGCTTGATCCCAATGCAACAGTACATCTATCCTAGTACGTCTCGATCTAATCTCCTATCCTACTTTACCTGATTTCGGACACAGAGTCTCGTGAAAGTAGAGAGGGAGAGAGAGAGAGCTTCTATTTGAGTCGAATGCGAGTTTGATTGCCCAAAATCACGTGTCTTATTTCATGGGGGTACACCCTTATTTATAGTTTTTTGGGCCCGGTCCCTTTGGTGCCAGCCTGTATTTTACATGTTTAAGTACGGTTTTACCCCTTCTTAGTCCCTTTGGTCGACCACAGGCGGCCGACCGTACTACATTTTGCTTTGCCTAAGTCCCATTTCCATCCGGCTGAAGGACGGCCGGATGACCTATGTGCCTACCCTCATCCGGCTAAAGCGGCCGGATGCTCTATTTGTTCTATTCTCATCCGGCTGAAGGAGCCGGATGCTCTTCGCGTCCTGTTTTGGGCTTGACACCATTTCTTCCCTTCTCAATACCCAATTATGGGATGTGGGACAGCTGCACTCCGAAGGAGCTTGCGGGCCTGACACGTAGTCGGGTAAGTGGTAACGTATCAACATGGTACCCCACGTATGTATACACGTAGTGTACGACACACGGGAAGTAGTCAACTCCGTTCTACGGACCATGAGTGAGTTCAAACCGGAACAGCTGGACACCTCAGACGATCAAGTTTCAAGGAACTCAGAGAATCCATCTGGAGATGAGGAATAAGAACTAGGAAGTGCAAAGAGCACATACTAGTAAGTATAGACATTGGATATGTCTCAAATAATCCAAGCAAATATATGACGGCTGGAAAGCATACCCAGCCTCAACACAGCAAGGCAGTTGCCTAACGTGAACACCACAACGCTCGACAAACGGGACAGATCTCCCAAGAGCAATCACAAGATCACCATAAAGTAAAATCCATCATTGGAAAAGAATGTAAACCTAGTCAAGAACACTAAGAGAAGGTGTAAACGGTCTACCCAACGACGGGAGACGTTATAAACCAAAAGGGAATAACTCAAATACAATACCACAAGGCGGTATAGTAGACACAACAAACCGTAAATATTAGCCGGATGTAACGGCACAGCTACCAACACCCAGGAGCGATCCTTGAAGGGTGTCTGCGTTAACAACAGTTGAACAAGTGTAATGATACGAGCACGGGAGCTAAAACGAACACTCGGTTAGGACACCAAAGGGATCTCACTTAACAGGAAATGCCCTAAATTACTGAGAGGCACCTATTAACACTAGATTGCCTAAAGGGTCTCCTATGAACGGAAGCGTGATGTCACGACTTACCATGGAGCCCAATAATATCTCAACCTATGACGGTATACATGGAGTGGAGACATGTATAAGCAGCTTGCAAGGGGCATAGCTTGCAGCAATACGGCTCAGAAGCCGTAAACCAAATACGTTATACGAACTCAAACAGTTGCAAAACACACACCATTGGTAACAAGACTTGCAAGAGGGATTGCCTCATACGACAAGAAATCAACAACTGGACCATAAATTCAAACCCAACATCCTGAGTGGCTTGGAGTAATGGCCAACTTAATGTCACTATCACTAGAGCATCATCATCCTAGTATACAGTTGACGGATTTCTTAATTACCGCCATGCCTTCTGTAGCAATGGTAGCACAGGGGCATAAGAATCATGATAATGCCAACATTGGCCTAGTCCACACTTAGACACTACGGGAAACCCAAGGGAAGGTACCCCTCGTTAACCAAAGACCACTAATGCGGTGATGATGTGAACCCTTAGAAAAGGCTTCCATTTACTATAACAATAAACCACGCAATAGATATTGCCAAGGGGTGATGGAATAAGGAAATGAGATTTCCAAACCATTACGACTTAAAGGAGTAAGCATACTCCATAAGCACCCAAACACGTGGTGGACCATTGTGTAAACACCAACATAACAAACCTTGTCATTAAACCTATGAGTGGAGACAAATCCCTCAACCAGAACTTTCATTTATCAGTGATAGAATACCCTCAATCGGAGAACGGGACCAGAAAACCCTTGAAGTTCTTGGGATGTCCCGGTGAAATGCATACAAGTGGAACTACACAGCTAGAGCCTAGAACCAATGCTCAGCACTGGAAGACAATAATTGTCAAAACAATCAATGTGAGTGCACATTGCACACCATGAATGACCAACGCTCAAGAGAGCTTGTAACCCGATAAACCACTTTATCCTTGGTCAACCAAGATACTTGGTAGATTGTATCACAAATGATGATAGAATGTGAGGTAAGCTAACCTACACATGAAACCTAAAATGGAAGAACATCTCCACATTGGGAAGATATTAATATTGTGGTATGCTACGACAACCGTCATACACACGAGCATTGGAAACCCCAGGGTATTCATACCATAAGGGGATGGTGCCAATGACAATGGCAATGAGTAAAGAGAATCTACCACAGTAACGGAGTCAGTAAAAGCAATGTTGTACAATGAGTAAGAATACGGTGCGCAACAAGCGACCGCTATGAGGAAGTAGTTATGCAATGACACGGAGTATAAGTATCACATGACACACAGAAATATTCTTTCCTATCTCATAAGTGACTTACTGTCAAGCGTTTACGCCTCTGCACTCTGTATGACTGAGTGTTTTGGTATCGCACTTGTACATCTAATGATCTAATGAGATGGCTAGGGATATGGACAATGTAAACCGTAGTAAACCCTTCTTTTCACCGACAAACATGGCACAAGCCAATTAAGCAAGCTTAGCAACAAACCGTGCGGCCTAAGGCCAAAGAAGCACGAAGAGTGCGAAACACACTAACAATCACAGATGTGAATTCTAATGGAATAAAAGGTGAAAGGAGACTTAAGAAAGTCACTAGGACCGACGCATATCAATGCAAGGTCATACAAGTAAAGGACACTTGTACCGAACCAGAAGAACTGGTATAACTTGGAAACTAGTGACAACAGAGGAAGTACTACAACTAAGTAGTGACTTAACCTCGCCTGACAATAAGTCGGAGGAGCTTAGCGAATGATCGTGGAAGTACAAATAGTATGCATACGAGATTACCAGAGAGCTGGTTATAAATCTTAACTCATTGAGTTCAAACACGGTAAAAGAATACCACATTTGTTTAGTAAACCCTATTCCCATAATAGACGGATAAGAAGGCGATGTATACCACATCTAGGATAACAAGAAGGGTGGATAACCCAAGTTATCAGGGTCGCGCAGCAGAAGCTAGTGGGCCCTAGCTAGGAGATTAATGTACCTAGTGAGCATAATACAATGGCTATTAATGCCTTGAAGCCTAATAGGCTAGAACCGAATTAATGATGAGCTAAATAAACTCATATAAGAACTCTTGGTGCAAAGACTAAACCGTTGGTATGGTTAAGACCCTTTGACCAGAACATATTCTATAGTATACCGTAGTGAAGCTAAACGCTTCAGTTTGCCCAAACTGATTAAACCAATGTTTAATAATAATAACATATGGTAGATTACGTGGGCGTAATCCCTTTTAAGGGGGGTACAGCGAAAACCGCTTAATGTAAGTTTTATGAATAAAACACTTAAACCGTAAGGTGCATAGCACAATGAGAACCAAATGGATGATTGATACTATGTTAATAAACATAAGTACCCATTCATATTGTAATTATGGTAACTAGGCATTAGACATGCAAATACCATAGGAGGAATACACCCATCTTGTAACACCAATGTAAGAGTATTAGTAAAAGAAAAGTAATGAGTAGTGGACGGAGCTCCACAAGTATTGTAACCTTTGAAGAAGTAGTACGAAATGAATGAGGATAGTAGATGAACGAAGTTTATGAGTAGTGGAATCGTAAGCAAAACATTTGAAACAATTGAAGTCAACTAAATCTTATAAATGTAGTATTCCTTAGTTAGAATATAGGAGATGATGGTGAGTAATGGATGGAAGTAGTGAAGGTTGATGAAATGAGCATTAGGATTGAACCATGGAGTAAAGCATTTGGGAAGTAGAGTGAGGATGATTGATGGACTGATTCCATCCTTTGGAGATGTATGAATTCGTAATTACGACTAGAAAGAGTAAAAAGATAGAAAATGAAAACAATTAAATTATTTGTTTGATTGAATCTGATGTGGGAAGTCGAACTTGATCCTGATCAGATCAAGGGAAACCGAACTCAAATTGGGGTGGAAAGATAGTTCAACACTGATGCTGATCACATCAGGGTCGAATGATTCTTGAAGCTCCCCTTAAGTGGTCACAAGAATCACATAGGATAGAAGTAATGAATATAAATTGGAATTTGAAGTTGTGTGTTTTTAGAAAATTTTTAATTGGTAGTAGTGAAAGAATTTCCTTTAGTATGGAGAATGAGGATCTGCTAGAAGTGTGTACCGAAGAAGATAGTAAGGTAGTATGTTGTATTATTCCAAGGGCAGCGGGACATAGAGGAGTCCTGTGTCTAGATGACCGGAGTGCCTGCGGGATTGTATGTGTATTGCATTGCTTTGGGAATAGCCTTGCATTGTATGTATGTATAAATTGGTAATGAGGAACCGGATGGTCGGTAGTAATGTGGATTGGAGTGATTATTGTGCATTAGTACGGTATGGTATGGTATAGTATGTAGGAACCTTGAGTAACGGATTTGGGATTGTAAGAGGAAGAAGGTATGGCTTTGGTATTAGACACGTAAGAATGAGTAAGCATTGTAAACCTTTAACCTCGAACAACTTTGAGGACAAAGTTCTTAAGGGGGTAGATTGAAATACCCCGAACGTAAATATAGGGATTTAAATTAATCTAATACGTATTTAAGGACCTAATGGTACCTAATTAATACTAGTAAGGAAAAATAAATCCAAAAGAAATAAAGAAACGCTTAAAAAGCGGAAAACGCTAAATAAGCGTTAAATAACCATAGGAGGTATGAGACCTCGGTTAGCGTATTATATGGATTCTAAAGGTTTAATAAGACCTAAATAATATATGGGAACACCTCCTGAAGAAAACGGATCCAAATAATGAATTAAAACGCTAATAGAGCTTTAACGCACGTTTTTCAAGAAAACCCGGAAACGTGATTTTAAGTGGTCAAACGAAACCATAAAAATTATAAGTCATTAAATAAATATTATTAAGCATTTATGGAAGCTTAATAACCAATAAAAATAAAGAAACGGGAAAATTCCGAAAAACGGGCCCGGTTAGTGAACAATACCTAAACCGGGTAAAATAACGAGCGTTTTCTGTAAGAGACGAAAACGCTCCAGTTAGTATACTGTAAGGGGGCCGGTTATTAAAGGGTTAAATAATCCCTCACACACAACACTGTAACTAGTTAACAAATAAGTAAATCATAAAGCAAAAAGTAAAAGTACAAAAAGTAAAATAACTCTCTCTCACCTCTCATTCCCACCTTTTCCTCCTCTCTCTCCCATTTCTCCCTCTCTCACCGTCTTCCTCCTCCCTCTCTCTGCTGGGTGAAATTTTTGGAGCTTCTCCAACAACAACAATGGCTTCTCCCCTTTCTCCACATGCTCCATCCTCAATGTAAGCTCCAAATGTAAAAATAATTACATATTTGTAATCCCTCATTCTCCCTAACATTTCCCTCTTTTCAAAATTCGAAAGGTTGAGTTTCATCTCCAGGGTTTTCCCCCTTTGAAGAGAAAAGCACACCATTATGGAGCTAGAGTCTCCTCTTTCAACAAGGTAAAAATCTCCATGAAAACCTTAAGTTTCCTTCATCTCCTTTGGTGGCCGATTTTACCCTTGTGTAATGCCTTGTTTTTTCTCTATTTCTTCTTCTCTCTCCTCTTTTGAGCATAATATCAACCTAGCAATGGTGGTGGATTCACCTTCTTGAACCAAGGGCTAAAACCCCTTCTAAAACTCTCCAAAGGTAAACCTTAGAATTTTATTTCAAACATTTCATTGAACTAGCATTAACTTAAGGGTTAGTTAATTAATGTAGTGTTTGTGTTCATTGGGTGATGGGAATGGAGTTTGGCAACTCCATTCCCCACATGGCCGATTTGGGCAAGAAAGGAAGAAGGAGGAGAAATGAGAAAGAAAGAGGAATTAAAAGCTCAAGTAAGAGCTCATTACTAATGTTAAATTTGGTGCATTAGAGTAATGGGAATGGGTAAACCAATCTAAAAGAACCCAAATAATGTATTAGTAATGTAATTGTGGAAGTTTGAGTATTTGTGAACTAGTATGTGAATTGTGGCCCTTAGAGCCAAGTGTATTGTGTATGTGCATTAGTAATGTGGATTGAGGAAGTAATGGTGTACTAAGATTTTGTTTGTGTGCTGGTAGAACCGTGTGGTTGGCTAGATTAGGAATGAGTTTGATGAGGAAACACATATTGGGAGAAGTAAGAAATGTAGAGGAACTATGGCAAAATTTTGGTAGGAATATGTATATGTATGGATGACTTGGTGAATGGGAAAACCAAGGTGTGTATTGGAGTTAGTAGAGATGTCTAATGACCATGGAATGATATTTGAAGTATGGGAGTACTAGGGTGCAAAAATCTGTAGCAAAGAGTGCAAGGAATGCCTTGGAGAAACTAGGAAGAACTAGAGTATAAGACTTGGTAAAGTAAATGTTGGAACTTGGGTATAGAAGGTGCAAATTGCTTTGAAAGGAATTGGCATGGTAAGAGGAGGTATTTGGGATGCTAGGAGTGACATTGGTAGAGGAAGTATTGGATGGTAGAAGTTGGTTTAAAAATCTGTAGCAATGAAGAAAGAAAATAGGTATAAGTGCTGGAATGAAGTGAGGAAAATTGTGTAAGTGGATTGATAGATTTGGTAAGGAGTTTGGTGGATGAACTAAGGCAATTTGGAGGCCTAGGTAGTGTTTAAACATGTGGGATTACATGTAGGAAGATTGGAGAAACAATGGGCAAAGTATAGAACTGAAAACAGAAATAAAAATGCAAATACTGGGCCGGACCGACCTTGGGACCGAACTTGCAAGGTCGGTCGAGCCCAGATTTACAAGACGGGAAAACTTCTGGAATGGACCGAACTTGCGACCGGACTGAAGTTCGGTCGGACCAGAGAAATTCTCCCGTCTGTAACCTACTGGAATGGACCAACCTTGCGACCGGACTTGCAAGGTCGGTCGACACAAATTTTTCCGTCTTGTAAGTTACTGGAATGGACCGACCTTGCGACCGGACTTGCAAGGCGGTCGGGCAAAAATTTCACGTCGGGTAACTCAGGAATGGACCGACCTTGGGACCGGACTTGCAAGGTCGGTCGGCCCTGTAATTTTCCAGCGTATTATCCTACTGACTCCGACCGACCTTGGGACCGACCCTGGGTATGGTCGGTCGGGTCATACAAAGAAAAAAAAAATTTAAAAATTTAAAAATTAAATAATAATAATATATATATGTAAATATATATATGTATACTCACATATACATATGTACATCTATGTAAGTATACCGATGTTAAGTAAGAAAAAACTAACTCAAAGGAAGTAAACAATGTGTAAGTATAAGAACATTAAGTGAAACCGAAACAACGGGACAACGAGGGTAAGTATGGGAGTAGCAATTATGTATGTAATATAATGCCTAGTATTGATTAAACCGTTTGGCATGTAGCCAGGGGTTTAAGAATAGGACTCGAGGAACAAATAAGGACTAAGGAACAAGAGGGCACCGGTAAAGTAAATTGCAGAAAAAGGTATGATTTTTCATGCCCTGTATCCTAATCTGGTTACCCCGATTTGTGTGCTTATTTGATCACCTAAATAAGTTAAATGCATGAATCGGACTATATTGCACATACCTGTGCTTGACTTATGTTGTTCTCGATATTTATTGTCTTGAGCACTAGTTTGTATAATTCATGAAATGTATGAATGATGATGGCTTGTATTCGAATCTTGTATGGTACTCAAGTATTGTATTGTATTTTGTATAAATGGGTATTGAGCATAGTAATTGTGTACGTGGCTTGTATGAATGACTTCTGCTAATTCCTAACTACCTAACTCCTAACTTAAGTGAGTAAATCGGAATGATAGAGTAGAAGTCCGATATAGCTTCGGCCACGCGTGAGGATGCGGAGTCACAAGAGGTTGGCTGCAATTCCTGACTCTTAAACTGGTCCGCGGCCCAAATCCCTTAAATGGGTAGCATCCCGGATTGGTGAGTCAAGTAAATCCCGGAGGGGGGACGGTTGTAGTCCCCAGGGCCGGAGGTCCCGACGACTTAACTTGAGTAAGAGTAGGAGTAAGTAAGTATGGATCCGTAAGTAAGTATGAGTATGTATGCGCATGTATGAAGTAACGAGTAAAAGAGTAATCTCCACCCGATTAACCGGTGTGGACCAATGAAGCTAACAAGAACTGTATCTTGTGTATGTATAATTCGGAAAAAGGTAAGTATGTATTGAATGGTTATGTTGTACTTCGTGTATGTACTGAAGTGTATGTATGTGTGTATGTCTTGCGTAGTGTAATGTAACATTGTGTATAAGAGCATGTATGCATGTATGTTTGTATGAAAACGAACCGCATGTATTCGACCAAGTGGTCGGCGTACCCTCACTAGTACGCGGGGTATGCGGTTATCATGCTCGGCGAAAGCTGACCCCTTCGGGGACCATTTTTAGTGTGCAGGTACCCGAAGCGAATATGGTCAAGGAAGAGACCGGAGGCACATCCTGTACATAGAAAGTAAGTAGTTGTGAGAAAATGGGTAGATGTAGACTCTTAGAGATATGTATGAACTTGGAAGAGACATTATAAATGTATAAGGATCCTAGTAGACTCGGTGAAGTATATTGTATTGTATGGATTGAGGAGGAGGAGTAAGTATTGAATGGAGCATTGTTGTATGATTGATGAATGGAGTATGTATTATAGATGTGTAGTACTCGGGATTCCGGTCCATCAGACCGATGCTGTAAGCAGTAGTAGTAGCCTTGTTAGCCATGTGGGTGGTTAACGGCATTGTATCACCCATTGTATATAAGTAAGTATCCGCTGCGTGTATCTGACGTGTAAGGATATTGGACGGTAAGCATGTATTAATGGTAGGGGTGTTACAGATGTATTTCCCACCATCATTCTTTGACATAATGGTGCACTTGATAGTCCACATTGTTCGAAAGATCCAATATTGTGGTCCGGTCTACTTACGCTACATGTACCTTTTGAATGATACATGGGTATTCTAAAGGGTAGAATGAGGAATAGATATCGACTAGAAGGGAGCATAATTGAAGCAACGGTGACCGAGGAAGTCACAG
Organism: Limonium bicolor; assembly: GCA_023374045.1. Taxonomy (NCBI): domain Eukaryota; kingdom Viridiplantae; phylum Streptophyta; class Magnoliopsida; order Caryophyllales; family Plumbaginaceae; genus Limonium; species Limonium bicolor. The sequence goes on along the minus strand of CM041776.1, from coordinate 214,810,539 downwards.
AATTTATGACTGATTATCTGAATGAAGCAGAATCAATCGGTATCCCAAAACCAAGACACTATGACAGATATAAAGGCAAAGGTGTCATGGAAGAAAGATTGTGCAAGTACCACGTCAACTGATTCATCAAGCACATCTATTTGTGTTACAACACCTTGAGGCTGTTGAACCCATCTTTGATACTCATATGAATGAGTTGAGACAACAAAATCCTACCAGAAACCATCTTTGGCTTACGAAAGAACAAAACCGTCTGTTTGTCCAATGGTTCAAATATGATGTCTTTGAAAAAGCATCATCAAATTCAGAAGTTCTCAATGAAGAAATCAGATTTTTAGCAATTGGACCTGAACCTAATATTGTATCATTTGTTTAATACCCCGGATCTAAAAATGGCGATTTAATTACTCTAATAAATTATTAAAGGCCTAATTGTGCCTAGAGAGTATTGGTAAAAAAAGAATAAAACCAAAAGGAAAGAGAAAACGCTTGAAAAGCGAAAAAACGCTAAAATGCGCATTAAATGAAAATAAAAGATATATAATCTCGAAAGGGTCCGAGATGGATTCCTAAGGCTTTGTTAGGCCTAATTAGTGTACGGGAATGATTCCCGAAGAAAACGGATCCAAATAATGGATTAAAACACTAAATAAGCATAAAAGCACGTTTTTCGAGAAAACCGAAAACGTGACTTTAAGTGGTCAAACGGACCCGTAAAAATTATAGTTGATTAAATAACTATAAATAAGTATTAATGGAAGTTTAATAACCATTAAAATTAATTAAACGAGAAAATTCCGAAAAAAAACGGGCCCGGTGAGTGAATAGTGACGAAACCGGGAGACGAGACGCGTATAATTCGAAAAGTCGAAAAACGACCCGGGCTATTAATTAATGTGGGCCGGTTTTAATTAATAAGTATACACCATTAATAGCTTGCTAGCTATTAAGTAATAACATGACAAATAAATGAATAAGTAAAGTAAATAGTATAAAGTAAAAAGTAAAATAAAAGAGCTCACCTTCTCACCTTTTCTTCATTCACGATTCGCCCCAGCATTTTGAAACTCTTCTTCCTCCTCTGTAAATCGCGAGACCGAACAGCACCCAAACCCTCTCCTTGTATCACCATTAACTTGCTCATTCCTCCACCGAATCACACGAAATTGGTACCGTTGAACTCGTCTCGGTGAGAGCTTCGATCTCTACCCATCAAAGTTTCGATTCCTCCATTTTCATCTCCATGGACGTGGGAGCTTTTGGAGCTTGAAGAGTAGATTTCAACCCTTCTTCTCTTCCTGAGTGCCTTAAGGTATATATAAGTGAGTATTTACCATTTCAAGCCTATTCTACCATTTGTGAGACTATTTCCTCACGTTGGAAAATTCCTCTCATTTCAGCCGAGACCATATGTTTTTGTGGGGTGTTGGAAACCTCTCCAACTGATTGCCAATCCAACCATTTGGGTTCTTCAAGGTAAAACCTAGATTAAACTTTGTAAACTAGCTCTCTGAATATAAATTAAGTTTGTGGAGGAAAAGTGAATTGATTGTTGTATGTGTGATGGGCTGCGGTTGTAGTTGGCAATCCAAAGCCCTTGTGTGGTGTGGAAAACAAGAAGAGAAAGAGAGAAGAAGAGAAAGAGGAAGAAGAGGAGTTAAAACTGAAAGTGAAACAAGGTAAAGAGCTTACCTTGTATTGGTTTAGTTCTTTGCGAAATTGATGTGGGTATTGAATGAATAACTTTGGGCTTGTGTGTCTTGGTACTGCAATATTGTAGTTTGAAACAGAATGTATTAATGTGTTAAGTGTGAGAAATAAACCTAGAAGTTAAGCTAACATACATGTGTGAATAAGTGGGATTTTGATGTGGTTTTGATGTCTAAACCAAACAGGGCTGAAGAAGTGTTGTGAGCTGATTTAATTGTGGGGAGAATGCTAAGAAAGTAGCCAAGTGCTGTCAAAATTTGTTTAGGAGATTATGGACTTGAGTGTTTCATTATGAGGAAGAAACTAGTTGGTTTAAGAAGTGTTAGGTGAGTGATTAATGGTTTGAAAACCAAACCAAGAAGTAGAGTGTGTTAGCAGTGAAGATAATGTCATTTGGGTGCTGGTAATGGCATTGGTGAATGAAGTATTGAATGGTGGGAGGCAACACCAAAATCTGTTACAAGAGTATTAGAAAACAAGAAAACAAGTTATGAAAGTGTAAGTGAATTTTTGAGTGAAAATAATTAGAATTGGTGAGTGCACTTGGGGCTTGGTTTAAGGTGATTAAGTAGGGTAATAAGTTGCTAAAACATGTGGATTTTAGTTGGTGAAGATAGGTTGATCAATGGGCTAAGAGATAACCTGTAACAGTATTGGAAAGTGCTGAAATTGCAAAATCTGTAGCAGGGTCCGGGACTTAGGTCCAGGACCAAGTCCCGGACCACCCCTGAATTTACCCCCGAGACTTCTCTGCTTGTTTGGTCCGGGACTTAACTCCATGCCCAAGTCCCGGACCATATATAGAATTTAGGCCGAGAATCAACTACCACATTGGTCCGGGACTTGGCCTAGGTACAAGGTCCCGGACCATGCATTATTTTTGTCGAGAGTTAGCTTTGTGATTGGTCCGGGACTTAGGGTATGGACCAAGTCCCGGACCACCCCCAGAAACCTACAGAGAGCATTTTAAAGGTTGTAAATGATGGGGGTTTAAATGTTAACGATGTTATAAGATGTTAAGGCCTTGTTTGGTGACATGTTAGGCCCTAGGAAGTGTAAGAAAGTGTTAGAAGTGTTTGAGAAGTGAGAACTCAAATTAACAAGAATAAAACCGAGATAACGGGATAACGGGGTAAGTACGGGAGTAGCATTTTATTATGTACCGTATGAGCTTAGTATTAATAATAATGTTTGAAACATTATCAGAGAATCGTGCGTGACCCGAGCATGGTGAGATGACACGGTAAAAGTAAAAACCCCGGTGAAAGGTATGATTTTCTCATGCCCCGTATGCTAACCGAGTTACTCTGATTTGTGTGTTTGTGTGCCGGCTTAATCAAGATTAAAGCATGAAAATAATCCCTTGTTTGATTATGTATGCCTTGTTGTATGTTGTATGAACTAACATACTTGTATGCCGGTGTGGTCTAACATAGTGCTTAGACCGACTCATAGAGAGTAGTGTTTGACTAAAAACCCGTAGATCGGGTAGTCTCATGAACAATGGTAATATGCAAACACACACAAGCTATCGATTAAAGTATAACGATAACGCAAACAAATGAACTCCCTAGAACGTGAGGAGATGTACGGGTTGAGTAAATACCCGATAACGGTTAGTAAACCTTATTGAAACAATCCACGGAATAAATATGAGTGGAGAGATAAATGAACCTCCAACGAGAGGATCGAAGTTAGTCCAATAATGTGAACTTATAAGAAAGGTAAAAGAGACCTAAGGGACTATGTAACTCCCTTGAGACATGGTCGACCTCCTATATGAGGATTTTACCCTGTATAAGAAAATAACCAAAAGTACAAGTATATGAATGTAAGGGTAACCTTAAGCCTAAGATTACCCGAATTTAAGTAAAGTTCCCAAAGTCATTAGAAACATCAAGAGTGATGCTTCTAGACTAATATACATAAAATATTATAACTCCGAGAGAGGAGTGTATGGGAACGTGAGTAGTCCGAGAGTAGTCGGACCTATGTAAAAAGAGATTGGAACTAAGAGAGAGTTCCGGGAGCTAGTTGAACCTTCCCACCATGCTAGACCCAGAGTAGGGTCGAAACCGGGGAAGTAAGACTATGCACGAGAGCCATGAGTTTTGGCTTAAGTATGTAATAAGAGTAACAAGCGTGACGTAGGAGACCTGTAGTGTCTCGAGAATCTACAAGAGCTTGAGTATGAATAACCCAAGAGTATGGTGAGATAATGAGAATAAGTAACCCGAGAGAGCGGGTGAGGTATTGAATAAGTAAACAAGGCATAGTGAGGAATAACCCTCAATGCCTAAGAGTAACCAGTTACCACTAGCAACATTGTTATGTTAGTTAGGAATCGTGTTCCGTGATTGGATGTAGATTCCTTGTGTGATATACATATATATTGTATTGCCATGATGCATGTTGTTTGATTAAAATGAACTCCATGTATATCCGACCCAAAGTAGTCGGCGTACCGCGGTTAGCACACGGTATATGCGAATTTCATATTCAGCGTAAGCTGACCCCCTAGGGGGAACGTTTTTAGTGTGCAGGTACTTGAAGCTGACCGCCGTTCGAGAGAGAGGAGAGTAGGACGGGGACTGCTGTGAGCATGGGTAGTTAGATTGTAATTACTTATGCGTTTGAATGAGGTGTAAGTCCGAGTATGTTATCGGCATCCGTATATTGTAGACTCGGTATAGTAGAGATATGAATTGAGTATTGTATTTGTATGAAGTACTCGGTTGTTCCAGTTCATCAGACCGTTACGGTATGTAAGAAAGGCCTGGTTAGCCACATGGGTGGCTAACGGCGTTGTTTCACCCCTCGTTGTAATTAGAGTTCCGCTGCGTGAGTAGGAGTAATTAGTAACGGTTTAAGAGGTAATGACGAGATTAACGGTTGGGGTGTTCAAAAAATGGTATTAGAGCGAAGTATCGCTCTGATGACTGGAAATACCGAGCTTAGGAAATATCGAGTTAGGATATAGAGACTTAGGGCTAAGGGTTGAGTGGTAGCGTGAGAGATGCGCTAGATAGGAACTTCCAGTATGATCTGGATACCTACAATACCATACCCGCCCTCCACAACCCCCGTATTGAAAGCTTGGGGAAGAACGCCAGAGAGATGGGGAAACCCAATCTGGCAGTTATTTAATATCTCAATATGAACTAGAACCTGTCATGCGGTAGATCCCGAGAACCGGAAATCCCGGAAACCGGATCCCGGAGAGGATCCCGCTGGAACGACAATAACTGCATGCAATGACGAAAGGTCGAGACATCCTAATCCAAGGAGACCAGAATTTGTGGCAGCCTGGGGCGACATGCTTAGCAGTCGCGAGAACCCAGCTGGCCGAGCAGCAGCAATAAGGAAGCACCAACCGTGCAAGAAGGCGGATTAATGAGAAGCTACAAAACCGAGACACATGTCTACGGACCGCCATAGCTAAGTAATACCAACATCGGTACACTAATCGACTAAGAATCTAGTCAGGAGTAGATACACCCACCCTGCCACACCCGAAGAGGTTGCAATACCTAACGGGCACAGCTTAGACAGCTACGAGCATAGCTACGGGATATACCCGAATAGGACTACAAAAGTGGTACCTAAATAAGTTAAACCTCAGTAACCACAGTAAAGACGTGGGAACGAGCAACGAGGTAAAGCATAGAAATAAAATAATTGAGGAACTCCGACAGTGGAGAAGCACCTAAATGACTGACAGTCATGTCTAGATGAATGAGAAGCAACTCGAAGGAGTAGTTATCCAATTAAAGGATCAAGGAAGAGCCGACAAGGCTACAAATACAATGTGAACAATGCGGTGACCGGTATGAGTTAACCTAAAAACCGCCGCCTGAACCGCGCACTTGCCACGGCAAGTGCAGTATTAACGGGACTTTTAAGAAGAGCTTTGACAAGCGACCAGTACTTAGCAAGTACCAAGACGGCAAGAGAAGCCAATATAGCACCACAAACCCTAAGAATTGTGAAACGAACCCTTGAAAAGGCCTAATGGCTTGATCGTTGCATAAAGAATATACCGGTCAGCAAGAGGCTAGACCTGGTAAGAAGCAACCGGCATTGAAATGCCGCGAAGAGTTTACTTTCAAGACTCAAACTTCCTTCAAAACATGAAATTTTTCCAAAAACCCCCAATTTTTTTAAAAAAAAAACCAACCAGAGAATCACGGTAAGTTATCATAGGACGATTAAGAGGAGTTGGCGACAGAATACTTCACCTAGGCGTGACCGACACTACAAGTGTACACAAATGAGACATGGAACGACCGCACTCCGAAGGAGCTTGCGGACCTGACAGACCAATTATGAGTTAGTCAGATAAGTGGTAACGTATCAATAAGATACTCCATGTATGTATACTAGTAGAGTACGGAACACGGGAAGTAGCCCACTCCATACTACGGACGAAAGAGCCAATTCAAACAAAGACAGTTGGACACCTCGAATGACCGAAGAACATAAGGAAGCTTACCAAGATAAAGGAGCCTAGGAACCAGTAAGGTAATGGACCTAAGGACATAGCGTGGATAAGTGCGAGAAGCACAGAGTATTAAATATAGACATTGGATAAGTCTCATAAATCAAGGAGGAAATACCTAATAACTGGAATGGATACCAGTGTAAGCAATAAGATGAATGCCTTAATTGATCATATCAATGTTTGATAAACGGGATAGAATTCCCACAGTTATCTCACTAAGAGAATAACGACCTAATTAAGTAGGTAAAGGGAAAGTACTAATACTCTTCCCATAACGGGAGACATTACAACCCTAAACGGGATAGTTTGGGTTATACATAGCCGCAAGGCGAAGTCGCAACTGAACATACCCATGAGTTCAAGCCAGTTGTAATGGTGCGACTCAATAACACCCGGAGCAATCCGTGAAGGGTACCGAAGTCAACAGTAGTTGAGCGAAACATCGTGTTGAGAACACAAGTGTTTAAGCAAACACTCGGGTAGAACCCGAAGGGATCCCTCGTAACACGGGATACCCTAAATTGCCAGAGGGCATGAGTTAATATTAAAATACAAAAGGGCCTTCCATGTCGGAAAGTGTGATGAGACAACCATATCAAAGAGCCCAGAATACCTCCTAACCATTTAATGGCATACGGAGAAGAAGAAACCTATATAAACAGCCGCATGGAGCATGACTCGAGGCAAGGTGGCTTGTAAGCCGATAGAACCACTACAATTTGTAGATTCAAACGTTGCAAAACATATGCATTAAGGCATAAGAGTTATTGTGGAGCACGAACCACTACCTTAGAGTGGGGATACCACTTGTTATTGTGGAGCCTACGGAGCGGCAAATGCGTGAATCCTCCAGAGAAAGGCTACCACATTGGCATGAAATGTGAAACCACTAGAGCGGTGTAGTAAAAACTTGAGCATGTGTATATTGCCAATGAGTATGTGAACTATAGTAGAGTTAAAGAGGAACCTCGATTGTAGCAATTCGAGACCGAAGAGTAATCAGTTGAGTAGTAAACACTGTATGTGTGCAATATGAACTGCAGAGTAAGCAGCGCGCAAGTGCGCAGAGAGATTTAAAGAATAGCGTATATTGTTGAGCCAAGTGAATGGCAAGCCATAGTGTAAATGGCGAGAACACATGAGCGGAAGCTAAAGTAGTAGCGGATGCCATATAAGCGAATGTTGTAATGAGTAGAACATGGTACGCAGCAGAGCGACCGTTGAAAGAGTATAACAGTTAATGATATGAGGCTGATGAAAAAAAATGTGGTAAAGGAGACATGTTCATTCCTATCTCATGAGAGATTTACTGTCAAGGGTTTACGCTTCTGCACTCTGTATGACTGAGTGTTTTGGTATTGCACTTGTGCGGTAATGATCGAGTGGGAGAGCCAGGAATTGAGAAATGTCAACGAAGCCTGTTGAGTGAGAATTTAGAGAGATAACCGTGCGGCCGTTGGCCAAGATGCACGAGGAACGTGAGCAGTAACCCACAGGGCCCAGGATCCATGAATGGTAAATGCAGAGTAGTACGAATGAGGAACTCTGGTACAGAACCAAGAAACAAACATAATCCATGAACCACTATTAAACGAGGAAGCACTACATGCTAAGTAGTAGCTTGACCTCAACCGACAACAAGTCGGAAAAAAAATGTGAATAATCACAAAGGTATACGGTGTTATACGAAATAGATTTCCAGAGAATTGGAGAGAAAATCTATAACCCATCGAACTCGCATACGGTAAGAGATACCTAGCGACGATTGAAAACCTTTATTTCCAAGACAAAAAGGGATAAAAGGGAGTGGATTTATACATTGAGAATACCAAATAGCGAATTAAGCCCTAGTTATCAGGTCACGCAGCAGAAGCTTGTGGACCGTGATTCAAGGTTAAGTATACCTATATCATAAAACCCTTGAAGCCTTAGAGGCTAGAACCGAACCCGGTTATGAGTTAATTAACCGTACTGAAGTTAAAACACTTCATAATACTCGAATTAATGAACTAATGTTCAGTGATAACATATGGTTGGTTACGCGGGCGTAACCCCTTTTAAGGGGGGTAGGGCGAGAAACCGCTTAGAGTATGTTTTACGTATTGGTGCGTAAACTACTATGTGCATAGCACAAAAAGAAATTGTTTTGATGATTGGAACTTATGTTACATAAACATATGTACCCATTCATTGTGTAATAATGATTATTGTGCATGAGTGATGCAAGTAACGAGTATGTAATATTTATGAAAAGAGGAGTAGAGAGACTCCTAGGGAATGAGAATCCCTATAGTATATGTCTAGTGAGATTAGACATGAGTTATGATGAGTATGAATCGGCATGAAACCGATGTGTAACCTAAGAGGGAGTGAGTTCCCTAGGTGATTTTATTTGAGAATGATTGATGGAGTGAGTTCCATCCTTTGGAGTTGTATGTTGCATGTTTTAAGTTGAGTAATAATTTGACTAATGAGGCCACAATTATGGAATGCCTAGGCAAGGTAAGTGAAACAAATGAGAATAATGGATGACTTAAGTTCCATGATAAAGATAAATTGAAACAGATTGTTTTATGAATATGACTAGAAAGAGTAAAAGATAGAAAAGAAAATGTTTGTCTATCTGATTGTTTGAAACTGACGTGGGAGGTGGAACTTGGTCTGCTAGCGATCAAGGGAAACCGAACACAAATGGGGGTGGAAGGATAGTTCAACACTGATGCTGATCACATCAGGGTTGGATGATTCTTGAAGCTCCCTATAAGTGGTCACAAGTAATCACGCTAAGAAAAGATACAGCTACCATAAATTTGATTTGGAGTTGTGTGATGTTTTAAAAAGAATTTTCAAACAAATTTTGAAAAAGGAATTTTCTTCAAGTATGAAGATGAAAATGAAAACTGGTTTTGAAACCGCTATCACCCGCCGATGGCTGTGGCCTTAAGTCTTGATGACCGGTAGAACGGTGGGCGTGTACTGGTTTTGAAACCATTGCACCGTACGTGCGGCGGTCCTAAGTGACCGGTTGGGGCGGTGTCAGTGTGTGATTTTTCCAAAGGCAGCAGGACGGGGAGAGTACCCTGAGATGTTCCTGTGTTGAGTGAGTCAACCAGAGTGCCTGAGGATATGTATATGTGTAATGTTTTGATCAGAACCGAAGGGACCGCGGGCCAGAGAGAGTAAGTGCCCATTTGTCATGAAACGGCCGTGAACCAGAAAGAATAAGTGTTCAACGTGACCGGTACCTGAGGGATCAG